>JACEVL010000415.1:2609226-2659226 GCA_020284085.1 Aporrectodea caliginosa | reverse complement strand
AACTTCGCACACAAGCTACATTTTCATTTAAACTGCCAGTAATAGCAATGTTCAATTGTTCATGTTTGTTTCCATTCTTTCTTCCACAGAGCTTGTATATCCCTTAGTGCAAAGGTGTCAAACAGCTGGCCCGCAGGCCATTTCTGACCCGCCGACGATGTTTTTCTGGCCCACGAAGCCTTGCGTAAAGACTGCACAATTTGAGAAAAAACTTTTAAAAATTGTCCTTTTCTAGGCTTAACAAGTTGTATATGATGTTCGGGACTGATAATTATAATGAATCATATAAGATTTATAAGCCTAACTTGACTGTCTATGTGCTACTAAAATGCACCATTTGAGATTTAGTTATGCAAAAAATTTCCTGGTGGTGGGCTCACTGAGCCATCCCAGACCCCTAGAGCCCTACCCCATTTTCCTCAGGCGCCTTCGGCATCCTGGCCCGTCACTTGCTCAAAAATAATGCCAATGGCTCATCATTAAAAAAGGTTTGACATCCCGCCCTATAGTGTTTTCGTGTGTGTTTCCTTGCTGGACTCCCGCGGGGTTTGTATTTCTCTGTGTGTTGATGTGTCTTTCCATTCTCCGATCCCACGTAGCCTGCATATCCCCGTGTTTATGTGTGTTTTTATGCTGGACTCTCACGGAGCCCATATATCACTTTGTGTAAATGTGTTTGCATTCTGAAAACCCACTCCCTAGCCTGTATATTTTCGTCCGTTCATGTGTAACTGACAACCACCCAAATAAAACAATATTTGGCTGAGCTATGGCCATTTTCTCTGATTTTGACCTTTTGACCTTGAAATGACCTTGGATTATGTCAGTCTTTAAGCACTGTCTTCGTAAATGTTGCCCTTATCGGCCCGAGCAAGCAGGTAAATGATTGACCAAATTAGAACAATATACTTATTACTTATACTTTTTTATTGTTCACCAAACAATTCACAATCAGCAATTAGACAGGCAAGACAATTCAGTGACAATGGGAAGACCCAAAGGAACAACAGGTTTCGCTAACAGGGTCGCCCTATTACTAGCAGGCATTACTCAAACATGCTTTACAATTATTGGTTTACAAGGTTTACAATTGGTCGTAGTACACAGGTTAATGTCTTTTTTATTTCCTTTGAAAGTCATAAGCTTGTATGAACACAGTTAACACAATTTAAAAAACATAGTAAACATAAAGACGCAGTCTGTTTCTGCAGACGAGATCAGTGCACCAAGCACACAAATTCCTTACAATAAAACACAATTTGACACGAATAAGACCATAGGTTATCTAATTAAGTTCAGCCATATAATACGTCTTTAGATTATGTTTAAACAGATATAGCGTTGGGATGCGAGTGAGTTCATTTGGCAAGGAATTCCACAGTACCGGTCCATAGATTCTAATGCTATGTTGCCTAATTTTAGTACGCATACTGCACTGATGATACTTTTTAGAAGAACGTGTTTGATGGTCATGAATTTCAGAATTTTTACAGAACCATCGGTTAAAGCTTTCAGGTATTAAATTCATGTGACATTTGTACATAAATAGCCCCACTTGCAATTTGTTAATGCTTTCAAATGGCAATATTCCCAGATTCAGAAATAGGCTTTTGGTATGTGCTCTAAAAGGTGCATTACACAAGATTCTTATAGCCCGTTTCTGGAGTGTTGACAGGCAAGCTAACCGAGTTCGATAAGTGGATGCCCATATAAGATTACAATATGAGAGGTAAGGGTGTATTAGCGAATAGTATAATTGTACAAGTATGTATCGTGGCAGGAGATGCCGGATACGGGAAATAATGCCAATGTTTTTAGCCACCTTTGTCGAAATGTTGGTTATATGGTCTTTCCAGGATAAGAGTTCATCTATGTGGACCCCTAAAAATTTAACTGAGGCCACTCTATTTAGGCCTATACATTGCTTATCAATATCTATAGTAATTTTATCGTCGTAATTGGGAGCTATTTTTCTCTTCGAGCAGAAGAGGATGTAGTTAGTTTTCTCAAGGTTTAAGGATAGCTTGTTCGCTTTAAACCAATCACCCACCTTCACCAATTCAGAGTTTAACTTATTGACTAGTTCAACTAAAGAGCTGTCGGACATGAACACATTAGTGTCATCAGCAAACATAATGAACCAGAGTAATGGTGAAGCGTTCGCAATAGCATTAACATATATCAAAAATAGCAACGGGCCTAATATAGATCCCTGAGGGACGCCACATTTAATGTCTAGCATGTGTGAAATCTGACCATTGTATGCGACGCATTGCCTTCTGCCCCTTAGATAGTCTCTAATCCAATCTAGACATATACCCCTTATGCCGTAGTTTTCCAGTTTTTTAATTAAAATTTCATGATTCACTGTGTCGAATGCTTTCGATAAGTCGAAAAAGACACCTATGGAGAAATAATTACTGTCTCTAGCCTCAGAGATCTTGTCATACATTTCCATGACAGCCATGTAGATAGAGTAGCCTTTTCTAAAACCATACTGGCCTTTGTATAGAATATTTGGCAGAGTTATGGTCATATCGCTGATTTTTCTCTTTAATTGACCTTTTTGTCCTTAAAATAACCTTGCATTGTCATACATGAACTAGCCTTGTTTCTTACCACAGGTAGCCCTTATCAAGTAGAGAAACTCAAGAAAGAATTAGCCAAAAATTATTAGCTTAGATATGGCCATTTTCGTTTGCAATTATTAGCTTAGATATGGCCATTAACAAATGCTTCTTCTGAAAGTCCTTATACAAAGATAAGACATTTCAAGTCCAGCCTTTTGCAGGCTCTTGCAGTAATGTCATAAGGTCATTCAGTCATCCTCATACATTAAATCCTCTCAAAACAAACAGAGTGTTCCCTCACGTTCATGTTGACTTTGTCCATGGTGTGTTTTCGCTGACTCCCTGTGGCTTGACTCCGAGTCCCTTCCATCTAATCTAGTCTTCTATCATCCTCCTTCTTATCCCTCGGCTCATTACAGAGCATCAAAAAACAGGGCTTACGAGGTTTTGCGCCACGCCAGAGACCCTCCTGCTTTACTAGGAGCTTACGGGGTTTTACGCCACGCCAGAGGCTCAGCAGGTCAAGAATAATACAAACATCACAACACAGAGCCATAGTGCAACCGTAACATGTATCTGAATCCATCCCATCTCCCATCAAGCAGAAAACTCGCCGCCATGGCAGCAAACTCACAGGCACCAGTCACCTATAGAAACAGAGTAAAACAACGAAGGTTGTTATAAATAGTATCATGAAAGGAAGGAATAAAATACAAGTCTCCTTCTGACCCTGTTGGTCGGCACTGCGCTGACATACACCCGTGGTAGTATGTATGTATGTATGAGCACTTGTTATAGCGCCCCTTCAAGATTTCTACTCAGAGGCGCTCCCGACTTCAGCGCGGACACTGAATCGGAGTGGTAGGGGTAGTGGTATAGTGGTGGTAGTAGTAGTAGCTTTATGTTCCAGGCTCAAGTCAACCAGGCCAGCGATCGCTGCACTCAACTTTTGGAACAATCTTCAGCTTTACGCATGCTGCTGAATATACAGGGTGGGCCAGCATAAATGCACCGACTTTGCATGCATATAACTCAGCCAATTTTTGTAAGTTATTTATACCTAATGCGTGAAATTAAAGATATTTCATTCTAGTATTAAGATTGAAACACATTTGTTATTGTAGCTTTAGCCTACATGATGTAGATCGTGACATAACAACAGTCATAGTTTTTGCAGTAACTAGCTAATAAAATAAATTCATGGCAATTTTACAGTAACTGCACACACAAAATTAAACGATATAGCCAGAAATTTGTACTGCACAGCAAAATTAATAATTAATTAGGAGAGAGTCTGTTGCAGTCTTTTCTAAGCAAATGAATATTCAATACGTCTACCACGTGCTGCAACAGGGACACACGAGCAATGTTAACGGGTGTGCGCGCTGTGCGTACCGATTCGCGTGGTTTACGACGCGAAGTTCCTGTTTCATCAATTTTCCGTATCAGACGATTCAACGTGTTTTTATTTTATCCTCTGTTAGGAAACTCTTTAATAATTTGAAACGCATCAAATCCCTTATCAGTTAGCAAAATTCAGATCAAAACTTGATCATCGTCTGTCAACGGCGCCATATTTCGTCACTAATAACAACAAAATATGGTACCTAGCGCTGTTCCAAAGATTTCCTTAAAATTTGAAATAGTACCAGTTCGACCTTTTCAAGGCTAATACTAGAGGGAAATATCTTTAATTTCACGTATCAAGCATAAATAACTTATAAAAAGTGGCGGAGTTATATGCATGCAAAGTCGGTGCATTTATGCTGGCCCACCCTGTATAATCTTCATTAGAGAAACATTTAAAACTGGTTCTAAATTAAACTGCACTTCAATATCTAGATGAGTTAGATATGCATGCGTGCATCGCCTTTGTGAGGTAGCCGACTGAAAGACGCTATATCAAGTGGCTGATGCAAACAAGCAAACAAACATACATACAAACATACCTACAATGCCTACATACACAATACATACATAAATACATACATACACACATACATACATACATACATACATACATACATACATACATACATACATACATACATACATACATACATACATACATACATACATATATACATACATACGTACGTACATACATACATACATACATACATACAAGAAATTCTTGGCTGACTATACGCAATCATGTCCTACCCTCATTCGTGACCCTTCCAGAGAAATCAGTCAGATGATCCGAGAGACTGAACAACCAGATGAAGAGGAGGCGGAGGAGAAGAAGGAGGAGAAGTAGGAGGTGGTGGAGAAGAGAAGGAGAAGAGGGAGAAGGAGCACTAGGAGAAGGAGGAGAGGAAGAAGGAGGAGGAAAAAGAAAGAAGTAAGAGAGAATGAAGGAGGAGGATACGAAGAAGAGCAGTACCTTGATATGGCTTGAGAGATAGCTATGGATCATGAAGGGAGTGTTAGCATATGAGGGCCGACGGCCAGTCCTCTCCGTAGCCGTCTGATCTTCCCACAGATAGTGTACGGTCAGTTTACTCATTATAGCTGAGTTGGAACTTAAGGCAAGATAAGCTTTTAAACTAAAGAGAAAGAAAACATATAATTTCAAAAATAAGAAAATGACCAACGATTTTCGATTGTTTTCTGTTCAGATTGTCTAATCTCGTCTCACCTCTTCCATGTCGAATTTCCAAATGAATCTCGACTCGTTTCCTATAGACAAGAAACAATCGATGCAAAGATGACGTCATCGCAAGAAGGCTTTGTTTATTATAATATACGTCATCAGTATTATCAGTATTGTTGTTATTCGCCTAGATCAGGGACGCTATTTACAGGCGTCCATGCCTAAATCAATTTACGGGCCATGGTTGGGTTACTCGTGTTTCTCCTATTTCCGAGAAATCCTTACCTGCACGTTAACTTTCTCGTAACGTAGGCCTACAGTAATTGCAGGCCTTAGTCCCACCTCTTCAAGAAAATCTTACCCTAATCCATCCACTCCACCACCTTCCAATCCTCTCTTTATAAACACAACCCACCCTCCGTCTTCTTCTCTATCCAGAGGTTGGTTCAATAGATCCGTCGCCAAGTTCTATTGCCGCCCTAGTGACCCTACCAACCAGCATGTCCGTAGGCTAAAGGTGGGGTGGGGTGGGACATATGGGCTCTATACGGGTCCCATATGGGAATATGGGTCCTATTTGAGCTTTGTATGGCATGCCGGCGTCCCGAGATATTCTATCCCCCCTAAAGCATATCATGGAATAAACCGCTTTAGAGTATCCGGGGATAAACCATTCTATCCCTCAAAGTCATGCGCATCACGATAGCGTCGACGAAAATCCAGTCAAAATCACCAAAACGAAGTAAATTGATTTCAGGTCGACTTACAAACTAAAGATACGCAACTTAAAATATTTATGTGTACAATAAATCCAAACAGTACGACTGAATAAACTTAGAAACCGCCAAAATGCAAACTAAACCGAATATTCCATTTCGCTAAGGGGGATACTATGGGGGATACTCTATTTCGTGACACCGGCAGGGTAATATCCATGTTTATTTGTATAATAGTCTAATAATTATTTTATTTATTGGCGTCTCGTCTGCAGTTTTAAATTAGATTTAAATTATTTAATGTTCGATTTTAAATGTTTAATTGTGAAGTTTTGCCACCCTCCGTAATGCACCGCTCCATGGCCGCGGCCTCATTTGTTCATTTAGGCTACTATAGAATCCGCATCTATCTAGGTTATGTCTGGGCTTCTGGCAACCGAATTTTGTTCTTCCGTTCTTATCCATTGATATCTTCTGAGTCTGATCTGATGCAGCGCGGTATTGTGAAGTGCTATCTTCACATTAGCAAATTAGGAAATGATCCCTGAACTTGTTTCAGCCGATACATGAAATTCTCTCTTGAGCTTGTTCGTCCTTGAATGTGTCCATAAATTCAACAAACTGCACAAGTTCATTTCCTAAGCATGCATCAAGATCGTCTTTATAGACCTCAGTGAGATTCGATGCCGCTGCCAGTAGGCCTAATTCCTGTGATAAGAGCACATCCAGTCGAAATAAGCTCGTAGGCCGACGCACCAAGCCGATGTTGCAAAGCAGTAACAAACTGATCAATGACTGGTAAAAAGTTTTTTATTCGAAATTTATCTGACTGCATCAACACCATCCACGCAATTATAGTGTGACGAGGTTGATCGAGCGGATCAAGTCGCACGTTGAAATAGAAAAGTTAGAAACTTTGACTTAAAGAGCAGATTTAAATGAAGTATAGTGTAGTTACTTGTCCTAGCATCGGTAATCCATCGTTTCAGCGTCCTAAATTGTTTCACCATTGTCGAATATGCTGGACTTACGAAAGTTGGTCGAATACCAGCTGGATTGACGAAAATAATTCTTGTTAAATAGATGTTGGATTGATGAAAATAATTTTTGCCTAAATAGAAGTTGGATTGATGAAAAATAATTGTTGCTTAAATAGAAGCTGGATTGATTAAAAGGAGTCTTGCCAAAGTAGAATTTGGATTGATGAACAAAAATGCTACAAAGGGCGAATAATTTGGAAGGCTAAAACGATAGATTACCCTAGCTTCAATTACAGCTTTGTCTTTGGAATATGCTGGAGTCGACTCGTCTTGACTCATGAGTTGTGACTCGTGAGCCTATCACTGCTGACTATCAGGCATCATCAGCGCCTGGCCTGCAGCGTGCCATGGACCTCGACCACGGCGGTGCACTGGAGCCTGCACCTAAGTTAATACGGCCCTGAGACCACAGTAGAATAATTTAATTAGGCTCCAATAGATTAGACCTAAGTGCAATTACCCATGATTAGTGAACAGTTTAACTGAGTAGCGCAGGCGATCGTTGAAAGGATTAGCTCTAGCCTCTTTGCTCGAATGGTCGAGACTTACCTGATGAATTTCTTCGGCCTTCATTCGATCGCCTGAAGCCTTCACCACAAAGTAGGCTAGATGCTTTTCTGTTACAAAAGTATGCAAGCCGTCTAAAATATGTGGTCAGTCTATCAGTATTGTAAAACAAATCTCTCTAAAAATCGTTTTTACAATCGAAATGCAACGTTTCTTCTCAAAGTTCTTCGTCGAAACTGAATATTTCGCTTCTTAAATGTTTCCATGGTAAAATATGTGGTCAGTCTATCAGTATCAATTTTAACGCAATTATTTCTTAAGCATTAGAGACCATTGGAATTATGACGTCATAATTTTTATCATGTCATTATCACGATTGTGAAATACGATACTTACCTAACGTGTTACTTCTACGAAAGATGGCGTATTTTCTGTGTAATAACGTTTTATCGTTAATCGATAATTAACGTCGCCGTCCTCCCTTATGTGGGACTGGAACTGGCATCACCCAAGTATAAGGCATTAGTTTGCAAAGCAACGGAAGAAGCCCAGTCATTATTCTTCCACTGTGACAGAGAGCCAGCACGCAGCCTTTTGAAACTGCTAGGCCTACTGAAATTGTCGAAATAGGACTGCAATTAAAGACACATTTTCTATTTGGTTAATATGATTGCTGGCTGTCAAGAAATATAATAATAAATTAATAATGATGCTGATAATGACAATAATAATAACCTGACGAATAATGGCCGTTGTAGGTGTTAATTGCTTTTGATGATAGTTTTTTAATTAGTATTTAAGTCCCCAAGAGATCAATTGTAGGCTAACAATGCCTACGGAACAAAAATACATTGAGGGATAGAAAAGTTATTTCTTAAAACCAGTCATCTTTCTCAATACCAATTTTCATATTCTTAACCAATGTATTTTAACACAGTCGCCATGTAAACAATTCCTTGAGACTCGTAATTACGGATCGATCAAAATGCATCACGCATCATCAACACGTAATTGTCAAAAATTTCGATTGACCAAACTTGCTCCTCTTTAACTCTTTGGGTTCGACTATGCTTTCTTGCTTTATTGTAGAAGAGCTACACAGTACACATGTTGTTACATGCCGAAATTTTTGGGAAAAGAATCAACTAGAACATCGTTCGTAATAAGTGAAAATAACTTTAATAAGTTTTATCTTTAACAATAAAAGTAGAGTAACAATTCGGTAAAACTAGTTTATACCACTGTACGGTATAAGAATATGTGAAAACATTAAACTAAATGCCGTTCATGTAAATGATTGCCAAGCTTTTAGAAGGAAGACCACAGCTAGTTATGTACTGCCTTGTTAAATACCCTGTGCCACGATATGACTAAGATAATTCAAGATAGAGTGGTAGCATTTGACTTTGATACTTTATTGTGATTGACAAATGAAGCCTTGGCTGAGAAAGAAACGTCAATCTGTAGAGATGTTGACCAGGCAATTAAAACAATCAAGAACATTTAGCTATTATATCAGTTGTCTTTAACGTTCGTAGTGAATTAAGATCGAGCTCAGTATTCTGCAGTCCTTATGAGAGACAAATGTCCCTCAACTATATGCTAAAATCTAACACATAATTACGTACTGGGAGGCTACTTATTATGGAAGTGATGTGATGTGATGTATGCTAATAGCTAATACAAGTCAATATGAACTTCTTTTATCATTTAACTTAAAGATTTGATTGGACCTACATAATTTAGCTTTGCTTCAAAAGTGTTCAAAGTAGTCTTTGTATTATATCATTTAACAGTTGAAGTCGATCGGCCTATACCAGCTGTGATCAATTACAAATCTCTGTCCAATATTATGCTGTGGACAGTCGATACTGATTCTCTTCTGCCATGAGCAGACCTACAACAAAAGCACGACAACACCCAGAAAGTTAGAGTGTTTCATAAAAGTTTCTTAAATATATTTTGAGAATAAATCGTCTTTTGAATTCAAAAGTGTCGCATAAGTTTCCAATGATTGAAAGAAAGGAAACATTGAAAATGTCTAACTGAAATCAAGTAATCACTAGTGTAGTGGTTTCAGTTTAACGACACTGTGTGATAACTAAGATCATTAGCGTCGCCCTCCTCCTTCATCCAGGCTTGGGACTGACACTGTCAGAGTGCAAAAAGTGGCGGTGTTTCAAGTAATCACTGATTGTTGGAAAACTAAATATACCCAGTTCTTTTCAGAATAAGCAACAATGGTATGCAGATATTGTTGCCAGTCGTATATTGGGAAAAAAAACTTGCAATGTAACAGTTTAATTTTTGCACATTATAAGTATAGGCTACCGTACGACACTTTTGCACTAAAGGTTCAAAGTACTCGTGTCGTCTCATAAATAATTATTAATACTACAACGTTACGCGATTCAAAAGTACAAAATAACTTAAACTCAAATTATTGTTACACTGAGATTGTTACGACTTCATGCAACATTGTCTCTTACGACAGATAACTGGTCAAATTTCAACATACATGTAGGACCTATAAAAATGACTGGCGTTTTAACAATTTGTTTTCGGATATGAAATTTTGGTTGCGATACGACTCTTTTGCATTCACCACAACTGCACATTACTACAATGATACAAAGTGAGAATCTACTTATTTAATCAAATAAAAATAACACAAAGAATGTGAAATCAGTTCATATATGGATCATAATTTAGCACTGTTTCACTCACATTATTCATATTTACGAAAAGCCGGTGGTATTAACTAGGCTAAGTGTAGTCTTGGTCAGTGCGTTACTACCGCATAATTCATACAAATTCATTTTTCTTTGATCTATGTGAACCTACGCACTAATTAAGTTTGATTTCCAGGAATTAAAACTGATGGATGAACTACACAGTAGGTCTACTATGCTTTTGATGCACGTCTAACCTGAGCGCAAGAGTTGTATGGCATCGTTTCGTCTTTTCGCTCGAAGCTTTATTAGGCAATAAAGAACTATTCTAATTTTATAAAAGCAGTTCTATGACTGGAAATTTTGCATTATGACGATGCGACAGTTTTGCATTTGATTTCATGTATTAGTAAAATTATGGTCATGACTCAATTGCATTCACCTGAGATAATTTCATAAGGAGCTTCAAAGTTCTCTGCATTTATGCGTGCTCTCTTGATCAAACATAATATATGTTTAATAAATCTAAATCGATCGACTTTTACAACCTTAACTTTATGTAAAGTAATCATGAATGATATAGGGCGTAACATTCAAAATAACTCCTATGTTTTAATTGATTCAGAGATTCAGATGAAAATATCCACAGATCTTTCATTACGCCGCTGTACTTTGTCTAGATTTACAACACATTAGTGAAACATTGGCACGAAAACCATCACTTGCTTGCTCAGTGGATATACCTCGCTGTTTTAAAAGTCATAAACACTTCTTTACCTTCTAGGTATTTAGAGTGTATACCGTATCAGTTATAATAGATAACAGCTAAACAATTATTGATCCTAAAATTTCTAAAATAGGCCCTAGTATAAGTTATAACTTTAAACACGAATGATAGTCAAGTTCGATAAATCGCTAACATTGATGTATGACAATAGTCTAGATTTGCATAGACTCTTTTATAGGTTTGGCATGCATGAAATCAAACAGAAATCTGCATGATAATAATTATGCCTTTTGAAGTCCAGACGCTGTTACAGTTAGGCATTCAGAAATGGTGGAATATTGCGTTGAAAACTAGTTGAAAATCTGTTGTCTGCGTAACGCTTATCATTTTTGTTGAAAGTTCACATTGTCAAGCAGCATAGAAGTAGCTTGCTGCTACTAATGCTATATAAATTTCCATAATTGGAATCACAATTGCAATGACAGTTCTTTGCAATCAAAGTGGAATAAAGAATGAAGAAAATCCGGAGAACAACAATGGAATTACTAGCCCAAACTACCGCTTTCTATAAGCTTAATTGCTCCATTAGAAGCATAGACAATCTGCGATCAAACGTTTATATACATGTACCTACCTGTAACGGACGCTGTCTTGGTCAAAGGATCTGACTGTCTTTGGCTCTTGATCAACCCATGCTTCAACTGGTTTTGGTGGAGTTTTTCTAAGGCAAAAACAATCAAACGGACAACTGATCAGAAATGTCTCAGCCTTCCACTGCATCAAGCGATGTACCAAAATTGCTGTTTAGCTAAACTTTTCACCCGTTCAGCATTTCTTTTCTATATGTCTTCAAATAATTATACTTAGCTAGATATGTTGAAAAACCATAACGTCAAAAGTGTTTGTGAGGCACTTAAAAAGCACATGCATTCACACATATGTGCTCACATACATGTAGCCTATACATATAAGCGTCGTTCTAATCTCCTATACCACATCCAGAGAGATATTTGTCGCAGCATGATACAGCGAGCAATTTTTCCCATATGAATGGTTCAATTTGGTGCCAATTTACAATTTTTCACACATTTAAACTAATGATTATTCTTAAGTATTGTCTGCTGCACACTGCAACATTTTTACAACGAACCTAACCATTGTAACATTCTGTTTGGCATGACTCTGCTCAATTTGCATTAACGATACCTTTATCCTTTAGATATCTAAGTTCACTTTGTACAAAAACGATTTTGAGAGCTTTACAAAAAGCGATGTGCAAATGTCCAGATATCCAGTCTATAAAAGCGCATTATGCCTCACTCTCAATAATATAATCCAATCTAATTTGCCCCATTAGAACTATACCTATTAAAGTGCTGAACAGTGCATTATCCATGCAGGCCCAAGGCAATAATAGAACTATAGTCTCTAATACTATAACTGCATAATCATGCATTGATGTTACTTGTTGCGTCTTGACAGCAAGTTATTAAATAAACGAAAATACAATACAATTTAAAATATGCAGATAAGAACAGAGCATGATGCTTGTTAACTAGATGGACCTGCTGTTTATATTCAATTTGCTAAACGAAGATAGCAAGAACGAGACTCACTCTTTGAAGCAGAGTAATCCGAGACATTTGCAGATACCAACGCCAGGCAAGATCAATATGAGGAGACCGAGAATCGCTAGACAGACAATTGTAGCAATTCCTTCGACTGTATCCAACCACCAGTTCATATACGTCGGCATCACCTTGATCACGGGAAACTCATCTTCAAGGATTGGAACGTTTAGAATATCCGCTGGATCGCCTGTTGTCAATGGAAGCGGGAAGAAACGAGTTACATAGCATACGTCACATGAAATGATAATTAACATGTATAGACCAATCACTAATTGAAAAAATCTTGAGACGGCTTCAAAACATCAAAACCTTTAACCAGAGCTCACAATGTAGTCTAACACTGAGTTGTCATCCATGTTATGCCAATAAAAGCTGTAGGATCTTACAAACTTGTTTGACATGATAACGATCCGTGCTTAATGTGATATCGATGCCTGTCAAATTAACTGTATTAAGTGTTTAGAGTAATAGCCTATATGAAAAGTTACACTCACGTTTACCAAATTTATTAGATATCTTCTAAGTGTTTGGTAACCTCTCGTTCCCCACTCAACCACGAGAGGTTGAATTTAAAATTTATATATAGCCTAAGCTGGCTGCAGATTTATTCTTAGTCTCGAAAATAAAATTCCGAATGAAAGTATATTATTCTTGTTTGTTGCCTGAATTGCAGAAGTTATGAAAAACTCACCGTGAATGTTTGTTCGTAATCTGTTGAGCATGTCATCTCGATCCACAAAAACTTTCTGATGAACGATATTTTCCGATAAGTATGTAGATGTTTCGGCCAATGCATAGACGGTTACTATTAGGCTGAAAGAATCATTCAACACTCGTACTGACTTTAAATGAGCTTGGCTGATTTGAGCCAATAATTTTCTTAACATGTTTTACCAAATTAGAAACAGGTCTTACAGCAAATGCTTTTGTTCTTTGGCTAAAAGCCAGCAGTTCAAACTGTTAAATCCTTAACCATTACTCTTCCCTACTTTAAATAAAATCGTTAGCACATTGTCAAAAATTGTGTCGAAGAAGTTCGTGACTATAAACATTATTTGACCAGTATAATTTATCTTAAATCACTCAAGCCTTCTTCATAAACTTTAATTTGGCAATCAAGAGACTTTCAGGATATTGCTAAACAAATATAACTAAAAGACCGAGAAATAATATATAGGCTATGACTTTATAAAGCCACGAAATTGAAATGTTTAGGCTAATTAGATAGACTCTAAGAATTAGGCCATATGAAGTTCATGTTGTCCATTAGAGATAACTAATATTATGAGAATTGTATCTTAGATTTTAAAAAATAGCAATGAAAGGCAACTCACTCTTTCTGGACGTTCGGGTCGAATTCTGTAAGCGACGCTATCTTCATAAACCACGGGTAGGTGACATTTCTCAGAGCAGCCAAGAAGGCGTTCTGATCGAAGGGCGATGTCTTCGGTCGAACAGTCAGATCGATGTACTGTCGGTCGGGACGGTACGTATCGATGCGAACGTTCATAATTCTAACACAAGTTACACTTTACTTTTAACTAGTAGATGAGCAATATCGAACAAATGGAACCCAATAGTCTGCCGTTTCTGAAGAAATAAATATAGGACCTACAAAGAACTCTGTTCTAAATTCTTTAATTCAAATTTAAATTCTTAAAATAAAATACAGTTCGTAGAGTTCAACTTGTTTGTTTTTCTCCGACTAACCGATTAATGTGGACAATAAAGATAGGTCAAGATATAGGGACCTAGGTAGTATTCTTTTAGCTTCAATCTTCTAGTCTCTACAGGACTTATTCTGGGTTTAGAGGCATTTTTTCGTGCTGGATATAATCGATTAATAGGCAGAATTATATCATAATTATGTACTTCGCCACTTCTTAATTTACACTAATGAACTGCACATATAACCGATATGTGATATTTAGTGCATTCACTAAATATTTCTGAGGAAATCGTTCTGTATTCTACTCACCTCGACCAGAGACTCGGAGAACCATTGTCCTTGGCATAGACGTACAACAAATACTTTGTATATTCCTGCACTGATTTCTTAACGGAAATCAATCCATTATGAATGCTCATGTCGAAATTATGATCAGGCACCAAGAGGTTAAATGTTATGGAATCTACACAAGTAAACGACAGACCTAAGTGTCATACAATAAACCTATAGTCAATTATAATTTTATGCACTGAAGCTTCCATCGCAAACAATTAAACGAACTGAAATCAGTTCTCACTTAGTCATTTGATCAAAAATCTCTTAAAAACTTCTTGTTTGATCTAAACCATCTGTCATTGATCTACATTATAATACTTTTTCTAAATAGTTTCAAATGCAGTGTTTAGCTACCGGTACTTTAGGACGAACCTTGGGCTCTCTTATTTTATCAGTTTGTCGGACCTTACTATGCCCTGACAGTGAACATGTGTTTTGCCTGACTGTGTTAGGCTATTGTTGCCAATGGACTAGATTTTGATGTTGCGCTGAGATGTCAGAGTTTTGATGAAGGAAACCTATCGCTGTAGAAATCTTAATTAGCTCAAACTGCACAGAACAACAATTGCCATTGCTGGCTAACGGTTGGAAGAATAAGACGACTATGAATCAGTAGAAGAAATAATAGTTTCGACAGACTGTGCCTATGAGATTTCTAAAAGTCCTCTTTGAAGTTGGATATGAACGCACGGAAAAAACCTGAGTGTTGCATAGAAGTAGTGGCATAATTCTGTCCACAAGAAAGACAGAGACACAGAACGACAAATAGACACATACAGATAGACATATACAGACAGATACATAAAGACAGGAACATACTGTAAGATATGGCAGAAAAGGTATGCTTGTCTCACGGATATTTTCCGTGTTTGGAGCGCTCCTGAGTAGTAACCCTGAAGGGGCTCTATATAAATCTTCGGAATGAATGAATGAATGAATATTTTCATAACAGCATTGAGCGTGAAGGCGCTCCTTTTACAAATTAATTTACTTCATTCAGACTACAATTCACATATTTATTTCCTAATATACCAAATGGATTAAATACACACTTGGCTGAGGGTCAACGTCCATAGCAGAAAACGTCAGGTATGAGACATTCTGACCAATGAGGGCGTCGTATTTGAGATCGAAGTTGTAGAAGCAGGGCAGAGGAGGATAGGGTTCGCCCAATGGTCGGCTAGAACAGTCGATCACTGGTCGTACATCGTTCACATCTACGATGTTGACTGTAACAACAGCTGAACCAGTTCTAGACGGAGATCCTTTGTCTATTGCGTATACGGTGAAACTGTATGATGCCTTTGTCTCTTTGTCCAGTGGTTGTTTCGTCTCTATAAGACCAGTCGTTGGGTCAACCTGTGAGCATAACCAACAATTCATTGGTGCAATGAATCTCTTCTCAAATGGTATGCGTTATGACGTTAACCTAAATGATGCGTGAAGTAAAATTTATTATGTTGATTGTAACGACAGCGGAATCATTTAAAGACGGAGATCCCTTGTCTGTTGCCCACACGGTCAGAGTTAATGGCGATGGTCTTAATGGGTCCTCGTAATTGAGAGGTTGTTTTGTGCTTATAAGACCACTCTGTGGATTAACCTACAGAATCGGTAGATAATTGGCTATTTATTTAACCGTCAATTTCTCTGATCGTAATCGTAATCACGAGATTTCTACATCGCTCAAAAAGCGAAGTCGCCTGAGGGGCCGTCCATAAATGACGTCACGCACCTAGGGGGGAGGGGTCGGAAATTTGTGACGATGTGTGACATGGGGGTGGGGTCTGAGTAGTGTGACGTCACACCAGGTCTATGTTATTAAATTTAACAATTAACAACAATTTAATTTTAATAATAACATCACTAATTTTGAGGATTAAATTTTCATTATTTTTAAAATTATTTTAATGTATACGGGCACCATTATTACTAATTTTCTAATTATTTCAATATTTGGTCACCGTTAGATTTTAAAATATTCATGTTTTCGCTAATTGTTCCATGAAGGACCATTTTGCTTCGCCATGGAAATTGGTTTTAGGGGGTCAGAGCTTTGTGACGTCATTTTCAGAGGGGGTCTTACTTTTGTGACGAAGTGTGACGAGGGTGGAGGGGGTTAAAATCGGCCAAAATAGCGTGACGTCATTTATGGACGGCCCCTGAATCAATTTATTCACAGGCGCCAACTCAAAGCATAATCGATAGGCGGCGGGAGAATCAGTTCCAGGTCGAGAAACAAAGGGATCAGGCAGGCAGACAGTCAGATGGATGGTGTTTAGAGTTGAAATGGCGAGGCAGGTGACGGCATGAGGAGGAATCGGGATAGGATTTGTGAAAAAGCAGTGGTTTCAGTTTTGAGTGAAAGACCCATGGAGATGTAGCAAGAGGTGAGGTTTTAGTGAGTTCATAAGATGGATAATATATATATATATATATATATATATATATATATATATATATATATCTGTCGTAATAGTGGCAGGAGTTTGTTCCAGTGTGGCGGAACAGCTATAGAGCGATTTGATGTAAGCTATCCGTACTTTATTACGCCCGAAGGCAGAAACAAAACATACATGCACAAATCTGAACAAACATAAAATCAAACGCACAGACTGCGAAAATGTTCGTAAAGATCATTTATGCAACTAAAGTTACCGTTCACGATGCCGACGAGTTCAGAGTCACAAAGAAAGTGCTCAACAACGTAACACCAGAAAATATCCTGGAGAAAATTAGATGTCGAATGAACTAGTCGCCTATAGAACATCGGTATCCATCGAAAATGTCGCGAAGAAAATGTCGCGGTAAAAATGTCGCAGACAAAATGTCGCGGATAACAATGTCGTTGATATATAATGTCGCGGATAAAAATGTCGTTGATATTTTCCCCGCGACATTTTCACCATACTGGGAACCGTATGACAGTAGCCTATAACACTAAACTATTCTACTGAGAGCGATAATAAATCTAGGCTACTGTTAAATCAAAACTCTGCAACTGCACCGGATTCGCAGCATGACAAACTGACAACTTTCTGATTTTGTTGGTTGCCTTATATACAAACTCAGACACATACACAATATTCGAAATTGTTGGACATCAAACGGTTTTGAAGTTTTACACAGTGCTGGCTGAATCGAGCATAATCAACATGCGGAATAGGCCTATATTGGACATCAAAAGATTTGGAGGTTACTTACATTGCTGGCTCACATGAGCATAGGCTAAACAAGATGCGAAATTGTGGTACATCAAATGATTTAGATTTCGAGGTTTCAAGAATCGCTGAATTCGATTCAAGGCAAGACAAACAAGACGCGAAATATGTTTGACATCAAAAGATTTCGACTTCGAGGTATCACGCTTCGCTAATTTTGAGGTCAAAGACATTGCTGGCTCAATAGAGCAGATAGTAAACAAGACGCGACGAAATTGTGAACGGCGACATTTTTATCCGCGACATTTTTATCCGCGACACTATGTATCAACGACATTTTTAACCGCGACATTTTTATCCGCGACATTTGTATCCGCGACATTATATATCAACGACATTTATATCCGCGACATTTTGTCCGCGACATTTTTAACGCGACATTTTCTTCGCGACATTTTCGATGGGAACCTAGAACATCATGCGACGTTTCTTAACAATGTGATGTAAGTCTAGTCTACCAAGGCAACAAATGAAGCCTTTAACAGATTCCCATTTATTAAAACCAAATAACTTTCTATAAACAGAGTTCCAACATGCATTCAGTTCATCTTCCTGTCTCACTGTGTATTTAACTACGGCTGATGCGTAAGTTAATATTGGCAAGATGTAGCTTTCTTGTAAAGATAGATGAACCAACTCATTAAGATCTTAATGCGTAGATACAATTACAGGCAGAGAAGAAAGATCGTCTCACCGATTCCATGTTAAAATTAAGCGATTTACCATGATTAATCATCACACCCAAGTATTTTATTGATTGCACCCAAGGAATCGATACGTCTCCCAGAGTCATGGGAGTAATTGCAAGTTTAGCAGATTTACCTACAGCAATGCAATGAGACTTGGAAGGATTGAACTGTAGAGACAAATCATTAGAAATAGACATACATAGGTCAAGCATATTTTGTAGCCCATTAACAGACGGGCATATTAACAACAGGTCGTCCGCATATAGCAGACAACCAATAAATAACGAGTTGATGTGACATCCTGTATCAAGTTGGCGCAGTCGCACAACAAACAAATGAATGAATATGTTAAACAGGGAGGGCGATAAAACGCTCCCTTGTCTCACACCAGAAGTCACCGAGAAACAGTATGAAAAGCAACTGCCCAGCGCACCTTAACCAATAATTTACTATACCAATTTTCTAAGAGAGATACTATGGGGATGGTATACCCGCTTGTAACAAAGAGTCGAACAGTTTGTTATGTACAACACTGTCAAAAGCTTTTTTAATGTCCAGAGAGGCCATAAATATAGAACTACCATTATTGGTAAAATGGTCGACGGTTGTCCTTAGAACAAATATAGCTTCAGTACAACCCATCCCACGTTTAAAGCCAAACTGCAATTCGTCAGTACTGAGAAATTCATCACAAATTAAAAGAAGCAAATTTTCAAACACTTTAGAAATAACGGGAATAAGGGTGATGGCACGATAATTGTCTACATCGTTTAAATTTCGAGATTTATCCTTAACTAAGGGAACAATAATGCTATGGGTACGCTTGTGATTCGTATGGGGTCAAATACAGGAATAAATGCAGACACGACAGCCTCCGCTTACATCGTGTCTGTTCTTGACGAGTCAACGGCGACCATTTCAATGCGCAGCCGACTCTGCTCCGCGGACGAAGCTGACGATAAAATTTGACGAGCATGGTTTTGTCACCGACTATGAATTACCATTTTAAAGTTTCAAACTGTGTGATCTGATTTCTTAATAAAAGAGGAAGAGTTTCAGTCAACCTGAAAATATAGAAATGCAGGATCCGCAGCAGAAATGCTGTAGAAGAACTCTCCATTTCTTCCATGGTCACCATCTGTGGCCGCGACACTCAATACCGGCGTTCCTCCATTGGCATTTTCTATTACGCAGATAAACAGAAAATAGAGACAACAACAATCATTATAATAAAAATAACAATAATAAAATTTCTCTAGCGCAAGTGTTTTAACTTTTAAGGTTTAAAGTATCGGTCGATTGTCACTGCTAGATGTGCATGTCCATGGCAATTCCTGAGTAAATTAGTCAAAAACAAGAGAAAAAGTCATAGAAATAACCTACGGACGAAATGAGTGCAGAAACAGACAGGGTTTTAGTCGAGATCTAAAGGTCAACACAAACTCTGCAGAATCTAACAAATATCATGTAGTTGGCGAACCTTGCATCTTAAACACGAAAATGAAAACTACACAGGTCTAACGTGTGCGGAAGAATAATATTGTTTTTATGAAAATGCATCAAACATTACTGTTACGAACTCCTCCTGAGAAGAACCCAACATGTTGACCTTTAGTTTACTTTTTCGCCAAAGCTCGCTTCAGCTGTCTTATCTTACCTTGTCTCGCATGTCCTTAAATTACAGTCTTACCCAACTAAACACCTTGCTTTACTTGGCAATGCATACTCACCCAGTACTGATCCAGTATACGTAGGTTGAGTGAAGATGGGGCTGAAGTCGTTGACGTTGATAACTGAGACGTGAATCGTTGCGAATGTCGTCAGTGAATTGGAGTCTTGAGCTTCTATGAGTAGATTGATGTTCTCATAGAATGGATACGAATCAACATCTATCGAAAGAATGTTGCGCACTGTCTGGCAGTTGATTATATCGAAGAACTGCGATCCAGGTCCAGAAACGATGGAGCAGGTAAGTGATTCAGGATACGGAGGGCAGGAGAGATCGGGGTCCGCTACAGTGACAAACGTCACTATCACAGGAGGCACACAGTTCCCAGTCTACAGGAGGAGAAAGAACATAAATTACGTAAAAAATAAATTATGATTCATACGCAATTACGCATATCATGAGTCATTATCATCACAGCTGCAACTAGCTCCGTTATCAACATCAGCCTTTGAATGATGTGACAAAAAAGAACGTGAGCCTATATTTGTCAAATTAAATAACATTGTGTCGTCTTCATCGTCATCATTACCATCGCCACCATCATCGTCTGATCTGTAGGTAAAGACCCTACATCAAGCAATCCTAGTACAAAGCTGCCTTGAGCTGTACTGCTGCAACAATATTATTCTGGAAGTAGTGGCCAAAATGTAGTTTCATTAGTTTTCAGACAAAGTCTTTCTACTACTTTGATGTTTTGAATATATAAAAATCAAATTTATTATTTAAATTCACGATATTTAGCCTATTTTTATGGCTTTGTGCGCCGAAGAATTTGCTTGTCGATTGTCACGATCTGTCATTTTGTAAATTAGTTTATCATTTTCTTATTAAGCAATATAATTGACAAAAGAAAGCATTTGCTGCTAAATCGTTTTCCAAATCACTAATCCCACTGGCACTCTTAGTATCTGCATGACATCGCCAATAATATTACGCTAAAGCGGGTCGACATTTCTGAGACTGATAAAACTTTAAAAATATTGTTTCTCTACAGTCTTTACACCTATTAATGTTGTGCTGTGCGCTTTTCTCCTGCTCGCTTTTGTCAGGGTAATCGCTCTGCGGCTTAGTTACAGCGTTATGTATCTATAGCCTACTTCCCTCGTAAATCCAAGGCAACAGCGATGTTTTGAAAGGTTGATGAAAGATTACTAACGGGTAGGCATTTCTCGTTCACTGATACACTGTAGACGGCTGGAGTGAAATTAGGAGAAACGTTGATTTTGCGAAGTGAGACAGTCAACAGCGATGTGCTGCTCATCACGGAATTCGTTGCTGTTACGCTGACATTGTATTGAAGAGCGTTACAATAGTTGAGCTGAGCATAACTGCAAAGGCTCATGACGCCACCTGAAACGATGCGTCAGTTATAAAACATTCTCCGTTTGCTAGTTGCAAGTAATGCATAAATAATGTAATTTAGTGCAACTAAATGTACAAATGCATCGAAATTTGGAGTAAACTGTGTGACAGTTACATTTGATGTTGAATGCCTGTAATTTTGATTATCTGATTCTATAATGTGGAATGCAGACAAGCATTAAGACCTCAGAGGGCAATGTCTTTTATGCTTAGTTTCTTTTGATTATCATGCTACGATAATGACAAATTAATCAGGAAACCTTTTTAACAAGAATGCTTCATAATTCTTCATTTCATAATTACAAACCAAAGTGCGTGTGTGCAGTTAGATAAATAAAGAATATACTTACTTACCTACTTGCTTACTTTACGTATCTGCGGCATTCTGCGCATGTTATAGGTATACGCCCTACACTAGTTGACTGACTTGAAGGGCAGACCGCTGATAATTGGAAATTTGCATGTGGTGCAGTTGATTGGTTGTTGTATATGAAAACGTACACAATTCACATAAAGAAAAATGCGCATTTAGTGTCCGACAAGCCTATCCAACTCTCAAGTGCTGTTATCCATCTGCTTACAGATTAGAGGTAGGCTAAGCCTATGCGGGTAGAGCGCTTTTACTACTCGACTTGTATCCTTAACACAGGATTGTTATCCATACTGTACCCGCCCCCTACTCAAAATTCCTAACCGACCCGATCCGTACCTACGGGTATCCCCGTTCTCGTACCGTACCCGCCACGTTATTAGCACGCCTTCCCATAGTCCCAGTCCCCACCAGGCCAATCAGCTTACTACGTATACTAAAGCATGTAATAGTAATAATAATAGGCTGATGCGACAATGATAATAATGCAAATAATAATGCAAATAATGCTAAATAATAATGCAAATAATAATGCAAATAATAATACTAATTAATTAATTCATTCATTCATTCCAAAGATTTATATAGCGCCCCTTCAAGGTTACTATTCAGGAGCGCTCCCCGACCCAACCACGGCTGAAAAGGATGGTTTTAAGGCTAGAGTAAAAAAACGCATCTAAATGAACTCTAGGAATAAGGCGTAATGTTAATGGGAGCCCATTCCAAACCATGGGGCCAGCAACAGAGAAGGCGCGATGCTGTCTAAGAGCAGTTCGCGCACGGGGAACAAGAAGTTCACCATGTGTGGAGGAGCGGAGAGCTCTACGTCCCTGCACATCCAAAGTAGAGCGACAGAGCTCTTGATAATAATAATAATAATAATAATAATAATAATAATAATAATAATAATAATAATAATAATAATAATAATAATAATCTTTTCTTTATTAAGCGCCTGACAAACGCACTGCGCTGTACATTTACATGTTATGCAATTTAAATCTTAACTACTGACTTCTTTCTCCTGAAAATATTATTTTATAATAATAATAATAATAATAATAATAATAATAATAATAATAATAATAATAATAATAATAATAATAATAATAATAATAATAAAGAGGTTTCTTGGCTTCATAGACCGAATGCGGTATGACAACTGAGCATAAAAAGAAGAACCATACTTAGAATGAGCAGAGTCGAAAGGAAAAACGACCAGTAATGGTTAATAAATATATTATAAATAAGCATAATAATAGTGCGAAAGAGAAGATGTGTATTATTCTAAAACCAGTATTATTCTAAGACGTGTATTATTCTTAGACGTATAGACTGACTCAGTTCATCGATGCAGAACGGTGTCGGTGCAGTCGTCAGCTGAAACAATAGAATGGGATCCGTCGTCTTGGCAACGAGAACCTTAACAGAAAACAATAACTTAGCTAAGAAAACGCCAGAAAGACACACGAAGGACACGTCGAAACAGATTCAGGCACCTAGTGTTAGTTTCTAAGCATCTGTGAACGATAGTCCTCAAGTGCGCTCTTACGCCTTAAAGATGTTGCTTGCCTTCAGAGCAATCAGTTTAAGCAACAAATCACAAATTCTCATGCGTTACTATAATTTCTGCGATTATGTTTCTCCGAAGTTAAAAGTAGCTTACAATGGGTGTCGAAGAGCTTTTACGCAGACGTCTAGGCCTACTGGTCTAGAACGGGTGTTGTAAAGGTTGAAAGACCGATGAATGGTGAACAAATACCGCTTTAGGATTCCAACCCCAGACGGCTTGTGTGAAGGTAAGTGCTTTCGATTTTACTACTACGTCTTTTAGATTGCTCAATGCTCATACATGTATGATTGCGCAAAATATACACACACACATGGCGCTGCGCAGCAGAATTTACAAACTATCTTAAGACTCACTTACTTAGATCAGTTACATAGATAGCCATGCGTTCAATGCTTTTATGTGGTATTTAATAGTAGATATCTTGATAAATGCACAACTGCATGCAGGAATACATACATAAACAAATGCATACACAACACTGCTGTATAAAGAATCACAGAGAACTAAGAGTTGAATATCCTTGATCAGATCGTTTAAGTGTACCTCGTAGATAACCGCGTTTCCTGGAATGTTTTCGTCGATCTGGATGGTTGATGGGAGGTTGATAAAAACAGGTGGTTGCTTGACATTTGTTATAGTGATGGTGAGATATTCGCTGTCTTTGTACACGCCATCTGTCGCGAGAATTGCAATATTGTAAGTGATGTCGCTCGGATAAGGTGGTGAATTCAGAGGATGCTGAAGATACCAACTGCCGAGAGAAACGGATGCCACGACAGATCCTGTGAAAAGAAAGAAACCAGATTCTCCTTTTATCAGACTTTTTATCAGGTCTAATCGAGCCGAACTCATGGCCTTTTCAGGCTTTATCAGGCTGAACCCATGTAATTGACGTTAAATATTACTATTAATTAATGATATTATACAGAAACCGTATAGCTTTTTATTAGGACTTTATTAGGACTTTACTAGGCCTTAACAGTCCGAACCATTGTACCACACATTAATACTGTTATTAATGATAATAGACAGACATAGGCCTACATGTGGCATCGCTTTTATCAGGCCTTGACTTTGATTGTCGCTCTCTGACTGAAGGAAACGATTGCCTTTCTTATCTTTAAGCGCATCTGATGAGTTTCTCTTGAAGTGGTGCTATATGAACATGTATTTGCGATTACAAATCACAATTACTATTTGGAAATTTAAAACCTAGCGCTGTATGGCGCATTCTACTCGCTGAACTCGACTGACTAGTATTCTGAAAGGTCCTATGCAAATACTCTGTCATTATCCTAGATGTAGAAATATTTAATAGGTTTATTGAACAAATGATTCTCATGTCAGTTACCTGTATCTGGATTTATGGTAAATGGCGGAATGTCTTGGTTGGTGTTGGGACTTGTCCAGTTCTCAAGGAAGAACTTTACAGGTAGAGCAGGACTTACGTCTGAATCGGAAATGATCACTAAAAACACCTGACACAAAGGAATAGAACTCTCTTTACAGTGCTTTAACGAAATCTCATCTAGTTAACTTCTTATCAGTATCACCTGAGCCTGCATAACGAGCTCTGGCAAAGCTTAAGCTTTTCGATGCAACGCTTTACTTGGCAGTGGGAGTCACTGCTACCCCAAGCAGTCTGTTATGCAGGCCTGTCTGATTTAGGGTGTCAGTCATATGCGATTCATTTGGAAAATGGATGAACGCTAAGACCACGCATCGTAATAAATGCGCGATACCTAACTTTGCTGCTTCCTCAGGCTATTGATCTGAAACCGTATTTGTATGTAGGCTATGTATGTATACGAGCACTTGTTATAGCGCCCCTTCAAGATTTGTTCTCAGAGGCGCTCCCGCGAACACTGAATCGGAGTTTCACACCGAAGCGCATGAGCAATTGCGAGTGAAGGACTTGCCCAGGGTCCCTACGCGGCGAACATACCCCTACACCACCACGCCATACGGTGTCACTGTAAGCTAAGACCTAATCGTTTGATATCTAAATGTATCCAAAGCCAGAGTCAGGCCTGGATTGTATTAATAAAACAATCAGGAACACTGCATGTTTTCGAAATGTTAGTGCTTGTTACTTACTTACTTACGTCTTTAGTTACTTAACGGATGATGATCATTTTAGCGAATCCAGGATTGAAGTAAGAGAGACGAAGCTTTGTCCAATAAAGTAGTGACAAAAACAACAAGGCAGATGGTAAATTCGTCAGATTTAGTGGGGTGACCGTGTATAAAGCTACCTATTTTTGGTTATTCCTTTCTTAGCTGCATCAGGAATATACTTGCACTGTAAAATGAAAACTAAAACCTTGAAAAAGAGATGTGGCTAAAACGCTTCAAGATTGTGTGTTAACAGGCGCAGACATATGACCCGATAATTTCTCACAATGGTATAAAGTCCAAATAACGGACGGGTCTGTTTTGACGGGGCTATTTTGACGCTGGGCGATTTTGATGGGGCTATTTTGATGGGGCTATTTTGACGCTGGGCGATTTTGATGGGGCTGTTTGGCTGCTTTGACGGGGCTATTTTGACGCTGGGCGATTTTGACGGGGCTATTTTGACGCTGGGCGATTTTGACGGGGCTGTTTTGACGGGGCTATTTTGACGGGTCACCGCAGTAGGTAGCGGGATCGATTCCCGGTACCTCCCAAAGGTCCACTCAGCCTTTCATTCGCCAGATGGCGTTGGTAGACTGAGTATTAGGACGTCACGTGACGGACGCCTTGCATGGCTGCCAAACAGTCAAATTTTATTCTTGTAATAACTTGTGCTCATCCGTTCATACTATGNNAAAGGTAGGGGGGCCTTGTCTCACGGATATTTTCCGTGTTTGGAGCGCTCCTGAGTAGTAACCCTGAAGGGGCGCTATATAAATCTTCGGAATGAATGAATATTTTCATAAAAGCATTGAGCGTAAAGGCGCTCCTTTTTCAAATTCATGTACTTCATTCAGACTACAATTTACATATTTATTTCCTAATAATATATCAAGCGGATTAAATACAGACTTGGCTGAGGGTCGACGTCCATAGCAGCAAACGTCAGATATGAGACATTCTGACCAATGAGGGCGTCGTATTTGAGGTCGAAGTTGTAGAAGCAGGGCAGAAGAGGATAGGGTTCATCCAATGGTCGGTTAGAACAGTCGATCTCAGGTCGTACATCGTTAACATCTATGATGTTGATTGTAACAACAGCTGAACCATTTCTAGACGGAGATCCCTTGTCTATTGCGTATACGATGAAACTGTATGATGCCTTTGTCTCTTTGTCCAGTGGTTGTTTCGTCTCTATCAGACCAGTCGTTGGGTCAACCTATGCGCATAATCAACAATTCATTGGTGCGATTGAACTCTTCTCATAGGTTATGCGTTATAACAGGGTAGCATAGGGCCTACGTCAACCTAAATGATGCGTGAAGTAAAATTTATGATGTTGACTGTAACGAACGCTGAACCATTTCTAGACGGAGATCCTTTGTCTGTTGCCCACACGGTTAGAGTTAATGGCGATGGTGTTAATGGGTTCTCATTATCCAGAGGTTGCTTATGAGACCACTCTCTGGATTAACCTACAGAATCGGTAGATAATTGGCTATTTATTTATTTAACCGACAATTTCTCTGATCGTAGTCGTAATCACGAGATTTCTACATCGTCCAAAAAGCGAAGTCGCCTGAATCAATTTATTCACAGGCGCCAACTTAAAGCATAATCAATAGGCGGCGGGAGAATCAGTTCCGGGTCGAGACACAAAGGGATCAGGCAGGCAGATAGTCAGACGGCTTAGATGGATGATGTTTAGAGTTGAAACGGCGAGGGAGGTGACGGCATGAGGAGGAATTGGGATAGGATTTGTAGAAAAGCAGTGCTTTCAGTTTTGAGTGAAAGACCCGTGGAGATGTAGCAAGAGGTGAGATTTTAGTTGAGTTCATAGGATGGATAACATATATATCTGTCGTAATAGTAGCAGGAGTTTGTTCCAGTGTGGCGGAACAGCTATAGAGCGATTTGATGTAAGCTATGGGTACGCTTGTAATTGGTATGGGGTCAAATACAGGAATAAATGCAGAGACTCGACAGCCTCCGCTTACATCGTGTCTGCTCTTGACAAGTCAACGGCGACCAATTTCAATGCGCAGCCGACTCTGCTCCGCGGACGAAGCTGACGATAAAATTTGACGAGCATGGTTTTGTCACCGACTATGCTGAATGGCCGTTTTAAAGTTTCAAACTGTGTGATCTGATTTCTTAATAAAAAGAGGAAGAGTTTCAGTCAACCTGAAAATATAGAAATGCAGGATCCGCAGCAGAAATGCTGTAGAAGAACTCTCCATTTCTTCCATGGTCACCATCTGTGGCCGCGACACTCAATACCGGAGTTCCTCCATTGGCATTTTCTATTAAGCAGATAAACAGAAATAGAGACAACAATAATTATAATAAAAATAATAATAATAGAATTTCTCTAGCGCAAGTGTTTTAAGGTTTAAAGTATCGGTCGATTGTCACTGCTAGATGTGCAATTGTGCATGTCCAATTGTCCATGGCAATTCCTGAGTAAATTAGTCAAAAACAAGAGAAAAAGTCATAGAAATAACCTACGGACGAAATGAGTCCAGAAACATATAGGGTTTTAGTCGAGATCTAAAGGTCAACACAAACTCTGCAGAATCTAACAAATATCATGTAGTTGGCGAACCTTGCATCTTAAACACGAAAATGAAAAGTACACAGGTCTAACGTGTGCGGAATATAATATTGTATTTATGAAAATGCATCAAATCGTTGCTGCTACGAACTCCTCCTGAGGAGAACCTAACATCTTGACCTTTAGTTTACTTTACCTTACCCTTTTTCGCCACAGCTCGCTTCAGCTGTCTTATCTTACCTTGTCTCGCATGTCCTTAAATTACAGTCTTACCCAACTAAACACCTTCATCATATATTCGTTTAATGTGTTAACAACAGACATAACGCTGTAGGAGTATAGGTGTACATAGAAAATAAAATACATCTAGATATTATAGTATGAATTAATAATAGCTTAGTAAGAGTTCAGGAATAACATACGAGATATAAAATTTCGTGAGTCCTTGTCAGGAAGGTTAAAGTTATGTGGTCTGACCCTAAGAAAATAGGGCGTGAAATGTTGATTAGGAAACAGGCATCTGAGTGAATGATTCTCATTTAAGAGGACGGCCTTAAAGAGTGAAGTGTCTGCGTTATTAGCAAGAACATTCGTAGAAGGAGAATCTGACTGAATAAAACCAGAGCGTTTTAATCTGTTATTCAGATGTTCAATGCGGGATTTGTCCTTTTCGCTCGCCAGTCCCCGCCAGGCGGGAGAAGCAACCATTGTTCTGGCTATATGATGGTGGCGCGGGTGATCAGTTGTAGAGAATCTGCAGAAGCACCATGGTTTTTGAGTGTTTTAAGGGCGAAGATTGAAGCACAGCCACTTTTGACGACTTTGTTGATGTGTTCCGTGACAGAAAGTTTCTCATCGATGGTGACGCCTAACGTCGCCTAGGGCTTTTATTGAGGTAGAGCGAGGAATACCGGTGATTGAGGGTTTGTTGGAGAGTGAAGATTGGTTATGCTTAATGACTGCCATTTCACGGGTTTTGGAATAGTTTATTTTTAGGTTCTTTTCCTCTGACCAGTTGTGGATATGTTGAAGTTCTGTTTCTGCGGTGTGAAGGGAGTTTGATCCGATGAAGAGGTAAGAATCGTCAGCGTATTTGGAGAGACGATTTTGAGGATGGATGGGATGGAGGTCGGATATGCCAACAATGAAACCAGTTGGGCCGAATACTGAGCCTTGGATGACACTGGCGTTGATTGAAATTACTCTGGATTTTTGACCTTTGTAGATGGTGTAATGCTTTTTTCCGTGTAGGTAGTTGATTATCCAGTTGTAGATGTAGTCCGGAAGGGAGAGGGATGCTAGTAATTGGGTTATTGCAGAGTGACTGATAGAGTCAAAAGCTTTAGAACAGTCCATTGATATTATTACAACAGGGTCGTTGGTTTTAAGAAGGTCAGTGGCATGCTGTATGATGGAAATGATTGCAGCGGTGGTAGAACCAGTGGGCTTGAAGGCATACTGATCATGAAGGGATATGTGTTTAGGCAGATGTTCAAAGCTGGGATAGATATAAGCGTGAACAACAATGCGTTCAACGAGTCTAGATAGTACTGGAAGGACCGAGATTGGACGGAAATCTGATGGTTGGGATGGGTGGGGAGTTTTAGGCTTTGGGTAGATTATGGCAGTTTTCCATTGGTTAGGAACTTGCTTTACTTGGCATGCATACTCACCCTGTACTGATCCAGTATACGTAGGTTGAGTGAAGATGGGATTGTGGTCATTGACGTTGATAACTGTGACGTGAATCGTTGCGAATGTCGTCAGATTACTCGAGTCTTGAGCTTCTATGAGTAGACTGATGTTCTCATAGAATGGATCCGAATCAACGTCTATCAGAAGAATATTGTTCACTGTTTGGCAGTTGACTATATCAAAGAACTGCGATCCAGGTCCAGAAATGATAAAGCAGGTGAGTGATTCAAGATACGGAGGGCAGAAGAGATCGGGATCCGTTACAGTGACAAAAGTCACTGTCACAGGAGGCACACAGCTCCCCGTCTACAGGAGGAGAAAGAACAGAAATTACGCACAAAATAAATTATGATTCATACGCATATCATGAGTCATTATCATCACAGCTGCAACTAGCTCCGTTATCAGCATCAGCCTTTGAATGATGTTTAAGAATAATGTGAGCCTGTATTTGTCAAATTAAATTACACTGTGTCGTCTTCATCGTCTTCCTTACCATTGCCACCATCATCGTCTGATTTGATTTATTACTTAAATTTACGATATTTAGCTTAGTCCTATTTGCTTTAAGGTTTTGTGTGCCAACGACTAATTTTTGCTTGTCGATCTGTCATGTTGCAAATTTGTTTATCATTTTCTGATTAAGCAATAGGCCTATCATTGACAGGTCTGAAGTGAACGGTCTCAATCGGATGTTTTCATCCAAAACTTCAAAAGAAAAATTTTGCTGCTAAATCTTTTTCTAAATCACTAATCCTTTTCTGAGTATCTGCATGACATCGCCAATAATAATATTACGCTATAGCGGGTAGAAATTTCTGAGATTGATAACTTTTAAGATATTGTTTCTCTACAGTCTTTAAACCTATATGCTTTGCTGTGCGCTTTTCTCCTGCTCGCTTTTGTTAGGGTAACCGCTATGCGACTTAGTTACAGCGTTATGTAGAGCCTATACTTGCCTCGTAAATCCGAGGCAACAGCGATGTTTTAAAAAGCCTAATAACACTGGACAACAGAGGTTTTGCTTCCTGAAAACCTTATGTATTTTTGGCTGCTGATCACGAAAATGACCTTGAAAATTTCCTATCACGTAGAGATTTTTTTATATAGCCCATTTTTGGAATTTTCTTTCACATTTTTAGTGTACTTATATGCTGCCCACAAGGCAAGGTGTTTTGTGTATTCCAGGCATGCCTGGACATGCACTCAGTGCAGGTTGCACAACGTTCAATGTAAATGTAAGGCTTAGGCATGCCTAGGCATGCCCAGCATGCTTAGTCATGAAGGATGTTGGCAGGGCAGGCTATAAAAGGAGGCTACATATACAGACGCGTTGATGTCAGTTTGTACGTATGCTGATGATCAACGGGAATAAATAGCATTCATTTCAGATATTTATATAGCGCCTCTTCAAGATTTCTACTCAGAGGCGCTCCCGAATACAGCGCGGACACTGAATCGGAGTTTCACGCCGAAGCGCATGAGCAATTGCGAGTGAAGGACTTGCCCAGGGTCCCTACGCGGCGGCTTGAGGTGGATTCGAACCCGCAACCCTCCGGCTGCAAGGCACCAAATATACCCCATGGAGCATGGAGCATACTTAAGAATAAATATATGTTGGTTCACCATTATGGCAATATATTCTTTTTCAAACGTTAGAGTAGCAAGTTGAGCGAAATGTAACGTACATGCGTCAACAGCCGTTGTGTTACAACTACAGCGAGTTCACTTAAAAATCTCAAAAGAAGGCGATGACTCCCTTGTTAAGAGAGCATATGAACTGTTCTTTGGATATAAAGTTGGCGATCAGGATAAAGGTTGGGTACCTAAAATTTGTTGCACATCTTGCGCAGTCAATCTCAGAGCATGGATTACTGGTTCTCAGCCGTCTATGCCGTTTGCTATTCCAATGATATGAAGGGAGCAAAAAAATCCTGTTTCAAACTGCTGTTTCTTTTTGACAAATATTTTGGCCATTCCTCCAAAAGCAAGAAACCAATATTGAATATCCTAATCTACCATCGGCACTGAGACCACTACCACTGCAGCCTTCCTGTAGGTCTTCCCAATCCACGGGCTGTTTTTTTCCATCGGAGACATTGGTGAAAATGTGAAAAAGGGAACAGAAGACTGTATTTTGATCCTGGTTTCCAACCACTGCAGTGCCGTGAGCCTCATTTGATAACTCAACCTGAGCTAAAATTTAATAACCTAGTTAGGGACTGAAATTCGTGAAAGGATCAAGCGGAATTGCTGTGCTCTCAGATTCAGGGCTGGAATCTATTGACAAATGGAACTAATAATATAAACTGTTACTGTCATCTATCCAGTCAGTAGGCACAACTGTTAACTGCGTGGTGATTTGAAATTTGTAGCACTTCTTCAGCTTCTTGTTGGATGCAGCTAGGATATACGAAGTATTGTTGTTTCATTTGTGAGTGGGTCAGTCATGCTAAAGTTTCCCGCTACCCACTGGCCACGTCGTAAACATTTTGGTACTACGCCAGAGGAAAGTTTATCACGAACCACTTGTTGAACCCAGTAAGATGTTCTTGCCACCTCCTCACATCAAGCTTGGACTAGTGAAGAACTTTGTCAAGGCATTGAACAAAGAGGGGAAGGAGTTCAAAAATCTTAAGAGACAAGTTTCCTCGCATAAGTAAAGCCAAGACATGAGAAGCATATTTCCTGGTCCACAGATAAGAGAACTGATGAATGACCGTCGCTTTGACGAACTCCTGAATAAAATTGAGTTAACTGGGTGGCAGTCTTTGAAGGACGTTAACTTTCTCGGCAATAGCAGATCAGCAAATTATATTCAGTTGGTTGAAAAGATACTTCACGCATTGCATCTGATGGTTGTTACTAAAATACAATTCTTTAATTCCCGTCTGGATTTTTCCAGCAAATCTTTGTGATGTCAGCGATTAACATGGCGAACATCAGGACATTGCCACAATGGAGAAACGACTCCAGGGTGTGTGGAGCATTAGAATGCTAGCTGATGACTGTTTGACATTGATCAGAGAGGCTTCTGATATTGAATACAAACGCAAATCAGCGGCTGTTCAGTTTCAAAATGTCCAAAAAATAAATAACAGTATATTGTAAATGTATGCACTAAGTAAATTTCTGGGCATTTCTTTTCAAATCTTGCAAACCATTTTTCTCAAAAACCTTACGTGATACAAATATTCTTAGAATACCACTGGATTCAGCGTGCCAAAATCTATATAAAACAGCTAAAGTTTTTTAGGAAGCAAAAAAAGTTAAAATTTGTTGTCCAGTGTAACAGATAACTAACTGGTTGGCATTTCTCGTTCACTAATACACTGTAGACGGCTGGAGTGAAGTAAGGAGAAACGTTGATTTTGCGAAGTGAGACAGTCAACAACGATGTGCTGCTCATGACGGAATTCGTTGCTGTTACGTTGACATTGTATTGAGGAGTGTTACAGTAGTTCAGCTTAGCATAACTGCAAAGGCTGATGACGCCACCTGAAACAATGCGTCAGTTATAAAACATTCTCCGTTTGCTAGTTGCGAGTAATGCATAAATAATGTAATTTAGTGCAACTAAATGTACAAATGCATCGAAATTTGGAGTAAACTGTGTGACAGTTACATTTTATGTTGAATGCCTGAAATTTTGATTATCCTATTCTATAATGTGGAATGCAGACAAGCATTAAGACCTTAGGGCGCAATGTCTTTTTGCGTAGTTTCTTTTGATTATCATGCTACGATAATGATAACTTAAATAGGAAAACGTTCTCAACAAGAATGCTTTATGATGCTTAATTTTATAATTATAAACCAAAGCGCGGCTAAACAGTTGGATAAATAAAGAATATACTTACTTACTTGCCTGCTTTACTTATCTACGCATTATGAAGGTAGGCCGTACTCTAGTTGACTGAACTGAAGGACAGACCGCTGACAAGAAACTTGCATAAGGCGCAGTTAGTTTGTTGTTGTAGGAAAACGTGGGCACAACTCACATTAAGGAAATGCGCCTTTGGTGTCCGTCAAGTCTATCCAACTCTCAGTGTTGTTATCCGTAATCGTAATCGTAATCTCCCAACTTCTACAGCGCCACTCGAAAGCCAAGCGCAGGGCACCAGCTTATTCACGAGCGCTGCGTCTAGTCAGAGGGGTTGTCCAAAAGAGTAGTCCGAGGGAGGTCCGAGTCCGGTTGGGGCACCGTCTGCTTACAGATCGAGGTCTGCGGGTAGAGCTTACTTAATATCGTTTATTTAACGACGCCGTCATATCGACGATGATTGGCGTATGCGGGTAGAGCGTTTTTGCTACTCGACTTATACCCATAGCACAAGACCGTTACCCGTACAGTGCCCCACCCGTACTCAAAGCTGCTAACTGACCCAAACCGTGCCTACGGGTATTCCCGTACTGGTACCGTACCCGACACGTTATTAGTACGCCTTCCCATAGCCTCAGTCCCCCACCAGGCCAATCTTATTCCACATTATCAGCTTACTACGTAGCATGTAATAGTAATAATAATAGGCTGATGCGACAATGATAATAATGAAAATAATAATAATAATAATAATAATAATAATAATAATAATAATAATAATAATAATAATAATAATAATAATAATAATAATAATAATAATAATAATAATAATAATAATAATAATAATAATAGTGTTTACTAGTCCATTACGATTACGTTATGGTGTTAGCAATGCAGATTACTGGATAGACTGGAGCTCATACCGATGGAGTGATACACAAATTGGAGAAGCTTATTCACATTTTAGACAAATGTGAAATTGTTGTGACTAATGGTGAAACTTTCTTGACTTGTCAACGAATGTCTCTGAACAGATGATAACTGATGTCTCGTACAACGTTCATAATAATAATAATAATAATAATAATAATAATAATAATAATAATAATAATAATAATAATAATAATAATAATAATAATAATAATAATAATAACAATAACAATAACAATAATAATAATAATAATAATAATAATAATAATAATAATAATAATAATAATAATAATTATAATTACTTTTGATCAGCACGATGGGGACGAGAACCTTCGACACAGTAGCTTAGTTTCTTAGAGCCTGAGGGATCTTTTCTACCTCGGGCGGAAAAAAAAATAATAACAATAATAATAATAATTATAATAATAATAATAATAATAATAATAAATTCTTCCTGTTACCCCTATCGCGATAGAAACGATGGGGCCAATGGACCGGGAAGGTCTGGCCTTCATCATGGAACTCTGCCGACGACTGACAAGAACAACGGAAGATCTTCAAGAAACTTTCTTCCTGTTCCAAAAGATCTCAGTCACAATCCAGCGGTTCAACGCTATCGCGTGCCTGGATTCGATGAGGCCCTAGAACCTTTATTTTAAGAACCATGATTTTAAGAACTATAATAATAATAATAATAATAATAATAATAATAATAATAATAATAATAATAATAATAATAATAATAATAATAATAATAATAATAATAATAATTAATAATAATAATAATAATAATAATAATAATAATAATAATAATAATAATAATAATAATAATAATAATAATAATAATAATGAGGTAGGTTTCTTGGCTTCATAGACCGAATGCGGTATGACAACTGAGCATAAAAAGAAGAACCATACTTAGAATGAGCAGAGTCGAAGGGAAAAACGTCCATTAATAATGGTAGGCCTAAATTAATATATTATAAATAAGCATAATATAGTGCGAAAGAGAAGACGTGTATTATTCTAAGACGTGTATTATTCTAAGAAGTGTATTATTCTAAGACGTGTATTATTCTAAGACGTGTATTATTATAAAACGTGTATTATTCTAAGACGTGTATAATTATTCTAAGACGTAGACTGACTCAGTTCATCGATGCAGAATGGCGTCGGTGCAGTCGTCAGCTGAAACAATAGAATGGGATCCGTCGTCTTGGCAACGAGAACCTTAACAGAAAACAATAACTTGGCTAAGAAAACGTCAGAAAGACAAAACAAAGATCTGAGGTCTAAATAAATTCAGGCACCTAGTGTTGTTTTCTAAGCTTCTGTGAACGATAGTCCTCAAGTGCGCTCTTATGCCTTAAGGATGTTGCTTGGCTTCAGGGCAATCAGTTTAAGCAACATGACTCAATCACAAATTCTCAAGTGTTACTAGAAGTTCTGCGATTGTGTTTCTCCGAAGTTAATAGTACATGTTGCTTATATCGGTGCGGAGAGCTTTATACGCAGACGTCTACTGGTCTAGAATGGGCGCTGTAACAGTTTGAAAGACCGATGAATGACGAACAAATATATCGCCATAGGATTCCGACCCCAGATAGCTTGCGTGCAGGTACAGAGCTCTCGATTAAGACTCTTGCGTCCTCACATGCATGTACTGAATGCGCAAATATACATACACACATGGCTCTGCGCAGCAGAAGTTACAAACTATAGTTATCTTAAGACGCACCTACTTAGATCAGTTATAGATACCCATGCGTGCAATGCTTTTGTATGTGCATTTTGCATGCATGTATATTAAATATCTTGATACATGCACAACTCATGCATACGCACATAAATACATTACATGCATAGACAACACTGCTGTATAAAGAAGTCACAGAGAACGAATTTTTGAATAGATTTTTACGCATACATGTGTACCTCATAGATGACAGCGTTTCCTGGAATGTTTTCGTCGACTTGGATGGTTGATGGGAGGTTGAGAAAAACAGGTGGTTGCTTGACATTTGTGATATTGATGGTGAGATATTCGCTGTCTCTGTACACGCCATCTGTCGCGAGAATTGCAATATTGTAAGTGATGCTGCTCGGATACGGTGGTGAATTCAGAGGATGCTGAAGATACCAACTGCCAAGAGAGACGGATGCCACGACAGATCCTGTGAAAAGAAAGAAACCAGCTTCTCCTTTTATCAGACTTTTTATCAGGTCTTATCGAGCCGAACTTATCACATTTTCAGGCTTTATCAGGCTGAACCCATGTAATTGACATTAAATATTATTATTAATTAATCATACAGAAACTGTATAGCTTTTTATTTCTGTCATGACTTTACTAGGAACCCATATAAAAGACATTAATATTATATCGTGCTAATTTGTAATAGACAAATCAGGCAGCGCTTTTTACCACTTGACTTAGATTGTCGCTTTCTGACTGTGAAGGAAACGATTGCCTTTCTCATCTTTAAGCGTCTCTGATGAGTTTCTCTTGAAGTGGCGCTATATGAACATGTAATTGCGATTACAAATCACAATTACTATTTGCAAATTTAAAAACCTAGCGCTGTCTAGTGCATTCTACTCGCTGAACTCGACTGATACTCTGAAAGGTCTTATATAAATACTCTATCATAAGCCCAGATGTAGGAATATTTAATAGGTTTATTGATCAAATGACCCTCATGTCAGTTACCTGTGTCTGGATTTATGGTAAATGGCGGAATGTCTTGGTTGGTGTCGGGACTTGTCCAATTCTGAAGGAAGAACTTTACAGGAAAAGCAGGGTTGACGTCTTTATCGGAAGTGATCACTATAAACATCTGATACAAAGGAACAGAACTTCGATTTTAAAGAACATTAACGAAAATGACAACATATGAGACAACTAGTTAGGTTCTTATCAATCTCACTTGAACCTGCACGACGAGCTCTGAAAGCTTAAGCTTTTCGATGCAACGCTTTATGTGGCACTGGGAGTCACTGCTAACCCAAGCAATGCTCCTGATTATGCAAGCTAATGTCTGCTTTAGACTAGTATAAACAGAGCCATATGCGATTCATTTTGGATGTACATGAATATTCTAGGTTCACGCATCGTCTGATAAATGTGCGAATACCTAAGGACGCTTACTTCCTCGGGTTTTTTGATCTGAAGGGGTCGACGTATTAGTCAGCAGTAGGCCTATGTCATAAGAAATTCTAATCGTTTGATATCTAAATGTATCCAAAGCCAAAGTCAGGTCTGGATTGTATTATTAATAAAACAATCAGGAACACTGCATGTTTTCGAAATGTTAGTGCATTTTATTTACTTACTTACATCTTTAGTTACTTAACGGATGATGATCATTTTGGCGAATCCAGGATTGAAGTCAGAGAGACGAAGCTTTGTCCAATAAAGGGGTGACAAAAACAATAAGGCATATAGCCTTATATAGATAGCCTTAGATTGAATTCATCAAATTTAGTGGGGCGACCGTGTATAAACCTGCCTATTTTTGGTTATTCCTTTCTTAGCTGCATCAGGAATATACTTGCATCGTAAAATGAAAACTAAGACTAATTGAAACTATTGAAAAAGAGATGTGGCTAAAACGCTTCAAGATTGTGTCTAGTTAACAGGCGCAGACATATGACCCGATAATTTCTCACAATGGTATGAAGTCCAAATAACATACTAGTAATAGACCACGCAGCCATAGTTGCCTGGCGATATGGCAGATAGAGGCATTTCTATGACAGCATGCACTTAGATGGCAGGTAGAGACCTCTCGCTGATGTCACATAAACGTGTTTTCATCTTGTAACATTTGCATTTAACAGGCAATATTTTTGTAACAGAGTTGCTATAATTTGCAAACGAAATCTGCCAACTTTGAGATGTCTCTATATGCTACATGGGTGCATCCTGTCAGAGAGATGTCTCTATCTGCCATCTAGGTGTATCCTGTCAGAGAGATGTCTCTATCTGCCATCTAAGTTCATCCTGTCAGAGAGATGTCTCTATCTGCCATCTAGGTGTATCCTGTCAGAGAGATGTCTCTATCTGCCATCTAAGTGTGTCCTGTCAGAGAGATGTCTCTATCTGCCATCTAGGTGTGTCCTGTCAGAGAGATGTCTCTATCTGCCATCTAAGTGTTTCCTGTCAGAGAGATGTCTCTATCTGCCATCTAGGTGTATCCTGTCAGAGAGATGTCTCTATCTGCCATCTAAGTGTGTGCTGTCAGAGAGATGTCTCTATCTGCCATCTAGGTGTATCCTGTCAGAGAGATGTCTCTATCTGCCATCTAGGTGTGTCCTGTCAGAGAGATGTCTCTATCTGCCATCTAGGTGCGTACTGTCAGAGAGATGTCTCTATCTGCCATCTAGGTGTGTGCTGTCAGAGAGATGTCTCTATCTGCCATCTAGGTGTGTGCTGTCAGAGAGATGTCTCTATCTGCCATCTAGGTGCATGCTGTCAGAGAGATGTCTATATCTGCCATCTAGGTGTGTGCTGTCAGAGAGATGTCTATCTGCTGTCAGAGAGATGTCTATCTAGGTGTGTGCTGTCAGAGAGATGTCTCTATCTGCCATCTAGGTGTGTGCTGTCAGAGAGATGTCTCTATCTGCCATCTAGGTGTGTGCTGTCAGAGAGATGTCTCTATCTGCCATCTAGGTGTGTGCTGTCAGAGAGATGTCTCTATCTGCCATCTAGGTGTGTGCTGTCAGAGAGATGTCTCTATCTGCCATCTAGGTGTGTGCTGTCAGAGAGATGTCTCTATCTGCCATCTAGGTGTGTCCTGTCAGAGAGATGTCTCTATCTGCCATCTAGGTGTGTGCTGTCAGAGAGATGTCTCTATCTGCCATCTAGGTGTGTGCTGTCAGAGAGATGTCTATATCTGCCATCTAGGTGTTTGCTGTCAGAGAGATGTCTATATCTGCCATCTAGGTGTGTGCTGTCAGAGAGATGTCTCTATCTGCCATCTAGGTGTTTGCTGTCAGAGAGATGTCTCTATCTGCCATCTAGGTGTGTGCTGTCAGAGAGATGTCTCTATCTGTCATCTAGGTGTATCCTGTCAGACAGATGTCTCTATTTGCCATAATTATAGGTGTTTATTGTCAGAAAGATGTCTACCTGGTCTCCTGCTGAGGTTGACGCAGCTGGAACGTTGATGGTTGTGAGTAAGTTGGTGATACTGAAAGGTTCGTTGACGTCAATTACGTTAACAGTCAGAACTTCCGTTGTACTTAGTCCAAGTACTGTGACTGTGATTGACAACTGATAGGTTTTCACTGCCTCATAGTTTAAGGCTGCTGTTGTCTCCACCGTTGCATTCCTATCTAAAGAGTGACAAGCAATGTAGATATCAGGCCAACCTTTGCACACTCTCAACTATCTTTTCATCTCGAGGATAAATTTATTTATGTCAGATAAAATTTGGCCATGGTAATATCAAGAGTTTATTTAGATAATGTAGGTTGTGCCAAGTATCAACCGTTAGAATAACAAATCGTTGCCAAGAATCCCACTCAATCTCAAGATTGGAGACAGCATTATGACGCCGTCTTAATCTTGACGTGGGACTTAGACTGTGAGTGCAAATATGTTCAACATAAAAAACTTCTGGTTAGCATAAATCCTTTCTGGTCACACAGTAAAAAATACTATTTTAATATTAGTTCAAAGTATGTAAGAAGTATACTTCACAAATTGCCTGATACACAAATGCTAGTGAATCAGATTAGTGCCACTGTAGGCATACGTGCAGTCACAGAAACATGGCTAGATTTTCATACTGAGCTTACAATTTTAATTCCTTGCTACAATTTTGTTCACAGATGTAGAAACTCCCAGATCATGCTATTCAGACATATCCTGTAGTAATTGTATAATAGGCTGCTTCCTCCATATCTGTCATAAATGTAATAATTTGCAACGTTCTTCGTAGTATCCTGCTGGAGCAGGCTAACTTGCTAAATCCTTTAACCACCAGTTTTAATTAAGAATAATTTTATTGATGGTCGTCTATGGGGTCATCCATTAATTATGTCAACAAATAGGGGGAGGGGGTTGGAAAAGTTTGACAGTTGTTGACAGGGGGAGGGGGTTTGGTGCAAGTTGACGTCAACACATTTTTTTAAATAAGTGGAAAAACATGGTAAATGACTAAAAAAACAAATGCTAGGTCATCAGGAAAAAATGTCTAAAAAACGTCATCGGAGTTTAAATTTATCGAAAAAAGTCATTGAGAAAAAAGTCAGCCTGGCTACGCTGCCGGTAGGGGGGGTTCTGGGATTGTTGACATAATTTTTAAATGGTCCGTCAATGTTTGACAGTGTTGTTGACAAGGGGAGGGGTCAAAAAAGGCCTAAAATTTGTTGACATAATTAATGGATGACCCCTATTGCACTAGTGAAAATGTCTGTAACATCTATTTTGGTGACTCGATAAATAAATGGCTACTACACATTTCAGTTTCGTGACCTTACAAGATTGTCTGTCGCGTAATTTAATTAATATATCGAGAAGTTATATTGATGGGTATTCATAAAAAGTTCTAGTGCCTTCGTCCAAAAACATCACTATAATGTGGTGCAAGATTATTGGCTAAGTTAGCAACCAAATGATTCTCCGGAACTTCGTGAAGTTACTACTTGAAAAAGATTGTTGTGTAAGTGCCGGGTACTCGGTAATTGCTGGCACATATGCAGCAACCCACTAATAAATTCTCTCTTCCGCGGTTAGATCACACAACCTTCTGAGACTGATTTCGCCGACTATTCGAATGTTGCAGGCGGACTATAGGCCTACTCGAAAGGAAAACAAGAGGCCCTGGTTTGAAAGCTTATTACTATAGGACTGCCTTGGCTCAACGCCGGGCATTTGCTGTGGTTGGTCCTCTACTTGGAATGACCTTCCCCTCACTAAGGGCTAAACTAATGACTAGTTTTTCTTCTTTGATCTCTCGTTCTTTAAAGACGTTTCTTTTCCTCCGGGGTTTCGTGCTGAGAGCACCTCTGAATAGTTATTCTGAGAGGGGCGCTATATATAAATCTTTAGATACGATATGATACTTGAAGGATTAAAAATTGACCAAAAATTCTTAGTAAGTTCAGGTTTATAGGTTGAAACTTGTAACGCTTCGCTGAGCAAAGTTATTGTTCTGCTGGCGTTACAATTTAATGCACGACACTCATGCTGAAGAAAGTAAATGTACGAAGAATTATGTGCCTTAAACCGTCCAAACGATCGACGAGCTACATGGCAACAAATACCTTCGCTAACGAAATGTGGAATTATAGACTGTGCTAATAATAGAGAGGCTTGATCAATTTAGCACTTTAACGACGAATTGCATTGATTTCCCAGTTACTTTTAGTATAGAGGGTCTAAGCTTGTAGTTAATGTGTTTTGATTTTGATTAAGCATCAAGCAAACAAGATTGGTTCAAACCACAGCTGTAAATGTAATGCAATAACTTACTTGAAGGATTGGTCAAAATGAACGGCACAGAGTATGGGGATAAGGAGAAATTTAGTGGAACGGCGTTAGGATTTTGGATATTGCTAATGTGTGACGCAAGCACTGTAAAGACGAGAGTGCCCACTGGAACGTCTTCCTTGACGTTGACTGAGGAAGGCAGATTGTCCAACGTTGGATAGTCACCTGAAAAATGTAAAATATGACAACTGTGATTCTTTTCGAGCCTATAGTTTCTACTAATCCTCCAAGATAAGATTCTGCAGATGGTGCAGAAAGTCAGTCAAACTGATTAGTTGTATTTAGTTTTGTTAGATCATTACGCCCACCACGCCACCTTCACGTGGTACCCTGTTGGAAACAAAGTGCGTGGTGGACGACCGAGCCCTCGCCGGTATATGCGAGCCCAGAGACAAGGAGTCGGAAGGACGGACGATGAAGGACATCGACGCTAACGGAGATGGTGTCTCGCTAAAAATTGAGAGGATAGGCAACGGGAAACCACCTCTCTAATTTCCCAAGAAACACTTGACAAGATCAAAAAGAGTGGCGTCATTGGAAGTTGGAACCTCAGTCGGGCAGAGAACTTAAAGAACTGAAGATCATTACGAGAAAGCATGTGCTACCTAGTTTTCTTCTGCTCCTAGACGTTCTTAATGCGCTACTGATCACTAACGGTGTAAGTAGCGCGTAATAATTATTAATTTTACTTGAACATGTGACAAGATCAAGAAAGATATGATGAACGGTTGGATTTCAGTCGTTGAGCAGCAAGTTACTGACGATTATAAAATTTCGAAACAAGCAAAGAATTAGTCTACAGTTATATTTGCCTTTCATTTGCAAAACAGTGGGTGAAAATACCAGTTTCATTCATATATATAATATAGCATATATAATAGTATTATATTATATATTATATATTGTAGCCTATATATATATATCACGTACCTTCAATAACTGTAACCTTTAAGGAGAAATCTCGTAGTTCTGCTGCATTCAGAAAAGTCATCGATCCTCCTAAACTCGGCAGGGGAGCATTACTGTCACTGTAGAGACTTTTGCTATCAGTTACAACGTCGTAACTTATTTGCAGGGCAGTAGCATCCTGATACCTGGAAATTAAATGCGCTGAGTTAATGCAGAATTTACTAGTTATAAAGTTGCAAATAATTACATTGTGTTTATTCACGTAGAATTACTCAAAGTGGGCCTACTTAAACACTTTGTGGAAGAGTACGCTAAGCGTAGTCCTACGTTATTATTGCAGGATTTCCAACAAAATTCTGTATTATAATTTTTGAAGAATATTTGACTGATTTGGAGATTTAAATAGGCCTTAGTCTAAGTGATAATGATTTGATAACATTGATTATATTGAATCGTGTGCTGCTAAATAGATTAGTTCAAAGAAAATCACATTAGTCTAAGAAATTCATAAAGAAGCGTATTCAATTCAAAACTTTTAATTGATTCCAATTGTAATGACATGCTACAAGACACATCGATGGCCACTTATCAAAAGGTGATCCCAGAAGGAGCTATGTTCTTCCGCTAGTAGGAAGCCCAGCTTCCATAGTTAGTTACAGACGATAACATCAATGTTGCTGCATCAGTGAAAAGCATGCATATAAAAACACTACATTCAGATACAATTTACTAAACCGGTGCTAGATTAAAAAAAATGGTGCTAGGTGCATTCTTAATCAAGCCAATACCATTTAAGACGTAGGTCCTAATTTAATTTTCAATAAGTAGTTATATCTGTAGGGTCAGTTACTGTAGGTCATGTGTTCCAAAAAAGATGGTCCACAATATAGTTATTGAATTCAGTCTTATAAATTGTTATAGAAAACCACAAACGGAATAGATTTTTCGACCAGGTTAATGCATAACTGTGTAAAAATTTGTTTAGAATAGTGCAGGCTCTTGCTGGTACTAAAGGGTCATTAGCAAAAAAGGCTAAGACAACACTTGCGTAGGGAACTTAACCAAATTATCCACGTAGGTACTCGCTGATGCCTAGTCACTATGAATAGTGACGTAATATTAACACAATGCATGCACTATTATAGCACAGCGAAAGTGTCATCTATATCTGAATTTTGTTTAATCGGGAAACTTGTGTTTGACATGAAGAGTAAGAATAACTACGTCTTGACTCTCAGTTGTCAGGGCATATGCGAACAGTGTTAAGTAGAACTATTAAACAGCAATGAACACAGTTCTATCTTTATACAATACAATGCAGCTGCATTTGATATTCTATTCTATTCTATTCTTTTTTCGATTGGAGCACGGACTTCTCCCACCGATATTCAAAGATTTCTTGCCCCACGCTTATGATATACACTCCCACTATACTAGAAATGCCTCCACTTTCCGTTCTGTTAAGGTTCATTCCAACGCTCGGCTCCATACAATCAAGTCTCAGGGGACACTGATATGGAATGCAATCCCTTCCTATGTACTTATGTCTAATAATTTGTTCATCTTTAAAAAAAGATTACGTACACACCTTCTTTTATCTGCATAGCATCTTCACATTACCGTGAATGGCACAAAGCCGCATTTAGTTAAGTTCTTAGTTAAGATTATAATTAAGTTTTTCTTTTCATGCAATGATTTGATTTAATTAGGCCCTTACCATTATATCTCTATTTCTTTCACAGGCCAATAATGAATTTTGGTTACAGAATACAAAGGCACGGGGACCCTACTTAAGCGGGATCATATCCCTTCTGGGTTTCCCTTTTGCTACCCTGGTTTCTTTTTCTCTTTATGTCGTTATGTGATATATATTGTTGTTATGTTTTTTCTGAGTTGCAATTAGATATATATTTCTGTTATGTTTTTGGGTTGCAATAAATTGATTTGATTTGATTGATTGATTTGATTCTATTCTGTTCTATTCTATTTACAGACTTATAAAGCGCCTCTCACAGTACAACCTAATCAGAGGCGCTTCCAGTGTGAAAGGGCCCGTCGAAGAAATAAAAGTCTTAAGAAGAGGCCCCCATATAACATCACAGCACGAGTTATAGCAGGAAGGCCATTCCACAGCAAAGGGCCAACAGAGGCATAGGCACGATGCAGTGCTGTGGCAGTCCGAGACCGAGGAACTAGAAGGTCACCATGGTCTAAAGAGCGGAGAGGACGTCCAGAGGTAGCTCAGAAGATCTGATAAGATCATAGAGGTAGCGGGGAGCTTGACCCAAACACTTTTACACGTAAGAAAGAGAATTTTAAACTGAAGTTAATGGAAACCAATGAAAGTGTTCAGTCATAAAAGTCGAAATGTGGGAGAAACGAGGAAGGCGGGCGATCAAACGAGCAGCTGCATTAAGTAGGCCTACTGATTGGAGTGGAGCCAGACGGAGTTTTGGTAGGCCTGTAAGTAACGAGTTACAGTAGTCAATGCAAGAACAGATGAAGGCATGAACCATGGAAGAAAATATCGCCGAAGGGACAGATCGTCGAATAGCACGTAGACGCCGCAAGTGATAAAAAGAATTAAACTACTTTATTACCCTATTATATTACCCTATATATTATATTGCCCTACTTCCAAAGTTCAGAAGTGCACACAACGGTACGACTGAACATGGATGGTACAGAGTACTTGTGAGTGAACGACTTGTTCAAGGGCCATACTCAGTAATTGCCTTTGGCGAGGTTCGAACCCGTACTCACCGCGATACAGGCTGAGCGCTCTAACCAATCGGGCTCCGTGCCACACGGGACAGTTTTTTAAATGGACTGTTACCCAGAATGAAGCGAGTCACAACCATTAAGAAAATTCCTGTTTTGTTCCGTTGAATACCTACCATCCTATAGTGTAGCCAGGTGCAACCGGAATTCGGTCAACGGGTGCAATTCCAAAGGTCACTGCACACAGAAAAAAACAAAGAATATAGTATCTGACTCTCGTTGTATTTGTCTCGATGTCTCACCAAAAGATTTCGAAATTATTTATGGTCTGGAGCTTTCATTCATCATAATAATCATGATGAATAGAACTATTAATCATCATAATATGATGAATGAAAGCTCCAGACCATTAAAATGTTACCAAATGATGTCGATTTCTAATACACACCTGGCTTTCTCCGTTGTGGGCCCGACTACCTGGAATGGCCTTCCACTGGAGCTCCGTCTCCTACTTAGGACAAACTCCTCGGCGTTCCATCTATCCTTGAAAACTGTTCTCTTTATCCGTGTAGACAGAGCAAACACTTCCGTTGTCTTTATAGCAATATCAAGATTTCTATATTATTTATGGTCTGAACTCCATTTATATAAAACAGTAAATTGTAAAATACAGCAATGAAGATCGTTTGGGATCCGGAGAGTGAGGCAGTAGGAAACTGGTTAGGGGTGGGAGCTGCTAATATCGCCCATAGGACAGACAAAGAAAGTAGGTAGGCCTATACCTGCAGCATTACCACTTAATCGAAGTTTACTCCATTCGGGTTCCATCAAAACTATCTCGATTGAACTGGTATAATAGAAAAAATTGATTAAATTAAGCTGAAGAAATAACATGGAAAGGGAACAAGGAAACGGTTACAATAAAATAATATTTTATTTTAACCGTTTCTTGTCGCCTTAGACTTTATATTATAAGGTCTAAGGTGGCAAGTTAGGTGTTGTTAATAGGCATAATCTTAGTACCGATATTTGCATCTGTCGAAATACAGTCTGCCGATGAGAATGTGTTTGTTCCGATGAGTTCATATGTCGAGCTAACAGGCGATGAAGGTTTCCAGACTTCAAACACAATAGTCCCAGTACCAGAACTGCAAACAGCATTCGAATGGAACACCCATTCCTGTTGAAATTCAAATACAAGTTCATGACCTCATAATCTACCATTATCATTTGGGTTTAGAATGAGCTACTGGTAGAATATTGCCTAACCTGACCTGATCAAAACTTTAGTGCAGTTCAGTCCGATAATTTTTTTTTATCAAATTATCGATTTTAATTGTAACTGAAAATTTATATAGCGCCACTTCAAAAGAGAACTTAATCAAAGACGCTCTCTGTGCTAGTATACAGTATATATCAATTAGCCAAACATTGCCAAGAAAACTAGAAGAGTCACCAGTGGTGGGTTCACGCACCCAAGTGAAACCCATGCAGCTAATGGTGCCTTTGTGAAGTTATAAAAAGGCGCTATATAGGTGTTAAGATACATGTACATACATACATACAGACACAACGGTCAAGGCTGACAGAGAGCATCATGTTCCCGGTTTTTGCATTGGCCAAGCTGCGTGAGTATTGTGGAGCGACGGAAAGCGGTAGCGTCCGCAGCGCACACGAATACGTCACCGCTCCCTTATTTGTGGTAGATGACGCACATCCGGGTATCACTAGAGTTACCGGTTGCATGCAGAACAGGCATTTGTCGGTAAATCTAAGCGCAACTGTAGTGACTGACTCCGACAGACATTCATCCAGGAGCGAGATACTTTTGCGACAGTACATATTCGGAAAACTCTTTGTTTCCTCACGTTTTGGTGGAGTATATGACCTTTGAGACACTAGAACGTCTCTCGTTAGATATCTGTCTGTCTGCGTGTGTCTGTCTTAGTGTTGTTAGAAAGGTCTTGTTACGGAGTACTGTAGAAAGGTGCGTTGTTACGGATGGCTAGTTTTAGGAGACATCTGGTGGTAATGTTTCGGACCTCTAGTGTCGATATAGAGGAATGATTCAGTTAGAGCGAACTTGACGCTGAACGTTTTGTATTGACGAAGTCTTGTTTAGTTAAGACCGCCAAGTCTCGGTTTTGAGGTTTAGATGAAGTTTTCTGTGAAGACTTGAGGTCGTTTCCGTGTGAATGCAGTCTTGTTCTTGTCGAAGATTCGACTGTTGTTTCTTCTGGTTGTTGAAGACGTTTCTGCCCTTCTGGTTAAAGGTCACATGATTCTTTGTTGGGAATAAAGCGAGTTTTATCATATTCCTAAGGGCCGTTCTAGAGTACTAGATGAATAAAGTAGATAAGTCAAGTAGGTCCGCCAACAATATGCATAAAAAACTAAGCGAATGGCTGAGATAGCTGAGTGAGAGATAAGAAGTATAGCTAGAGGCCATGAAGAAACATAGTTAGTGAGGTGCACGATAGTAGAGCATAGCGATCTTGATTGTCGAGCGATGGGTCGGGGATTCAAATCTTTGCCAGACGAAAAAGATCTCAGCTATGAAATTAGTAATGTATATTTACCATGCACTATTGGCGGTAAGGAGAAGATCAGGCGGCTGGGGAGAGTGCTGGCCATCAACACTCATATGCCGATGCTTAGAATATGAAGATGTTGAGACCTTGTGGCGGTCTATCCGGGCTTAGCTTAAGGGAACTGGCGTCTTTATTCTTAGAGTTTTCAGCTCTTTGTAGATAGCAAATTGCATAAACGTCGGAACACAATGACATCTTGAGAAGTAACAAATCCACTTAATTAAAGTGGCAGCAGATAAGATGAGTGGTGATCTTCAAACGTCAAAAATGACATTAATTAATGATCACTTGATCATAGATAACCTACGACTCATTACAGAGCTTTGTGCCGCGCGTGTTTATAGCTCTTATCCTTTCCATACAAAATATCGTTATTTACTTACATGAACGCTTTGCTCAAGAGGTCTAGACAGTGATGATTTCAGAAAGTGTGTATGATAGATAGCAGGGTCGTCAATCACTTGTGAAGAATTAAGCACCATTCTGTCAGTTTAGCCGTTTACTGCGAGCTAACTTGGTTGTCATTTCCGTTGGATGGACTTCACGAGGAGTAACCTGGAATCCGCTATAGTATTGACCCTTCTACTCATCTCACTGGGAATTCTTTGCTTACCTATGAAACTTTTGCTCTTAGTGAACTTTACCACCACTTAGGTTAGCGCAGACAATGCGTTTGTCAGATACCAAAATGTGCTATTAAGTAACATGTCAGTAACGGTGGTGGTGATGAAACAATGGTTACACTGGCGCGAAGATCGGGATCGATGCCCACTGCCCGAATAAAGGTCGACTCAGCCTTCGTTAAATACCTAAGTGGCGATTGTCAAATTAGCAGTAGGACAGAAATCGGAGAAGGTTCCATTGTTTTCAAGATCTTGGTTTCTGGCCCAATTGATCTCCATTCCAAACTAGATCCACATCTTCAGCAACAGGAACAAGGTTTCCGAAATCAGAGGAAGAAGGGACACATCATTGGCAAAGTCCAATCCGAGACCATCTCATCTCAGCTACAGTCTACTCTACTTCACGACCTGGTTCTTTTGTAGCATAAACAGGGGGTGATACGTAATGTCAGAAAATTATAATTAAGTTCAGTACCCTATTGTATAGCATGTCACCAAAGCAGTTAACGTAGACAAAACCTCACTACTAGATCGTGACTTGAACAGAGAGGGTACACTGAGTCGACATAATATTATAACTCACTCGTATGACTCCGTTGCAGTTGATGACTCCCTTTCCGGTCAGAAGATAATGTTCACCTGGCGCTGCGTCTAAGGATCTATTCAGCGTTTCCACTCCAGCCTCTATGCCAATCAGAGGGCATGCTGTAAATACCATGACAACACTATTCTAATCAGATAACGTATTTATGATGTCCATTTCTAATGCACAGTTGATTGACAGATGACGCACTAAATGTACTTATATGTATTGTTGAGTTTAACATCTAAAATATTTAGACAAACTTGCTTTGCATGCGTCTAAGTTGACACATTGTGCATTTGACAACGGCGCGATAGAAGTTACTCTATGCATGGTATTTGATTCCTTCGTTCGGCTTCCCAAGGTGACCTGGCTGCTCTGGACTCCTGCTGACCTAAACTTCCACAGCGAATACGGAAGCTTCGCTGAGTTCAGTCCATCCTTTGAGAATAGTTTGCCTAGCAGCATAGTAGAAGTAGTTTCAGTTTAACCACACTGTGTAATAATAAAGATCAAGAGCGTCGCCCTCCTCCTTCATCCAGGCTTTAAC
>JACEVL010000415.1:2584226-2604226 GCA_020284085.1 Aporrectodea caliginosa | reverse complement strand
CCAGAAAGTGCCAGGGTAGGCCGAGCCTAATTTTTTACTTTCGCTTTTGATTACTTTATAGGGCCTAGGCCTATATATACTTATTTCAAAATTTGCCATAGGACGCAAACAAAATGACGCCTTTGCATTGAATACATTGAATTCATGAACACGTAGGCCTAACAACTTTAAAAATAAATAATGGTCAAAGATTTACCTAAATAATTAAGTGTTTTACGCATTGAAAATCGAATTGTAATAATCACAATACTCAACACATTTTATTCTGGTTAAAAATGAGCAAAATGCAGCGGGAGCAAATGCTCCCCTTGCTCTCGCCTGCGGACGCCCATGATTGCTCCATTAGAAGCAATCTGTGTTCAAAAGTATATTTATAGGCCTACCTATACCTGTAACGGACGCTGTCTTGGTCAAAGGATCTGACTGTCTTTGGCTTTTCATCAACCCATGCGTGGACTGGCTTTGGTGGAGTTTTTCTAAGGCAAAAACAATCAAACGAACAACTCACTATAAATGCTTCAGCTTTTCATCGCATCAAGCGATGTACCAAACCTGCCGTTTACCTAAGTCTTATTCATCTATTCAGCATGCATTTTCTGTTTATCTTTCAATGCCCCTATCTAGATCTGTTGGAAGACGATAATGTCCAGGGCGTTTGTGAGCTACTTAGAAAGCAAATATATGCACATTATGCATGCATACGTGCAACCAAGCAAACAATCATACATACATCTAAGGGTCGTACTATTTCCTCCTAAAGAGCCTTATATAGGGAACTTCATAAGATACAAGCCCACAGCACTTTCTTTTACATCGAACCTAACCAATGCAACATTCTGTTGACATGATTCTGGTCAACTTGCATTTGAAGATACCTTAAAAGCCTAATTATTGTCTATAACATATAACTATGCACACAAACAGGGCCGTAGATCACGGGGAGGGAAGGGAGGGAATTCCCTCCCCACTTTTAAACTCGGGGAGGGAACGTGAAGTAATTCCCTCCCCACAAATTTGTTGTCTAAGCTGTCATTTTTCTAAGCTGTCATAAATATTATGGCGCCAGCCCCAATCGCCCAAACTGTTTCTTGGACGAGTATTGAAAATTTGTTGTAGAGTTATATAGGTTACCTATATATAAAATAATATATAGGCCTAGATATATAAATATATATTCGAAAACTGCGAACCCACAACTGGGGAGTACCCTCTTCCTCATCATCCCTGAGCGGAGTTGTATCGCTTTACGTCGTTCCCACAACCCCCTTGACCTCCTGGGTCAATTAGGTCGCATAGGACACGGACGACTTCAGCGGGCGGGACTGCAGGAGTCAGGGAGCTGAAAATTGGCGGTGAACAACGGCGGGCAGTAGAGGGTAAGGTTGAGTTTTTTTGAGAACTGGAGGTTGAATGTTTTGCTTGGGACTGTAAAGTGGACCGGGATATGGAGTCCAACTCGTAACCAGTTTGTTAGTCCTTTCGACAAAGGAGTCTGGAGGCGACTACATATTGACTCTGAGGGAAACTGAGGCCTATTCATCTATAAACGCTGCATTCTTCCTACGTTCGCCGTCGGACTTCGACTCATCATCAATGCGCTGCCGATACTAGGCCTACTCTATCCTCGCCTACCGGTCTCTGTCTCGTCGCCCTCCCACCACGCGCCATTCCGCCGCCCCGCGGGCTCCACGGTATTATTATTATTATTTTTATGTAATGTCTAATTGCTAAATTCAAATTTACAGTTTAATTGCTAGTTTCCTTTAATGCAACGATTGGACAAACTTTACTTCAATTCATTCATTCATTCGTTCATCATTCATAGCATGCCCAATCGGTACTTTCTTGTACAATACTCTAAACCAGGGTAGATGACAGGCAGACGCTGTTTTCTGTTGTCGGTTTGGACTGTTTTTTGTTTGCAAGTTTTTCTCAGGTGACAAAAATTGTTTTAAAAGGATTTTTCGGCCAAAATCGACTGTAATTCTTACCCTTTTTTGTAATACCGTTTGTAATTGGTATTTAGAATCGCGGTCACGACTTAAGGAATCTCTTACCTACGGCTAGTGTCCTTTATGCTACCCTAAGACTTGTATCGCCTGGCCTCAGCAAGGTGACCGACACTATATACCGCCACCCATGAGAGACTCATCAGAGGCACTTCTGAGGCACAATGAAAACACCCTCGAACAAGAATTGTCTTCAAGCGTTTGCGGACATAGTCTCTGTCTTATCTATTACAAGATTAGGCGTACGTATAGTTAACCTTAATATGTAGGGTCACTAGGGTGCAGATGATATAAATGTCTTTAAAATTTAGGTTGAAGATGATAAAAATGTTCCTAATAACTTTAATTTTAACCTATAGTGTGTAACTGAACTAACTCAGTAGAGGGCTTCTTAATGGAACTTCAGGCTACACACTGCCGAAGGGTCAGTTTTCCCTCCCCACATTTTGAAACAGATCTACGGCCCTGCACACAAAGACTTTGCGAAGTTTATAAAAGCAACGCACAAATGTCGAGATGCATTTAAGCGTACATTTAAAATGAAACAAATCATAGCAAATGTTGCTTTGTTTATCAGATAGGTTTACTGTTTCCATTCAAATACATGTTAACTAACTGACTCTTATTGTATTAATATCTTCGGCTAAGAAGATAGTAAGAACGAGACTCACTCTTTAAAGCAGAGTAATCCGAGATATTTGCAGATACCAACGCCAGCCAAGATCAATAGGAGGAGACCGAGAATCGATAGACAGACAATTGTAGCAATTCCTTCGACTGTATCCAACCACCAGTTCATATACGTCGGCATCACCTTGATCACGGGAAACTCATCTTCAAGCATTGGAACGTTTAGAATATCCGCTGGATCGCCTGTTGTCAATATAAGCGAGAAGAACCGAGTTACTTAGCATACGTTACATAAATGATAATTAGCATGTATAGACTGATTGTACAATTGAAAATCTAATCCTATAAATCTTGAGACGGCTTCAAAACATCAAACCTTGAACCAAAGCCCACAAAGTCGTTAACGCTTTAATAGCATCCATGCTATGCCAACAAAAGTTGTAGGATTTTGCACTTTCTTGTTCCAACGCGATAACGATCCATGCCAAGTTTATTATAATTATTACGTTTCTATAGTAGCCTACTAAACAAACTAGCAGCTACATTCGTATTTACCGAATTCCTTAGATTTTATAACAAAATTTGCTAGCTTCTTGTTCTCCAATCAACCATAATAGGTTAAAATTACAAATAATATGCATAGTAGATGATAATTATAAGATTGCTGTATGCCTCGATGTAAAATATAATTCCGAATGAAAGTAATTTTTGCTGTCCGAATTGCAGAAGCTATGAATAACTCACCGTAAATGTTTGCTCTTAATCTGTTGAGCATGTCATCTCTATCAACAAAAACTTTCTGATAAACGATGTTTTCCGATAAGTATGTAGATGTGTCGGCTAATGCGTAGACGGTTACTATTAGGCTGAAAGAATTATCCAACATTTTGTATTTGTCTGACCTCATCCGATACTTTAATGAAATTATTTTTACAATCCAATTAGAAACGGGTCTCATAACAAGTCTTTATATTTTTCGGTAAAAGCCGATAGTTTAAGCGATTAAATCTTTGATCATTTCTCTTTTTAAACTTTATTTTAAACTGTTTACACTTAGTAAAATGATGTGTCGCGGCATGTGACTAACCAATTTACTCACGACCAGTCTATCTTCGGCACTCAGACCTTCTTCATAATCCCCAATTTGGCAATCAACAGTCTTTATGACTTTGCTAAACCAATATAACTAAATGACTTATTGATTACATAACTGTATAAAACCACAAAATTAAAATATCTTGAATGTCTTTAAAATCTTGAATTATGTAGATTAATTAGACAATTAGATAGACTAGAGAATAGACTACATTTTGCAGTCTTGTATAGACTCTAAGAGTTAGGCTATATGAAATTCATGTGTAGGCCTATATTAAATATAGCTAATATGAGATTTGTGTCTTAGATAATTATAAATAGCAATGAAAGGCAACTCACTCTTTCTGGACGTTCGGGTCGAATTCTGTACGCGACGCTATCTTCATAAACCACGGGTAGGTGACATTTCTCAGAGCAGCCAAGAAGGCGTTCTGATCGAAGTTCGATGTCTTTGGTCGAACGGTCAGATCGATGTACTGTCGATCAGGACGGTACGTATCGATGCGAACGTTCATGATTCTAACACAAGTTACCACACGTTACATTTAAACTTTGACCATTAGCAGAGAAATATCAATCACATGAAACAATACGTGACCAATGATAGTAGGCCTACTAATTTTGCGGTTTCAGAAGACCTAAGTATAGGACCTACAAAATGCTGTGTTCTAAATTCTTAGATTTAAAATGAACAAAATTCAATAGTTCAACTTGTATGTTGCGTTTTTCCTCCCACTATTGTGGACAATATGCCTACATATTGGCCGAGATAGAGGCGTCATTCGTGGAGCTTTAATCTTAGGATATCATTCTGTATTCTACTCACCTCGACCAGAGACTCGGAGAACCATTATCTTTGGCATAGACGTACAGCAGGTACCTTGTATATTCCTTCACTGGCTTCTTAACGGAAATCAATCCATTCTTTGCGTCCATATTGAAATTTGTGTCAGGTACCAAGAGGTTAAATGTTATTGAATCTACACAAGTATATTCAACAGATTAAGATGTCACATAGCAAACCTATGAAATTATATGCGTTGAAAATTGATGTATCACAAAAAACCCGACAATAATGAGTTCTCAATTCGGCATGTGATAAGAAATTTCATTCTGCTGAACGTGATCTGAAATTTCTTATCACATGCCGAATTGAGAACTCATTATTGTCGGTTTTTTGTGATACATCAATTTTCAATCTCCTTTGCCGTAGCTGTTACTACCAGCTCCGGCAACTCAGGGTGATATCCCGGTCCCTCTCCCCAGATGCTGCTTCTACGCTGGTTCATTCCTTCGTAGTCTCCCGTCTGGACTACTGTAGTGCCATATATGATGGGCTCCCAGCACTGCCGGCTTAAATGCCTTAACAGAGTCCTGCGCACGGCTGCCCGCCTTGTGGGCCGCATCCCTAAGTTCTCTCGAGTCTCCTGGTACGTGCGGGATGTCCTCCATTGGCTCCCCTATCCGCAGCGCATTGCCTACCCTATCCGAAGCGCATTGCCTACCGGGTCTCTGCATTGGTCCGGCGCTGCACTGATTAAGATGGCTCAGTCTATATCTGCATCAACTCTGCTGCCCTACTGTGACTGTTCCGCGTCGTGGCTCGTTACGCTCAGCGGTGCAAGCAGAGTTCCTTGTCCCCCGTGCTCGGACTGCTCTCCCACAGCGCCGCGCCTTCTCTGTGGCTGGCCCGGTGACCTGGAATGGGCTTCCGGTGGCACTGCGTCTGACCTCAATAGGACACTCTGCTCAGTTATTCTCTAGCCTTAAGACTGTCCAGTTTGACCGAGGTTGGGCTGGCAGCGCTCTTGAGTAGACTGTCTTGAAGGGGCGCTATATAAAACTACTGTAATAATAATAATAACTAAGGTAGTCTTGCACCAGTATCCTAAAGCAGAATCGAATTCTTCTGCAATTTCTTTATGTATTTATTAATTTATTATTTATATATATATAAATTAATTTTCTTCATTCAAACAACAATTCACATATTTATTTCCTAATATACCAAATGGATTAAATACAGACTTGGCTGAGGGTCGAAGTCCGTAGCAGAGAACGTCAGATATGAGACATTCTGACCAATGAGGGCGTCGTATTTGAGGTCGAAGTTGTAGAAGCAGGGCAGAGGAGGATAGGGTTCATCCAATGGTCGGTTAGAACAGTCGATCACTGGTCGTACATCGTTCACATCTATGATGTTGATTATAACAACAGCTGAACCAGTTCTAGACGGAGATCCTTTGTCTATTGCGTATACGGTGAAACTGTATGATGCCTTTGTCTCTTTGTCCAGTGGTTGTTTTGTCTCTATAAGACCAGTCGTTGGGTCAACCTATGCGCATAACCAACAATTCATTGGTGCGATGAACCTCTTCGCAAATGGTATGCCTTATGACGTTAAATGCGTTAACCTAAATGATGTGTGATGCAAAATTTTGGCGTTTGGTCTTGTTTGGCAGTTAAACTGCATAAACTACAAAAATTATGAATGTACCTTTTCAAAATTTATACTGATGTAGGCATACAATTATTTAAGTCTATACACATGCATATCGAATTTCCTCTTAAGTGGCTAAAAATTCAAAGTTATAGAATTTCTATAATTTTAAGGGCAAAATGTCCTTTCGTTAACAAGATAATACGGACTATTATGCAAATAAAGAAGAAGTAGTAAGCCTAATTAACAGATGTACCTCAAAGAACAGAAATGCAGGATCCGTGGAAAGAATGCTGTACTTGAATTCTCCATTTATTCCAGAATCTCTGTCGTCTGCTAAAACCGTTAGAACTGATGTTCCCCCAGGTGCATTTTCTGACCAGATAAAAACAAAACTCAGTGTCATGAATAATTCATGTTCCTTTTGTTAATTTAAAAAAAATTAAGTTGTTAGAATTCTTAATTCGATTCAATTCAATAATAAGTTCCCACTGCATGTATCTTCAATTACACTTTTTAAAAGAGATTTCATGCTTTTAGCTAACTTTCTTTGGGCATATATATATATAATGACTTATGATGACCTTTTATAATAGTTTATCGTGCAGTGTTTTTAAGTTAGGATTGCTGCGATATATATATACATATGAAAGAACCCAAGCATTACTTGTAAGAAATGTATTTAGATGTGAACATTTGAGACTCACCCACAACTGACCCGACGTAAGATCCAGAAGGAACGAAGACAGGATTGAAATTGTTTACGTTGCGGACTTTAATGATGACCTTCGTGTATCCAGTTAAAGCTCCCGAGTCTCTCACATCAATTAGTAGTATAATGTTCTCATACTCAGGATAAGTATCGAGGTCTATTGGTCTATTGTTGACTACAGTTCCGCAACCGACTATGCTAAAATACGAGGATCCGTTCCCTGGAATGATGGTGCATGCGGAGGAATCAACTGCTGGGATGCAGGACCGGTCACGGTCGTTTATGGAGACGGTCGTCACTACTTGATTACAGTTGGTAGGACTCTAAGGCAACACAAATGTTATACACATATTGAGTGTTTATTACTAAAGAAGATACTGCCTCGCAGCGAAACTAACGGTGTGTAACGCAAACACTTTTGCTAAAGACAACAACCTAACTTGAATGAAACCACGAACCACCTTGAATTGCAAGAATATCAATAGACATCTATTCATACAGAAATGCAGTCACGACAGGAATCACAACATACGCACACTTCTATTCAACAATTACCTGCAGATAAGAAATAGCACAGGCCATCATTTCTGTCAACCTATTTCTGAATAAACTGCATTCGATTTCTGCATTCGTCATTTATTTTAAACACCTCGGTCTCGTCCTGTGATTGTCAGCCAAAGTTCTACGGCAGTAGAACTTATTATGTGAGCGGACAGAAATAGTTTCCCTAAAGTCGCAGTTTCTCGGCCACTAACCATCTTTACCAACTGCTAAGGAAGGTAGGCCCCTAATGACTATCTTTTTCTAGATGATACCCTTTGTGCTGCCATTTACTAAAACAAAGGTTTAAAAACAGTTTTTAATACTTCTTGTATCAGTAAACTTGTTATTTTGTAATTTCTGTTCTATTTATTAGTGTATTTGCTTGTACAATCGTAGAAATTTATTGTAGAGGTCTAATATATACTTTATCAGCTCTCACTACACAGTATTTTATGCGTTTGCCAAATAAAGATGAAGTATATTTATTTACTTTTTGATATTATGGAATACTAACCGGTGTACATTTTTCGTTTATTGTACCGGTGTAAGTGGTTTGACTGAAGGATGGAGGAGAATTGATCCATCGAAGGCTTACTGTCAGGATCTTTACGTTACTCAAAACAGAATTGGTCGCATTGATTTGAATGGTATACAGGAAACCTTTACAGTAGTCTAATTTTGCGTAGCTGCAAAGACTGACTACTCCACCTGCAGACAACAAAAGAAAAATGTTACAATGGCGTTAACTAAAATAATAATAAGTAAGTGATCTTCACTTACTTGCTATGTGATCATTTATATTGTTTAGTGCGAGTTTTGTTGAAAGCTGCTAGACCTCGCTCCTGAGGCATAACTCTTGACACTTTCTTAGAATGTATCAATAGTTCAATACTGATATTATTTGCAAGTTAGACAGGCAATGCATGAGCCCTTCAAATAAACCAGTCTTCCGAAATATTTAGTAAACGCAATTAATTCAAATAACTAAAGCAAAACTACCGAAAGAGGACAGGCTATTTAAAAATTCCTCTGTCTCCCTCGAATCCCACGAAGTTGGGGTATTATAATATTTGACTACAATTGACCGGGCAATGTAAGAGCTATGTCTATACGGGCACTAAAAGCTGCAGGAAGCAAGATCAATACCTACTTTAACGTTGACTAGGCCTAGTACATGAACTTCAGTAAAATTGGACAACCAAATGAGAGAAACCTCTATTAGACGCATACAGTTAAATTACTCCTGTTAAACTAGCTACCACCTGTTACTACTATAACATGTAATATTACTGCTGGAAGGTTACTGCGGTTTGTCAGTGGGATAGGCTATAATAAGCACCACACCATTGAGGCCTATAACAGCATACTCCCATGTGCACAATTAATTTTTATAATAAGCTAATTTGGATACGACTAGTCGAACATCAGGTCTAAAAATTATGTTTTAAACAACATTATTTAATCAATGCTAGTAAAGTTAGGCTCCGGCAATCCATGAGGATCGTAGTTAAGGCGCTTATTTCACTCGGCGTATTTAGACGGCAATGGAGCAAACGTTATGGCCTCGACATGGGGAGCAACGTGATCGCTGAACTTGTCGGTTACCTTCCAGCTTTTGCAGGAACGTAAATATAGTCTACTGTCGGGTGAAGTGAGGCGCAAAACAAAATTGCCCAGGTTTTTTTACTTCGTGTAACGATCTCGTGTAATCTAGGTCAAGTCATAAATTTCATAATCTGATTTCTGAAACCACTTACTGAATTCATCGATGCAGAATGGAGTCAAAGGGTCAATGATCTCATATCTCACCGGGTCTGGACTACTTGCTACCAACACCTTAAATCATATCAACATATAAAATATCAGAGTTATTTATGATTAGTTGTTTATTTAGAACATATTGTATTATTTACTTTGTCGGATAACGTCTAAGCAACGTCATGCATATTTTACATGTTGCCAATATGATGTTGGATTACCAACGCCTGAACTTATTTGAAATATCTCAAGAGTAGAATAATATAGTAAAAGATAAGAAGGGTCGACACTCGACAACCACTTGACTACGTCGCCATAACAATTGAGCTTTGCTGAAGGCCTTTAATCATGTTATTTTTCTTGAATAAACAGCAAATCTGTGTACTTAAAGTTCGAGCTGCCCTGGCAGAATACTCACATGGAGCACCAATATTCCCATAATTATGAGACCCTTGCAGAGCCCACTTGCGTCCCTATTAACGCCCAAGGAAATGCTGACAGGGTGATTATACGTTTTGTTCTCAAGTTGCAATTTCTTCATAAGTTTTGTTCTCAAGTTGAAATTTGTCCCCATCGTAAATGCCACAAAACAAGATTTGACTACAATTACCTGATAAATAACAGTATTTCCTGGGAGGTTTTCGTCGATTGTGATGCTGTTTGGGAGATTGAGAAATACTGGTGGTTGTTTAACGTTCGTTATTGTAATAGTCAGGTCAGCCTGTTTGCTAAAGACGCCATCTGTCGTTAGAATGGTAAGTATGTAAGTGATGGTTGTCGGATATGTTGCGGATGTAGGATAATCCAGATGCCAGATGCTGAGGTCAGTGGATGACGTCACCGATCCTATGATTAACACGTCACAATTGGCATAAAACATCTTGTTCAAGAATTAAACACTTCAACTCCAGTTCGTCGAGTCTTCTGGACCATGGACCCCGGTATTATACCGGAATCCATGAAATTGAAAACCAATGAAAACCAATGCATACATGCATGCATACATGCACACACGTGTACATAAATTGTACACATACATACATGCATGCATAAGGCCTACATGCATAAAAACATCAAAGTTTATTCACCGGAAGCAGAGCTATATTACCAGTAAGTCTCTGGTAAACATATAACTTTGCTTGAAGTCCTAGAGCCCTCACTGATAAAGGGCGCCCGTATGGGGTGTGAATTTTCTCTACATTGACAAGAACTAAATATAAAGTTTATCAAGATAGGCCCGATAGCGCATTGGATAACATCTGGCGAAGAGAGCGAGAGGTACCGAGTTCGAGCCCCGTAGGGCGGATATGCTTTGTAGGCTGCTATTAGCGCCGTTGTATTGCAGGCTGTCTGTTCTGTTAGTAGTTAAGATTTAAATTGCATAACATGTACATGTACAGCGCAGTGCGTTTGTCAGGCGCTTAATAAAGAAAAGATTACATACATGTTTATGACATACAGGACAAAATAACTAGTTTTCAATTTCAGTAAGAATTTTCACCATGATTAATATGCATAGTCAGTGTCATATCTGACCGAGGGCCAGGATGGAGTTTGGACCCTGAGATCAAAACTAGCCGTTTTGCGATTCTTTTAGGCTCGATTAGGTGGCTTAGGTGTACTTGGCTCTGGGAATAATGCGGTTATAAAGTGTCCATTGAAGTCGTGTATGTCCGCTTTAAACGTCGGTCAGTGTCGGACAGTGTCGTCGGTGGACGGTTATACTAACATTTGCGTGTTGTGATGTTTTCCTGGAATAATTTATAATTGTAAGCTCTTTATTAGAAGATTACCAACCCAATTAAGAGCTGACGTTTGTTCATGAAACATAGACCTACCAGTGTCTGGGTTTATAACGAAAGGCGGCGTGTCCTTGGTAGTGCTAGTGCTTGTCCAAAGTTGAAGGTAATACTTCACAGGAGCTGTTGGATTCGTGTCCGGCTCAGAAATTAAGACTTGAAATACCTGTAATTGTTGAGAGCAATAACAATAAAACTATAAAAACAAAATATGCCTATAAAACTCTCCGTAGCTCTCAGAGATCTTATTCGAATACTCTTACAACAATCAATCAGCTTTGTTAGTTGACTTCGTGACAAATACAAGTAAGCTATGTTCTTCTGTTTCAGGAGTCAGCTGGTTTGCTTAAAGCTTTGCTTAAGGCTATGTTGACCCTCGAATCTGTAGACTGATTCAATTTGAGCAATTAGCAGTGATGGGCACAATTCTATTTTGAAAATACTTTTCTATTTTCAAAATAGAAAATACTATTTTATTTTCTATTTTCAAAATAGTTTTAAAAAGTATTTTGGAGAATTCAAAATACTTTTCCAAAATACTTTCCAAAATACTTTTCTAAAGTACTTTTCAGAAATAAATCTTACAAAACGTCTGCCGAAATTATTATTTCAATGTATAAATGCTGAATTAATAATATTCTGGCCACATCAACTTCTTGTGAGTTTGTTGTTTCAGGAAATATAGGCCTATCAGGGTTCTCTGTTTGGTCTGTTTTTCTTTGCATTATGCTTACCTATATCAAGAACTGTTCTTGGTGAATGAGTTTTTTCCATTGCTAGATCTACATTTTGGAACTCCCTTCCTGTGTATGTGCGCTCTGATCAGTGGCTTGTGTTTATTTCGTTCTCAACTTAAAAATTGTCTCTTTGAAACCGCTTATCCACCATCATAGGCTGCCTATCTGTCTTAATGTTAAGGACTGATCTTCTGGATATTGATCTGATTACGGCTTGATTTTGGTGTGCCATCGGTCTATTTCTTGTGCATTAGACACCGGCACAATAGAAGTTACTAATTGCAATTACAGTTATATCAATGCTTCAAGTCATTAGAAACTACAGATCACTGTCAAGCACACTAATGCGATGTAGCGGTACAAATTTTGATTTCGCAAAAGTATTTTGAAAAACTATTTTCAAAAGTATTTTCAAAATACTATTTTATTTTGTATTTTCAAAATACTTTTGAAAGTATTTTGTAAAAGTATTTTCAAAATATATTTTGAAAAGTATTTTATTTTGTATTTTCAAAATACTTTTTAAAAGTATTTTGCCCATCACTGGCAATTAGGCATAAGTTCGCACTACTAGAACGATCTTCCAAACGTACTTTCAAACTGAGCAATCGTGCCAATTGGACCTAAATCTTCAACAGGTATGTGGTCTTAAAAGACGCTGTATAAATCGTCAAATAAAAATATACGCGTGATGTCTGTTTGAACAATAGCGAATGGCCAATCCAGATTTTTGAAAAGGGTGTGCAAAGTGAGATATTGTTAGGCAAGGTGATGATTGATATTGTTTGAAATTCTACATTTTGGCTGTGGCCGTTCAAAAAGTCAGATCCTGTCTAATTAACATTGAAGTGCTCTAAGTTAAGTTTGCAATATACAATGCTTCAGTTGATTAAGAAAAAGAAGGGTTTCGAAAGAAAAAAGGAAAGGAACGCTTCGAATTTCGTGGCTTCTGTCCTCAAAGTGTTGGTCGTGAGACTCCAGCTACTGTGTTACGACTAGCTATCATTTGCCTTGCACCGATTCAGCGCCTTAAGTCGACCGACTTAACAAGTTTCTTTGAAGCTATTCTTATAATGCTTTGACTTTATAATAGACATTATAGAGAGGGATTTCGAAAGGTTTTAAAGGCGCCAAGTAAATACCCCTATTAAAAAGAGTTTGAAATAAGTGCAAATTCTTCAATTCGTTCTCCTCACTGAACGAATATTAAAACTTTAGACGTCATACATGACATGATAAATCGACGACATCGGGAGCTAAAAGCGAATCCTAAACCTACAGAAAGTGGTTGGCTGTATCTAAGGTGAATCAATGTCTTTGTCAAACGTAAAATACGCTACATAAATGTTTACATAAATGCGTATATATATATTAAACATACCTCAACAGCTGCTGGTGTAGAAGGAGCAGGAACGCTGATACTGTCGGGTAAGTTTAATATGCTATGCACTTCATTGACATCGACGATATTAACAGTCAGGACTTTCGACGTACTGAGTCCAAGTCCAGTGACTGTGATTGACAGCTGATACACATTCTGCGTTTCATAGTCAATGGGTCCAGTAGCAGTCACGTTTAAAACTCCGTCTAAACACAGATCACAACAGAAACAGTTTATTTTGTTCATTCAGTTAACTTCCACAGTCATCTGATTCAGCATTAGAAGTGCGAAGTGACCGTCGATAAATTTGCAATTACCATTACCATGGCCAATTGGCCATTGCCACTACCGTGATGGATCGTCGACTGAGGTCGGAGTTTAAATCCCCACCAGGGTTGAAAGAGAGGCGAGAGGCCGGGGTTTAAATCCCCACCAGGGCTGAAAGATATGTTCAGGATGTTTTGTTTCGCTTGCGCCTCTTAGCAAACTCAGCCGTCGGTGGGAAGATCAGACTTCAAGGGAGGAGACTGGCCACAGAGTTCAATATACCGACACTACGAAAATAAAGTCACTAACATTTTATACACACGTTTTTTGTAGCTATTGATCTTCTTAATCTTCTTCTTAATTGAATATTGTCGTAGATTAATTGCATGCTGAGTTGGAAAATGGTAACGTTAAACGCTTCAATCGAGTTCAGTTCAGTTCAGTTCACATTCATTCATTAAATTCCACGTCGGGGTGAATAGAGCTGATCCAGTTTTAAAATTAGGCTAATTCTTCTGCGGACAATAGTTAAGCCAGCTCTTTCAAAAACTTTGTGTCGAGTGCGTCTAAGAAGTATGCATAGACCCTAAGGCCTACATGAATTGGAAACGAACAGTAAATCTGACAGACAAACTCAGCAATTGTGAAGGTTCATATAATTTTATAAATTATGGAGCAAATACCGTATTTAGATGCACAAAATATATGTCAGCAGCGATGTAGTTAGGTCTGTACGCGGACATTTAGAGCATTATGCGATGTGGAAATATTTGCATAGGCTATGCTTTCAATGTGCTTTCAAGCAAATATTAATAAGGCGACCTTTTAGTAGGAAGTAGAACTGTTTGATTATATGGGCCTACTAACGTGGTGAGTGATTATCATTTTAGCATTAAGGTTAAAGACGTTCATTTCAACTTACTTGTGGTAGGTCCTGCATTCTGAATTGCAAAGGGAACGCCAGTGGGAGACATGGCGAAAGCCAATGGGACTGCGTCTTTGTATGGTTTGGCGTTGCAGATGTGAGACGCGATGACTGTGAAGACGATGGGAGGCGTTAACTTGTTCTCAGCCCAGTTAACTGTAGCAGGAAGGTTGTCTATTGTCGGGTACTCACCTGGAAAACCGTAGATACACGAGCGTCATTGATTCGTAAGATATAATTATGCTAATACGCAGTTCTCTCACAATAGTTTACTTTCATTTGCAGAACAGCAGATGGCTGGAGCAATAAGAACGACTACAATGTAAGTAGACGCAGTAGTAGTAGTAGTAGTAGTAGTAGTAGTAGTAGTAGTAGTAGTAGTAGTAGTAGTAGTAGTAGTAGTAGCAGCAGCAGCTAGTAGCAGCAGCAGTAGTAGTAGTAGCAGTAGTTGTTGTTGTTGTAGTAGTAGCAGTAGCAGTAGCAGTAGCAGTAGCAGCAGCAGCAGCAGCAGTAGCAGCAGCAGCAGCAGTAGCAGTAGTTGCTGCTGTTGTTGTTGTTGTTGCTGCTGCTGCAGCAGCAGCAGCAGCAGAGCGACGCAGCAGCAGTAGCAGCAGTAGTAGTAGCAGTAGTAGTAGTAGCAGTTGTAGTAGTAGTAGTAGTAGTAGCAGCAGCAGCAGTTGCAGTAGCAGTAGCAGTAGCAGTAGCAGTAGCAGTAGCAGCAGCAGTAGCAGTAGCAGCAGCAGTAGCAGTAGGCAGTAGCAGTAGCAGTTGTTGTTGTTGTTGTTGTTGTTGTTGTTGTTGTTGTTGTTGTTGTTGTTGTTGTTGTTGTTGTTGTTGTTGTTGTTGTTGTTGTTGTTGTTGTTGTTGTTGTTGTTGTTGTTGTTGTTGTTGTTGTTGTTGTTGTTGTTGTTGTTGTTGTTGTTGTTGTTGTTGTTGTTGTTGTTGTTGTTGTTGTTGTTGTTGTTGTTGTTGTTGTTGTTGTTGTTGTTGTTGCTGTTGTTGTTGTTGTTGTTGTTGTTGTTGTTGTTGTTGTTGTTGCTGCTGCTGTTGCTGTTGTAAGTAGTGGTAGTAGTAGTAGTAGCAGTAGTAGTAGTAGTAGTAGTAGTAGTAGTAGTAGTAGTAGTAGTAGTGAGTAGTAGCAGTAGCAGTAGCAGTAGCAGCAGCAGCAGCAGCAGCAGCAGCAGTGGCTAAAAGCAGCAGCAGCAGCAGCAGCAGCAGTAAAGCAGCAGCGGTAGCAGTAGTAGCAATGTCGTTGTTGTTGTTGTTGCAGCAAGCGTTGCTGCTGCAGGTAGCAGAGTGCTAAGCGTTGTTGCTACAGGGTTATAGTAGCAGGAGCAGTGGTAGCAGTTGTCGTAGTGGCCAGTGTAGCAGCAGCAGTAGTACCAGTAGTAGTGGCAGCAGCAGTAGCAGTAGTAGTAGTAGCAGTAGTAGTAGCAGTAGCAGTAGCAGTAGCAGTTGTTGTTGTTGTGGTAGTAGCAGCAGCAGTAGCAGTGAGCAGCAGTAGTAGTAGTAGCAGTAGCAGTAGCAGTAGCAGTAGCAGTAGCAGTAGTTGTTGTTGTTGTTGTTGTTGCTGTTGCAGCTTGCTAACAGCAGCATCAGTAGTAGTAGTAGTAGTAGTAGTAGTAGTAGTAGTAGTAGTTGTAGTTGTAGTGTAGTAGTAGTAGTAGTAGTAGTAGTAGTAGTAGCAGTAGCAGTAGCAGTGGCAGTAGCAGTAGCAGTAGCAGTAGCAGTAGCAGATAGCAGTAGCAGTAGCAGTAGCAGTAGCAGTAGCAGTAGCAGTAGCAGTAGCAGTTGTTGTTGTTGTTGTTGTTGTTGTTGTTGTTGTTGTTGTTGTTGTTGTTGTTGTTGTTGTTGTTGTTGTTGTTGTTGTTGTTGTTGTTGTTGCTGTTGTTGTTGCTGCTGCTGTTGCAGAAGAATGCTGCTGTTGCTGCAAAGCAGCAGCTGCTGTTAGTAATAGCAGTAGTAGCAGTAGTAGCTAGCAGTAGTAGTAGTAGTAGTAGTAGTAGTAGTAGTAGTAGTAGTAGTAGTAGTAGTAGTAGTAGTAGTAGTAGTAGTAGTAGTTGTAGCAGTAGCAGTAGCAGTAGCAGCAGCAGTAGCAGTAGCAGTAGCAGTAGCAGTAGCAGTAGCGGTAGTAGTAGTAGTAGTTGCTGTTGTTGTTGTTGTTGTTGCTGCAGCAGCAGCAGCAGCAGTAGCAGAGGCAGCGGCAGCTGCGGTTGCGGTAGAGCAGTAGTAGTAGTAGTAGTAGTAGTTGTAGTTGTAGTTTCAGTAGCAGCAGTAGCAGTACTAGTAGTAGTAGTAGTAGCAGTAGCAGTAGCAGCAGTAGTAGTAGTAGTAGTAGTAGTAGTAGCAGTAGCAGCAGCAGCAGTAGCAGCAGCAGCAGTAGCTCGTTCGCTGTGGCTGTAGCAGCAGCAGCAGCAGTGGCAGTGGCAGCAGCAGTAGCAGCAGCAGCAGTGCAGTGGCAGTTAAAGCAGTGGCAGCAGCAGCAGTTGCTGTTGTTGTTGTTGTTGCTGCTCGCTGCCGTCGCCTGCTGCTGCTGCAGGCAGATGCAAGAGCAGCCGCTAGTAGCAGTAGCAGTAGCAGCAGCAGCAGCAGCAGCAGTAGCAGCTGTAGCCGCAGTGCAGCAGCAGCAGTAGCAGCAGCAGTAGCAGTAGCAGCAGCAGCAGCAGCAGTAGCAGCAGCATTAGCAGTAGCAGTAGCAGTAGCAGTAGCAGTAGCAGTAGCAGTAGCAGTTGTTGTTGTTGTTGTTGTTGTTGTTGTTGTTGTTGTTGTTGTTGTTGTTGTTGTTGTTGCTGTTGTTGTTGTTGTTGTTGTTGTTGTTGTTGTTGTTGCTGCTGCTGCTGTTGCTCAGTTGTAGTGCTGTTGCTGCTGTTCTTGCTGTGGTAGCAGTAGTAGGAGTAGTAGTAGTAGTAGCAGTAGTAGTAGTAGTAGTAGTAGTAGTAGTAGTAGTAGTAGTAGTAGTAGTAGTAGTAGTAGTAGTAGTAGTAGTAGTAGTAGTAGTAGTAGTAGTAGTTGTAGCAGTAGCAGCAGCAGTAGCAGTAGCAGTAGCAGTAGCAGCAGCAGTAGCAGTAGCGGGTAGTAGTAGTAGTAGTTGCTGTTGTTGTTGGGCGTTGTTGCAGCAGCAGCAGCATAAGCAGCATAGCAGAGTAGCAGCAGTCAGATGCTGTGCTAAGCAGTAGTAGTAGGAGTAGTAGTAGTAGTAGTAGCTAGTCAGTAGATGTAGTGTAGTAGTAGTGAGCAGTAGTACCAGTAGCAGTAGTAGTAGATAGTAGTAGTAGTAGTAGTAGTAGTAGTAGTAGTAGTATTAGTAGTAGTAGTAGTAGTAGTAGCAGCTTAGTAGTAGTAGTAGCAGTAGCAGTAGCAGCAGCAGCAGCAGTAGTGGCAGCAGCAGTAGCAGTAGCAGTAGTTGCTGCTGTTGTTGTTGTTGTTGTTGCTGCAGCTGTTAGGCATACAGTAGCAGAACGGAGTAGCAGCGGCAGCAGTAGTAGTAGCAGTAGTAGTAGTAGTAGTAGTAGTAGTAGCATTGGTAGTGGTAGTGGTAGTAGTGTAGTAGTAGTAGTAGTAGTAGTAGTAGTAGTAGTAGCAGTAGCAGTAGCAGTAGCAGTAGCAGTAGCAGCAGCAGTAGCAGTAGCAGTAGCAGTAGCAGTAGCAGTAGCAGTAGCAGTTGTTGTTGTTGTTGTTGTTGTTGTTGTTGTTGTTGTTGTTGTTGTTGTTGTTGTTGTTGTTGTTGTTGTTGTTGTTGCAGCAGTCGGAGCAGCAATTGCAGTAGGAGTAATAGTTGTAGCAACAGTATTAATAAGCTTAGCATGCCTGCTCATAATATCCAAAGTTAACAGCTTTATAGCAATTCGTACCCCAGAACTATAAGGTTCTATGTCCACTTTTTTGGCAAAATCAACCTAATGAACTTTCATTGATCGATTTCTGAAGTGGGATAATTAAAGAATGCCCAACTGTCGCGAAAAGTGCTGTTAGCGTGCTTCTGCCATTTGCCACAGGGTTACATGGGCTATGTCCTGAATAGTCAACTGGAGACGCTTTCTTATGCTCTATCTGTGGGGATTATTATAGTAATAGTTCTATGTCCGTAAATTTGGACAGTGTCTCAAAGCTACGTTGCTCCTGGATTGAGTGCATTCGTTGATGCTCCCGCAGAGTACGCGCTTGCGGAAGGCAAAGGTGGAAAATCAGCGGAAATCCTTGGGGTACAAGACCCTGTTATCCAATAGAATAATTAATTCTGTATCACGTGAATGTGAGATAATAGCGATCGAGCCAAAACGAGTGAGAGGTCGGTTTTTAAGTAGCCTACAATTACGCGTGACTTGGACTTGTAACCTACAGCACTCATTTTTGTCTGCAATCAATAATATTTTACAACTTCATGTAAAAAAATAGTCACCCCGCCATATAGACCTAATTGTACTTATAAACAGTTGTGTGTTGGATTGACCGTTTGTGGCATGAGCCTGTCATATGTTGATAAAGCAAAAATACTTATGAATCGTTTTGATTGCTGGAAGACAATTTAAACGAGTCTCAGTGAAGCAATTTTCAAATTTTATGTCTGTTAATAGTATTCTTTCTAAAACGAAAGGACACGTGGATGAAATGGTGTTATTGCATCTATTCGAAGCACACTGTAAGCCATTATTTGTCTATGCATGTGAGTGTTTGGCTTTTATCAAAAGTGAGTAGGCCCTATGCAAGTTTGACAAATGCGCGGAATAGAATATTTTGGAAGCTTTTTAAAGTGAATGATAGTAACTGCTTGAGGGACATTTTCTTGTATGCTGGCTGGTTGCTGCTCCAGGCTGACATAGACATGAGACAAAATTCTTTTCTATCAAAGTTAAGTTACAGTGACAACAAAATATGAACCGAATTGTATGCTTTGTTTGCAAAACGACATATAAGAATATTTTATGAAATTATGATGTACCGCAATACTGTAGTATTGGTGACTTCCGTGAAAATGTTTGTCCAAGATTTTTGCATCCATGTTAGTTTTTTGTATCTGTGTTTCATTGCGTTGTGAGCTGCCCGTTCGTGGCGAAATGAAGTTTATTTATATATATATATATATATATAAAATATATATGTATATATAATATATATTATACCAAAATTACTCATACACGGTTTAAATTTTGATCGAAATACACATAGGCTATAATCATACTAGGGGGAAACAGCGTTGAAATTTTTATTTAATTACCAACAATGAAACAGGGCAAAACAGTTTCTTGAACAAATCTAAAAAATCGTTTTTCTCAGTTTAGCAAAATGCGGACCTAGAACCCTATAATCCTAGGGGTACGATTACTCAGTTATTTATAGTACCTTGCACGACTGTAACTTTAAGAGAACAGTCCAGCCGCCCTACGTTTGTAAATGCCAACGTTGCTCCTGGATTGAGTGCATTCGTTGATGCTCCCGTAGAGTACGCGCCTGCGGAAGGCAAAGGTGGAAAATCAGCGGAAATCGTTGGGGTATTGATACCGGTATTTGGTTGTAACCTAAATGTCATGAAGGTACAATTTCTTATCATCACTGCAGTCTGGCATCTAGCAAAATGTTATCTTTGTCATAAAAAACCTGCAGCCTAGAAATTTAAATGTGAACCATGTAAAACACTGTACAATGTACACTGTAAATAAAGACTGTCAAGCCCTCGTTTATATTCCTCCTTCGACGGTAATAGAAA
>JACEVL010000415.1:2331726-2579226 GCA_020284085.1 Aporrectodea caliginosa | reverse complement strand
ACAATGTCAGATTCTTCAGCAAAATTATTTCCTTAGCAGCTCCATTTTCATCACGTCAGACATTGTGCAGCATTTTTTATTTTGTGGACAAGTCGCTGCCTGGTGACAATCTGAAAGGCCTACTCACCCTGATGACTCCGTAGCAATTGATCTGAAAGGCCTACTCACCCTGATGACTCCGTAGCAATTGATCTGAAAGGCCTACTCACCCTGATGACTCCGTAGCAATTGATCTGAAAGGCCTACTCACCCTGATGACTCCGTAGCAATTGATCTGAAAGGCCTACTCACCCGGATGACTCCGTAGCAATTGATCTGATAGGCCTACTCACCCTGGTGACTCCGTAGCAATTGATCTGAAAGGCCTACTCACCCTGATGACTCCGTAGCAATTGATCTGAAAGGCCTACTCACCCTGATGACTCCGTAGCAATTGATCTGAAAGGCCTACTCACCCTGATGACTCCGTAGCAATTGATCTGAAAGGCCTACTCACCCTGATGACTCCGTAGCAATTGATCTGAAAGGCCTATTCACCCTGGTGACTCCGTAGCAATTGATCTGAAAGGCCTACTCACCCTGATGACTCCGTAGCAATTGATCTGAAAGGCCTACTCACCCTGATGACTCCGTAGCAATTGATCTGAAAGGCCTACTCACCCGGATGACTCCGTAGCAATTGATCTGAAAGGCCTACTCAGTTCATTTATTTATTTGTTTATTTATTTGAATCAGTGTACAGCAAGAACTCAATAGAAGAAACATAACATACACTAAAACAATGTTCAGAAATGTTAATTAGACAAGTAAATGCGTATAGTATAAACAGTGCAATGATAGGATACATCAGTTCATAAGCGAAAGAATAACAACTAATGAGGAGATGAAGCACAAAGTGCTTATCGAGTCATCCCCATAGGTAGGAAAACTAGATGGGTATATTGTGGGGTACTAGAACCAAAAACAAAAAGGCTACATCAGGAAAAGAAACACTAGAAGTCAACAATATTAGTTTCACCCTGATGACTCCGTAGCAATTGATCTGAAAGGCCTACTCACCTTTATGACTCTGTAGCAATTGATCTGAAAGACCTACTCACCTTTATGACTCTGTAGCAATTGATCTGAAAGGCCTACTCACCTTTATGACTCTGTAGCAATTGATCTGAAAGGCCTACTCACCTTTATGACTCCATAGCAATTGATCTGAAAGGCCTACTCACCTTTATGACTCTGTAGCAATTGATCTGAAAGGCCTACTCACCCTGATGACCCCGTAGCAATTGATCGTGCCCTTTCCTTCCAACATGTAGCGATTTGGCGAAATATTATTGATATTTCGATCGGTCGTCTGAACCCCGGCGAGGATTCCATTCGCAGGACAAACTGGAAACGACGACACACATTAGCAACTACATATAGAATATATAAAGGACTCATTGTATAATATATATATATATATATATATATATATATATATAATTATATCAATCAAACAATCAATGAATACTTTATTGTTCACCAAACAATTCACAGTCAGCAATTAGACAGGCAAGACAATCCAGTGGCAATGGGAAGACCCAAAGGAACAACAGGTTCCGCTAACAGGGTCGCCCTATTACTAGCAGGCATTACTCAAACATGCTTTACAATTGGTTTACAAGGTTTACAATTGGTCGTAGTACACAGGTTAATGTCTTTTTTATTTCCTTTGAAAGTCATAAGCTTGTATGAACACAATTAACACAATTAAAAAACATAGTAAACATAAAGACGCAGTCTGTTTCTGCCGACGAGATCAGTGCATCAAGCACACAATTCCTTACAATAAAACACAATTTGACATGAATAAGACCATAGGTTATCTAATTAAGTTCCACCATATAATACGTCTTTAGATTATGTTTAAACAGATGTAGCGTTGGGATGCGAGTGAGTTCATTTGGCAAGGAATTCCAAAGTACCGGCCCATAGATTCTAATGCTATGCTGCCTAATTTTAGTACGCATACTGCACTGATGATACTTTTTAGAAGAACGTGTTTGATGGTCATGAATTTCAGAATTTTTACAGAACCATCGGTTAAGCTTTCAGGTATTAAATTCATGTGGCATTTGTACATAAATATATATATATATATATAATTATATATATATATATATTCGTTTATTGAAGCCTGAGTGACAAACCGCATTCAGTGACAATAGAGGTAATTACAGTGTCGAGAAGTTGTTAACATGAAATTGAGTTACCGTCTAAACAGTACCCTAGGTATAAAGTTAGCGTCATCTTTTACAGGGAGTGTGAAGTGGTGCGGTCTAGGGCGCAGGTCATAACAGAGCTGAACAATAGGTGGAAACAAACTCCGAAGGACGTGCAAGTCATTGTCTATGACTGCTTTTAGCAATCGTCCCTCGACCCCCCTGAATCATTGACTCCAACCGCTCAGCATCAGATGGTAGAAAGTTCAGCCGGTGCATTTTGCGAGAAATCGCTCTAACATGCTACGGTCACCAGAAGATGCGAGGCCCCACCAGACAGGGGCGGCATATAGGATTCGTGATGTGCCCGTGGCCCTGGCCGCTTGTGTTCATATTATCCTATCGAACCACGCTGTTGCGATCTATGAATTAAACCGAAACCGTAAACCAGTTTGACAAATTCTAATTAAAAGAAGGCGGGTAATTCAGCGCAATTTTAACAGCGGCATCCTTTAGCAAATGAAATAGTTTGTCTCACAGTTCGTCTCTTTATTTGTTTTTAAATCTAAGAATAGAAATATAATATTAGGTCTACGGATTCACAATCCCGTAAATTCAAAATTCCAACACTGCTGGTGTTAGCGTGATTGCAGTCCCTTTTACTGACACCCAGAAACAACGGTAGTTGGCCTCTGACGCTGAAATTCATAAAGCTAGTAGAATCCTTTCGTTTGAATAAGTCTACTCAGTGTATTAACTGACAGCTTCCAGTACCAATGTATTTCCAAGTTGTAACGAAGCAAATGTTCTGAGCAGTGGCCACGTGCGGTCACAGCGAATCCCTGCATTACATTAGACCAATTAATTATATCTATTACCTGTAAGTTCCATAACAAGGAAAAATTTCGATGATCGTTGGCCTCGAGGCAAAATCTGGCGGCTTCAGCCAAGGCCTTGACACATGACCTCTGGCCACGCCCTCGGCCTTGTGATTTGTGGGCAGAGGCCACAAAGCCAGTATATTGGAGCTGAACTTTTGTTTGGTGTATTCTTTTATGAAATGCCTTGAAACGGTACGATACATCGTACACAAAGGATGGAGGCAAGTAAGTAAGTCAGTCAGTCGGTCGGTCGATCGATCGGTCAGTCAGTCAGCCAGCCAATTTCCCAGCCAATAAGCCAGTAAGTCAGCGAGTAAGCCAGTCAGCTAGCCCGTCACTCACTCAGTCAGTCAGCTAATCAGTCAGTCCGTTAGCCAGTCAGCTAGTCAGTCAGTTACTCAGTCAGGCAGTCAATTAGCCAGCCAATTAGTAATAATAAATTAAAATTCATTGGTCTTGCTTACTTATATCGCGGGTCTTTGTCTCCTTAACAGCAATGATGAACTATTACTGACATTTACTGTGGCCTCTAAATTTTATAAGGGTTCAGCCATTTCCGATGCCCTCTTAATAATGATAAAAATCTGACCATAGGTTATGATAAAAGCAAGCAATAAGTCTGCATTGTGTGTTTTTCTTGGTTAAAGTAATATCAAACCATCTATTTTATTATAATAAATTACTATGCTAAAACATGCCATCTATTATAGGTCTACGTTCACCTGTATATTGCATTCTGCATGGTAAAACAACGTTTTCGTTTTACCGAATAATTTTAATTCCTAAAGGGTTACCAATATAACTAAATATGAACTTGAGTTACCTTGGGCATCTGCTGATATGAGCCAAGAAGAGACAGGAATCAGAACGAACAGGGCTTTGAATAGAAAGAGCGGCATTCTGATCAAATACGCAGTCTACATAAGACCGCTTTAAGTCGACTAAGCAGTCCAATGTATCCAATGTATTCCGTTTGAATTCTTTAGACGTTTTCGTGGAGAAGAATATCGTCAAATAGTTACGAAAGAAGTAAACAATTATCTAACCGCTTTTCAATGCGTTAGCATAATAGTCACGTTCATGAACGTTAGGCCTACGTACTTCAATCGATACGTTACTTCGTAGCGATATTTATGATCCTTCTATCAATTTATTCATATACTATATAAATAAATATATATATATATATATATATATGTGTGTGCGTGTGAATGGTGAGGTGTATGTATAAAGGCTATCAATATAGGCCTACTGATAATATAAGACAAATAATATTGTCCAGAAAGATCTTGACGGCAATCGTCGCGCAGAAAGTCTTAAGAACCCTTGACGAAGCGAATCTTGTTAGCAACGCAAGCGTGTATACATGGATACACACAATAACAGAACAGGACAGGACACGAATTGACTGGACACAACCGATGATCGACCTTTGATCGTTTATTCAAGATAGCAGACATTTTACATACAGTTGTCATTCGAGGCAATGGCCTATATATACGCAGACAGGTCCATGCTGAGTTGCTGACTGTTGTGGAATTTAATTCTCCGGAGCTTCTATATAGCCCCAGAAATGGCTGAACGCTGCCTTATGATATTCGCCCGAAAAACTCTGCGCATTAGTAATTTAGTATGTATGACTTGTATGTATATATAGTTCGACAGCTATATAGTTTACACTTAGAGATTATTTGAGTACTACATAGCGTAATGACACCAGTTATGTTCAGACGGAACACTACAGAATGACACAGAACATCAATGAGTTCAAACCAGTTAAGAAAGGTCACACGCTAAGACATGGCAACATAAAATCCCAAAAGACAGCAATAGGCTCAAAGGACAGTTATCAAAAGACGAAACTGAAATCCAAACCAGACAGTATGAATTTCAATGACTGGGATAAAAATAAATTTCATGACACTGAGAAAAATCAGATAAGGTAAGCCAAGACGCAATGCTTTAAGAAGAGGAGAATACTTACACTGAATGTGATTGCCATTAGTCGAACGTATAGAGTATAGGATAAATAGGATAAAATTCGAAACTTCCAAACTGAGAAATGATGCGGAAGATATCCTCAGACAGGTGTCGACGAATCTTGATCGCTGTCGGCTGTTGAGGATGCAATAGTGGATGGGGTCGTACATGATGATGCTGCTGCTGAAGTTGCTGAGACAGTTCATCTATTGTGTAGTCAAACTTATATGCTAATTAATTTAATTAAAGGCAAAACGCGATGCTGAGTTTGGACCCAACTTGAAATTCGATGAAACTTCTATAGGGCCTACCCAGCCATCACACGCTGCTATGCAAGTACGTGGAACACATAGCAGTGCGCTAATACATGATATATATATAACATATTGTGTACTTCCATGCACTCATCTGCATCCAGATATACATATTCACGTGTATATTATAATATATGTTTGTCGAGCTAAATCAGAGCTGACATCAGTGTCCTATAATAGCGAAAAGAGTCTATAAACTTTTTATTATAAAACTGGGCCACATATCTACATGTGGATGGATATGACGTGATCATAATGATGATAGCTTGATGACGACTGCGAATGATATGCGTCGAATTATCTTCGCTTTTCTTACTTAATGTCAACGCAATTATGGGTCATTTCGAAAATCACTCGGACCTCTCTGCGTTCGCCTGTGTACGAAAGACACGTGAAGGCACCGCAATGACCAGTGGATGACCAGCGGATGACCAGTGGATGACCAGTGGATGACCAGCGGCCATTCGACATTACTAAATATATGTGTAATTGTGTATTCCTCCTATTACTAAGAGGACGGGTCCGTCTGCCTAGATTACTGTGATGGCTCCACATAAATTATCCACTCCTAATGTAGATGCGCTTCTAATTTGCGATAGAGACACGCATGACGCACCAGAGCTACAGCGAGGCTTCTCTGTTGGAGGCAGACGTCATCATCTGCAGGAAGATAAGTTCACAGAAAGTGCAACTCTAACTAACGTGCATCTTGATAGCCTCAAGATTTCATTGAGGCAGAATGGCTGAAGGTTTATAAGCAATGCTTGAAGGCTGGTAATGTCTGCATGGTAACATTAGACATCGCCACCTAGGACAGAACACTAATTATTACACTGCACAGCCAAACAACGATTGTTTGATCTGCTACTGAAATAAATTTGTGTTCTTGACTAAATTTACCATGCAAATTTCAAATTTTATGTCTTAATTGAACCAGGAGGACGTTTAGTTACTTCTTCTTCTTTAAGTTCTCTGCCCTTCGGCAGGTTCCAACTTCCAATGACGCCACTCTTCTCTGTGCTGTGCCTTTTCCTTTAATTCGCTGTACCCGTCGGCCATCCACCCCAGCATCATCTGCCTCGGTCTTTTTGTCGTCATTGCAAGTGTTTCTTGGGAAATTAGAGAGGTGGTTTCCCGTTGCCTTCCTCTCGGTGTTTTTAGCGAGACACCATCTCCGATCGTCGATGTCCTTCATTGTCCGTCCTTCCGACTCCTTGTCTCTGGGCTCGCATATACCGGCGAAGACTCGGTCGTCCACCACGCACTTTGTTTCCAACAGGGGTACCACGTGAAGGTGGCGTGGTGGGCATTTGGGTGGCAGAGGCTTTTAGAGACGCTTACCACTCCATTTCACGCCCATTAGTTACTGCAAAGAGCATAATTCCATGCAGGCAATTGCATTCAAAAATGGAGGCGTACTACGTCAAACACTGTAAAACATAACTATGCAACAAATCAACAAGTCAGTGAGAAAAGTATGTATTTAGAAATGCTTGACGCATTTGTTCAATTGTTCTCTGAAGAAACCAACAGTAGTCTCCCATTTTGTTGAAGTGAAAACGTCTCTCCGCGTTACAAACCAACCATTTTAACCCGACTCTGTGGCAGGTAAACTCTGCCCTTTCGCCCAACGTTAACAGTGATTGGGATGGATATCGTTATTTCCTGCAATTCGCACAATGAGTCCAGATGTCATGCACCGCAACGACAACCCGAGAAATCATCTCGCAAAATGTCAGACCAATTTGGGTAATAAGCAATTTATTATAGTCATGAAACAAATTTAATGCCAGAGTCAGACAGACATCAGTTTATTGACGTGTTTTTAAGATCAGGAAATGTGTTCTCACTCGTTCCAGTTCTCGAATACGACCACCCTTCTTTTAAATATTGTTTGACCATTTGCACATCTAACAGTTAATAGGCTAGGCCTATATATAACATAATTTTATAGGCCTATGGGCTTACAAACTGAATGCCTGAAAGGGTATATCCCTTTCAGGCATTCATACATGCATACATGAATGCATGCATACATTACATATACAAATTATACATATTAAATATTGTTTGACCATTTGCACATCTAACAGTTAATATATATAACATAATTTTATAGGCCTATGGGCTTACAAACATATACCCTTTCAAGCATTCATACATGCATGCATGAATGCATGCATACATTACATATACAAATTATACATATGTGCAGTCTCTTTGTGAGAAATATGATAATTTAGTAATATCACAGGACTTCTTTAGGGTTACTGCCAAGTCGGTTTGCCTGCCCTATTCTATGATAGGCCTAAGCCCGGTCGAAAGCCAAGAAGAAGCAAAGACGTTCTCAGTAGTGCAACGGAAGAAATGAAGGGATCGAGTCATATAATTGGACGCTGTGTAGGCGAACATCTTGGGCAAAGCTGCTATCGAAATTTATTTGATCTGGTAGAAATCAGTTTAATTGTGCACCCAGTCATCCGATATGAGAATAAAAGGCCAGACTTGTGCTGCGAAAAGCCACGCCTTAGATTGCAACTCTACCGATTAACGAGCTAAGAGCCTGAAATGAACTCATGCATATGCATAGGCTCACGTTTAGGTCCTAACATATTCCTATGCCTTATCACGTTACAAAAATTAAAGGCTCAATGGCTGGGGTTATATGCATTGATATTACGCAACTCAATGCGATTGATACTGCCTCTATTTTCAAAAGGCGTTTTTATGTCGTTTGTAGTACGTTCGATGCGATGCTCAGATGTATGCGCAGTTGGTCGTCTGAATCCGGAGTCAAGCGATGACCAGAGGACATGCTGCACTCGGCAGAAGCACCGTCTTCATCCAGGGATCGTATATGAAATAGGAAGTTGTAGCAGCTGCAACTATTTCATTTTATCCAGGTGCGTGAATCGATGTAAGTCAGCTCCGTAATAAGCTCTTCAACTTCACTGATGCGCTGTAGAAGGGCCACACCTAATCGATTCTACGTAGTTAACCAGTTTTTAAAATACGGAAGCGAGTGTAGGTGTACATCCGTTGGATATCGACTAGGCTACCAGTTGTTACAAGGCGTCGATCGAAGGATGACTTTTCAACACTGCGATTTAGATCTGAACACTGAGACGCCATTCGGTTATACTAAATGGAGTTTAAATCGTGTCTTAAAACACGATAAGTGGGCTACAGTGATAAATGGTTGAGGTAAGTAAGTAAGTATATTCTTTAATATAGCCAGCTGCCAAACAGCACTCTGGTGAACAAGCATGAGCAATATAAATTCACATAAACATCAAAACATCAAAATCTATCCATGACAAATGAGATTGCGAGACAAATCTAATTAGTATGCAAACAACATTCTGACTACAAATGTTTTCCTCATTTAGTTGCCAGCTTTTGGCAGCTCCCGGTCATGGCTTCTGGGGCGTAGGCTGTACACCGTTGGTTTCGCTGGAGGACCCGTGGAAAACATGACCTGGTGTTCCAAGAACAGCCGAAAACAGCCGGGTGTCGGCAAGACGGCATAGCTGTTCAATCTTTGGACTATCACCAGAGGGATTCATTCATTCATTCATTAATTCAGAGCATTTATGTAGCGCCTCTTCAAGAAGCTACTCAGGATACCGCTGACGGATTAGCCTATTTATCACGGCTTGGAGCCTTCCCCTTTCTTGCTGCCCAGGTACAGTGATATGATGCACTGTCCTGTCACCTTCATTTCCGGGTTTCAAAACCGGTGCGTAAGTTGAAAGCGACAGTTCGTTGTCGAGTCCTTATAGGTCAATATTTTGAAGTTGTCAATCAATAGTGATGTTGTATAGATAATCATGCTTCGGACAAAAGGTCGATTTAGGCACTGTGTGATGCTCGCGAGCTTTCTGACAACAGGAAAAAAATTGGTCGAGGTTTTTGAAAGGCTGCTTTTGTTGATAGTCACAAAAAGATTTCAGGTGACGATATTTCCTCGTGTTACCAAGGATTTTCGCGTTCCACCTAAAAGATTGCGAAGCTTTTCGTGAAATTGTTCTAACTTTTCGAATATATTTAGAACAGAGAACAGATAGGTGTCTAATTTATCTCTTTAAATAGACGATTTATCTCTTAAATAGATGATCCATCTCTTACAATAAACGTTCTGTTTCATGCACAATGGATGTGGTTTATCTGTTAGAATAGATGATGCAATGACGCAGAAATCAGAAGGCAACGGACGACGCGCAATCGACAGCCTCTCTTTATCGACTGGTTCAGCCGGCGCTTCCCCCTTTCCTGTGGACTTGTCTTCACAATGTCCTCTGGGGTTGGATGTTCCCTGTCCTGGTCGAGAAAATATTGGCGCTACTTGGCTTGGCAACAGCTCCCTCTGCTCATCGGGTCTGGGCATCGTCGGCTGCAACGCCACTACCAACGGAGCAACGAAAGAGGACGAGGCGATCATCGGACGTCACTACTGGGCCGTGCTCCTCTTCCTGGTGCCTGTATTCACCGTATTTGGCAACGTACTCGTTGTGCTGAGTATATGTAAAGAAAAGTCGCTGCAGACGGCGACCAACTTCTTCATCTTATCACTGGCTGTCTCAGATCTCATGGTCGCCATACTCGTAATGCCTCTGTCCATCTACGTCGAGGCAAGGCAATCAAACTCTCTATCTGTCTGTCTGTATCTCTGTCTGTCTGTCTGTCTCTTTCTCTCTTTCTCTGTTTCTCTGTCTCTCTGTCTCTCTGTCTCTGTCTGTCTGTCTCTGTCTCTCTGTCTGTCTCTGTCTGTCTGTCTGTGTCTTTCTTCCTCTCTCTTTCTCTGTGTGTCTATCTGTCTGTTTGTCTGTCTATCTGTCTATCTGTCTGTCTGTCTGTCTCTGTCTCTGCCTCTATCTTTCTGTCTGTCTGCCTGTCTGTCTGTCTGTCTGTCTGTCTGTCTGTCTGTCTGTCTGTCTGTCTGTCTGTCTGTCTGTCTCTCTCTCTCTCTCTCTCTCTCTCTCTCTCTCTCTTATTATCTTAATCTTAATTAACTACAAACCATAATGCTATCTAATCAATCCAAGGATTGGTAAGCCGAGCTGAAAGCTAACATGACTTTTACTTTTTAATGAAATTGAATTATTCTTGCAGAATGTTTGGTTGCTGATTTCAGAACTGATAACCATTCATCATATCATTAAACGATGAGAAATGACTGATCTATGAATAGATTATGTTGGCCTAATCTCATTATAACCTCGTGTTTGTGGATTGATTACAAGTAACGGTCGTAAGCATAGTTGTAAAAAACGTTTTTTTCGTTTTTTATTTTTTTCCAGAAAACGTAGTTTTTTCGTTTTTGATTTCTCGTCACGTTTTTTTCCGTTTTTTATTTTTTTATGTAACTATTTTTATTTATTTACTGTCTGTTGCTATTTGTTTAATTTTATGTTTGTCTGATATCCCTTACGTTGTCTCTGTCCTTTCAAGGATTCATCCAATTTATGTCACTATTTAGTGTCCTCAGTTGAGAAATAAACAGTACTGTACAGGAAATAAAATTTATAAAAGTTATTTGAATTTCTAAGTTATCCAAAATGCGAAATGTTGTCTTTGTACTCAGTAATCTCTGATTGACTGATAAACTGATCGATATTACTCCATTTCAAGTTCTCAGAATTGTAAGTAGACCTACAATTTTTAATAAAGTAGGCTACACTCTATACTTACAAGGTTCAGTTTTTAATTGCTTATGTCATCGTGGATTTACGTGGACTTATGTATACAATTTAAATTTGAAAAGATTTCAATATTTTTATTTTCTCAATTTCTTTTTAAACCAAACTTATTAAAAAGAAAATAATTGTTGTAGATTACTGTTACTTGGTGTTTATTAATAAAGTTATGTTATTTGCTGAATAAAATTAAATTGTGGAAACAAGGTTTTTAATTTTAAAATTCAGTAAAAGATGTAGGAAAGTCAAATAATTTTATTTTCCATTTTTTTCTCGTTTTTTCCGTTTTTTATTTTTTTCAATAAAACGACGTTTTTTCCGCTTTTTACTTTGATTTTACCGTTTTTAACAACTATGGTCGTAAGCACCAACGCCTTGGCAGTAACGTTACAACCGTCTACATGTAGGTTTTGACATTCCGTCTGATATGACAGCGTACTACTTTGACCCAGTTAAGGCATCATGACATGAAACTTTAGAATGCCTGGAATGTGTCGTCACATCTTATGCTACAGAAGGATCTTATGCATAAGATGGCCCATAGAAAATATCAAGTAAGGAAGTGTGAAGAAGAATCCAGTCCACTAGAAACATCATACAACAAATAATGGAAAGCGAGATCAATTTCTTTGGACATATCTGTAGGATGGACAACACGTAACTGATCAAACAGGTCATGTTCGTAATGATCGAAGGCACATAATTTATATATATGGACTGCTGATGTTAGGAATTGGTGAAAACGGAATTTGGCAAAGGCTCAGTCTGGTAGCACAGAATCGAAACGAATGGAGAAAAACAATGGGACAAACGAGAAACAACAACGGGTGATGAGACCAGGGAAAAAGAATTTTTACAAAGCAAAAGTGCATAGAGCCTATCTGTTCAACACGAAGCTTATGATGAATTGCTACAATCTTGTGAATGAATCTGATGCTAAAAACGATAAATGAATATTGTTACTAATAGTGATAACATTCATTCTCATATTTAATACGTTTAAAGAAATAAAATTTGAAGCATTTTAATGATTTTAACCACGGTAAAATATAATGCGGAATTTTTACCGATAAGAAATCCGATTTGTTTTACCTGTTAAAATCATTTCACATCACTATGTCTTCTCCCTTTCTGTTCTCTCTTAATAAATTCCTTTTCCATTAGTCATTGTAATCGTAAACTCCACATTTCTAAAGCGCTATTATAAAGCTAAGTGCAGGGCACCAATTTATTCACGAGCACTAATCTGAACTTGAGCTGCGTCATATCTGCGTTTACTCACATATTCACTGTTTGAATGCACTCTCAGCAGCAACCCAAGTGCAGATCAACCTTAGACAAATGCATCAGCGTATACTGTCAAGAGACTTTGATCGTCGCGTCCTTCAATATTTAATTACAGCCGTCATTTAAGGACATCTGCATTTGCCACCTGGTGTTGAGTTGCCGCATTATTGCTTGTGTGTAGGCCTGTGTGTATGTGGGTCGGGCTTTAGTGCAAACTTCTTAGCGAACCGAACGTATTTTTTGTTGGTCTACTCATTCTTCTTTCCGTGAATCGGATCCAATTACTGAAATTCGATTGTCTCTAGCCTAGTTGTGACAAATCGAATGAACATCAAGAGCCAACAGAACGAGCCTCCAATTGCAACATCCAAGTAGAGAAGATCAGATGAATGGTTATTGGCTTCCCGTGCACTGTGTTCCTCTGGCGTCCTGCATGTTGTTGCTGAATTGCTATTCGTATAAGTTAATTTGGGAAGCATGGCTCCGTGTCTCAGAATAGGTTCTGCAGGTCAACTGCGTATCACAGAGCAGAGTAGCAGATCGTTAATAGCGATGCCGCAGTTCTTAGTGTGCTAATCCGGATAATCATGTCCGATTGACGGCCACCTGCTACCTCTATTATTCATTCTCCCAGCCGTCTTTCTTACACAGAAGAGCAGATCCGCTTCCCAACATCCACCAGCCAAGCGATTGCTTTTCGCTTGCTAGTATTTATTAGCACGCCGAGCCATAAGCATTTGCTTTTAAAGTTTATGTTACTTATATCTTGGTAATGATATGGTGACTAACTATATCTATTGATTCGCCTAGTAACTCGCAGTGTGCAGGTCCGACACTTCGCAGTAGGGACTTTGGTCAGCAAGTTCTTAACGCTCAAACGCTAATCATTGTTAACAGATGTTTTGTCATGAGATATTGTCGCAATATAACAAATATAAATAATAGGGCGATAACAACATACATTCTTCATTCCTTCAGAACACTTATATAGCGCCATTTCAAGATCTCAAAGCAGAGACGCTCAATCAATACATGTAAAATAGGTTGCACGCTTACATCACACGAAATTCGCTGCCAGTCATCAATTGCTGAGCTCCACACATTTCAGCCCTATCATTGGCAGAAAACCGAGAATAATCGCCAATAAAGTCGTATAGTACTTCCAGGAATCGCATCACAGATAGACGCAACGACCTCTTTTGTATGGTTGCACACGTCATATTGTATAGGAAAAGACCAGAATTTATCCGATGCAAATCTTTGTGATTTTCTGTGCAATACACTGGCCGATTTTTTCACAATTTTGCCTGATTTGGACCTCAATCCTGTTATGTTTCTCGTGTGAATTCAATGCCGGGTTTTAAATGGTTGTTTTTTGTTCTTTTTTGCAAATGTTCACCAAATGTTTTTTCTTGAGCTTTCATTTAGCTGTTTCTGTCCAAATACCATTTAAATCATACGTCCTTTTTAATGAAAGCTTCATAATTGCAATGATATTCATCTTCGACGTCTAGACTTATAATTCTGTATCAGAAACAAACATTTGTTTAAGCAGAATGTTTACTCAGACAATTTGTTCATTGTTACGTCTATCTATTGTCTCTGTACTCTTATCTTCTTTTCACCTCTCCCTTTTCTCTTTCCATCCCTTCCCGCCATTTGCCTTCCTTCTCCTACACTCTCTAATTTTTCTCCCATTTCCCCAAAGTGCTCTGTCTCTCACACATTCCTTTCTCGCTATCGTCCTCCTCCCATCTTCTAGTCGTAGGATGTGCTTTCGCCTATAATCTGTAGGATGTTATGTCACTGCTGTTGCTGTTGCAGGTGAATAATTCCGTCTGGGGTTTGGGGGATGCTCTGTGCGATATGTGGGTGGCACTTGACGTCTTATGCTGCACGGCATCTATACTCAACCTGACTGCAATCAGCGTCGACAGGTGGGACTTTCAACATCAGCAGCGCATTAATCCAATCTTATGATTAGGTTGAATGGTAAACTGCAGCACAATATTAGACCTATCGATGATTTATGCAGTTTATTTTTATGCAGTGTATTTTTATGCAGTTTATTTTGAGATAGAGACTGGCAGGTGGCGTTGCCGATCTGTTAGCCACATAACTAGAATTCGCTGCCGTGACTGGAGACAAATAGACAAAGACATTTCCTGATAGAATGGCTTAATCACATCACAGATTGTGGCCAACTGTATTCCAACTCTCTAATTTCGAAGCAGAGGCACTGCTCTCCGGTCTACATCTTTGGCTGGATTAAGTAATGCATTGCCTGCAAAAAAGGTCACAAGCGTGCACAAGATTTGAAGCGACGCAGTCAGTCAAGCAGTTCTACAGAATCGACTTAAGCTTAGCTTGTAGGCCTAGGCTCAGTTTCTTTTTGCCAATGCTGCATTAAACTGTGTCTCGTGTCAGAATTGATTGATAGAACGACTGCTTTTCAAGCCTGGTGCATAGACATATGCATAAGTAGTTAAAGTAGAAAGCGAGGACCACAGGATGCAAGCGTAGAGTGCGGGAAGGTCTCTCCTGCGAAAACTTAAGAATAATTATCGTAGAAAAACAGAAAGCAATCGCTGGAAAGAACTGAGTTCTAGTTTATGTCTCAAACTGTTTTAGAAGATTATAACGGGATCAAATTTCATCTTACAACCAAGCAATTAACCTACCACAAATACCCAAACGCCTGTGGCCAAACGCCTGTGGCCAAACGCCTGTAGCCAAACGAATGGCCAAAATCTTGGATTTTCGAACAATCCAACATAGCGTTCCTTATTTCTTCTGCATCTTTCATGTTATGAATATTTCAAGGGCTTTAGTAATTAGTAATTAATTTAGTAATTTTTAAAATCATAATAGAGTGATAGGGGAGCTTGATGCAGCTGATGATCGGTGAGTTGTGACATAGATAGAGGAACAGAGAATCTGTGCAATTTAGAAGAGCAATCGTTTCAGAGTCTATGGGTGGTGTCTTATAATAAAGGCTGTATGTGAATGTTCAATTGGCTGTAGGTTCATTGCAGTGACACATCCCATAAGGTACGCCAAGCACCGGAATTCAAAGCGCGTCTACGTGACCCTGGCCTTGACCTGGGTCGTGTCCCTGGCCATTTCTTCACCGATCGCCCTCGGAATGAACTACACAGAGCGACGAAAGCAGACGCCGACCCTCTGCACCTTCTACAACTCCGACTTCCTTATCTATTCGTCCATGTGCTCCTTCTACATTCCATCTATCATCATGGTCGGTCTCTACTGGCGCATATTTCTTACCATTCGACGGCGCATGAGGAGCAAAATCACTGACAGAAAGTCCAAGTGTCCGTCTCACGCGAAGTCCAGGCACAAACTAACAGATTCGGCCGCAAACATCCTCCTTGATGAAAACCCGACAGACAGAGCAACCATTGCTCGAAATGAAAACATGGCCGACGTGCAGAAACCTAGAAAAGACGACCAGTCTTTAGATGAAATTGTGACTGCAGTGTCACTAACAGACGTCCCGAAGAATGATCAGCAGATGGTGTGTTTGACAGCAGAGATATGCGACAAGACACAGATAGCCAACTGCCTTGCAGATGTAAGCCACGTGGCTGAAAGTAAAGAAGACTTTGCCAATAGCGACAAAACAAGCACAGTTGAAAAATTCATCCAGACCGGAATTGAAGTTGGATTTATGGTGCAGTTGGAATACGAGGGTTGTTCAGCCGGAGCAGAAATGACCCGAGCAGACGGCAAGGACTTCTCGAAGAAACGGGAAACAGTCTGTGCAACGTCTTCTAATAAGCGGAAAGGATTCCACCATCGTCTAAACCATCCTCACAACTGCCACCGCGATCAAGAGCAGCATAAACTACAGTCAACTGGAAGCAGCAGGTTCAAGTTCTTTGTTCGTCAAAGATCCGAGCGTCGAGCGGCGCACAACAAGGAGAGACTGTTCAGCAAGAACGAAAAGAAAGCAACCAAAACCCTGGCCATTGTTCTCGGTGAGCAGATGAATTGAAACTAACATAATAATATGCCAATCGTTAACTTATGCGAATTAAATTAATATGAAACCAACAGTTGTATAGGCCGTAGCCAATATGTAGCCTACACATATATCCGACTCTCCTTCTTGGAGAGTTGGTAGTTAACAAGACTAATTACGATCGAGATAACGCGAACCTCAGTACAGAGTTTGTGATAGGTAATAGGGCACTGAAGTTAAAATATAGTAGTAAATAATAAATAAATTTAATAAATAATATATAAAAATATGCTTAGAACGAAGCTTTTCGGCATTTTGCACTATAGCCACTCTGGCAAATTTTGCCCTGCGAGAAATTAACATATAAGCATTCTGCCAACATTTTCTCAATAAAAAATTAATTTATAAAATATATTATGACATTGTGCGATCTATATTTAGTCGTTTAATTGACTTACGTACCTATAGTCTAATTTTTTTAATCCAGAGAGTTTAGTTTTGGGAAAAGGTCAGATAGTGAGAGGATTGGAGAGCAGTACATCTGACTAGAAGAATTTTAAAGCACCTGGCCTTATGGCCGATAGAAGTTGGGTTACTTACTTCTATATATATATAATTATAGTCCTAGCAGTTGTTTTAAATTTGTCTTCGTTGTGCCACTCTCGTGTGTCAGATGATGACAAAGAAATAAAACCATGACTTCATCTTTAACGAAATTCTAGATCCATATTTAGGCATGTTGCTGTGCAAATAACTTTTAGACTGTTTGTTGTAACCTATGCGTATCTTTTGCCAGGTGTGTTCTTGTTCTGTTGGGTTCCATTCTTCACGATCAACATAGTCAACGCCATCTGCATTCGCTATGATCTGCTGGATGAGAACAATTCTGTCTGTCACTTGGATCCGATCCTCTTCTCGTTCTTCGTCTGGCTCGGATACATCAACAGCTTTCTCAATCCAACCATTTACACCATATTCAACGCACAGTTCAGACGCGTCTTCAAGAAACTTCTCCAGTCCACGTGTTCATAAACTAACCGCCTGTTTTTGGTCTGATAGGGGACACGTGAAGTTGGGATACTGGTTCTGATTATATCATTATACATAGGGCCTGATACAGGGCGCCTGGGCCATGCAGTTGGGATGTGAGACCTGATGGGAAACATCTGCACTGCCTGCAGCTTGTGCAGAATTAATTCGTGTCCGCAACAAGTCAAAAACGTTAAAAGATTAACCAAAATGTAAACATTTGTCTATGATGTTTTGTTGAATTTACATTCACGAGTATGAGATTTATCTGTCTGAAGCTGTACCTGCATTGTTTCTAAGGGCTTAGGATAAGCGCCTTGATGATGATCAGCGCTGGGTATAAACAACGACAATTTTAAATAACACGACCTCATTTTAACCCTTTCAGTCCCACCCATTAAAAAATTAAAATCCCGGATGAAATTGGATGAAAAAGCAATTTTTCTTTCTTTCATAGTTATGATTAAAAAAATCAAGAGTAATTGCTAAGTAAAGTAAACGAAATTAAACGAGCAGTTCAAAGCTATTGTTTTGGGAGAAATGTCCAAAGAACTTTGTATTATTATGAACAATTCCATAAAATTTGTGATTAAAAATAAGTTTTTATCACTCCACTGTCATCGCCATCGTCGCTTTCTAAATTGGCAAAGTGATCCACCACTTCTTTCAAAGTGTACATTTTTCTCTTATGTGACATGGTTTCCAATGTTTATGTAATTTTCTAATAAAATTATTATTTCTAAATGCATTCAGTTTTACACAGACAAGAAATAAAGACACAGTTTCAGAATACACATATTTTCATACGTTATTGTAGGTTATCATTTGTTCACTACTAGTGCGCCACCTTGCGGAGATTATAGATGTAAACTCACGCGCTAGTAGGCCTATCTCACATATAATATTGCCAGTACTTGCTATTGAAAAATCGAAAGACCAACGTTATTACAGAGTCCATGTTGTGCCGCCGGATTAATCCGGCGTGCAAGGGATTATAATTATTTTTGGTCGCCGGATATATCCGGCGGACATGGGAGCGAAAGGGTTAAGTGTGCAACTCTTAGTTTTCTGTGAACTTGATGCCAACATCTTAACCGAATCTTTATGGCGACTGTGGGAACGCTCGAGGTAGGCCTGTCTGTCGGTAATGCACCGGAATATAATAAATTCTAACTGAACCATTATGTTGGACCTCATCAATATCATCATCATATCTGTCTTTTGTATATATACCTCCTTCTGTTTGTATTCGACTGTCTCTCTATACGTCTCTATGCCTCTGGTGTTCCACTTACATGGCAGAACATTGATTGGTCAGTCGGCCAGCGCTCATAGACCTTGTACTTCAGACAGACTGGCGACTCTGCTTATAGGTGACTCATAATAATAGCCTGCCTCTGAATACACACTTTCCATCACGCTATTGGTATCACAGAAGTCAACCCCTACATATCATGTATGTATATGTTTAAATGCGTAAGTATGCATGTGTGTTTTTTTTCGGTTTCATTATTTTTCTCTCTGTCTTATAAATAGCATTTTATTACTCTTTGATCGAGTCGGCCATCAAGGGTCACACAGGTAGAACGAACACTGGGAGGTCCCAAAGGGCCCACCCCAAGTAGAAACTATAGAGGGAATGAGGGTGGTCGCTGTATGAACTACGAGCAATTGAGGTTCAAGTATAGGCTACTTCCAATCTACAGAGGCACTGAAACTTGAATGCCTTGTCTATCTACCGCTTCCACCAAATGTTGTCTCAGATAAGCTCAGAGAGCTCGTCTAACATCAGTCAGCGGCGTCTGCAATAACTGGCAGACACGTCTGGATGGCTGCAGTCGGTTCGATGTCTTCCTAATGCACAACGGATCAGCCAATCTACACTGTTGATTTTGACTCAGACCAGCGACCGTAAGTGTTCCCTTCTAGTAATGTACAATTATAGACCCTTGGGTTTGAACCCCCACAATATTATCAATAATATATTGTTAGCTCAACGAACGACGTCTTATCTGGACATTTTCAACGCCTTTCATCAACAATGCAACCTCATTCACTGCTATAGAAAATGGAGTCTATGTCAGACTTTGTCAGCCATTCAATCAGTATCTGCTCTAAGTTGATAGTTGGCGCCACATACTAGGCTAATTAAGAATTTTTACGCATGTCATTTTTATCGTTACATGAATTTTGGGAAGACAAATAAGCTTAATCGCTTGCGAAGTTAATTAATTAAATTATCTGGGGCTGCTCAAACCAAGGAGATCGTGCAATTATGCATTACTGAAAGGACAACCTGATGATTGGTGATTTGTTACAACATTCAGCTGCAGATTGATGGATTCGCTGCACGTTAGATACGGCTGAAAGATATCAAAGGGAAGGTCGGTCTTTATCGCTCCACCCAGTGTCATTGTAGTCGACCCAGTTTGTAGATCAAAAACCGGGAAATATCAACACATCACTGGCAGATGAATAGCCATTTCCTCTTTGTAAGTTGACTGCAACTGACAGTCAGTCATTCACCTGAATGATCATAGAGTTCACAGAGCACGCATCTGTCCCAGACATCTTTACTTACTATAACTAGATTCATATCTCGCTTTCGGGATGTGAGAGGAAAGACTCCCTCACACCGCACGAAAGCTGCGCCATGGCAGGGAGTCTCTCGTCTAGAGCGGTAGCAGTGCGTTCGTACCCTGCGGCTGGCGCCTCTTTCTTCAGAGAGGAGGAGTAGGCCATTACTACATTGACGTCTGTATTAAATAGGCCTCTAGTCAGCTGCACAGCACAGGAGCATCCTTCGTACGGATGCGGAATGCTAAGACACACTCGCACGCACACACGCGCACTGCAGTCTCTGCAGCTGTGGCCTTGCTACGTCAGCCAGTGCAGTGATGCTACTGTTGGTTGCTGCGGAGGAGGAGGAGGAGGCTGATGATGATGATGAGCATCGATGAGCATCCAACTCTTTAAGACCTTCAACTGGCCAAACAGCAGCAACTCTTAGAGGCAGCAGGCAACTCGAAAGGTTACGATAATGGATCCGCAGCCACTCGGTGCCAAAATAGCATCCCTGACTGGCATCGAAGCAGCGCTGCCCGGCTACTGCTTCTGCTGCTGAAACCGGTCTCTCTCTCTGTGTCTCTCTGGCCCTGTCTAGCAACGCTTAGCGATGCGCCTCAGCGAGGCTAACGCGAGTGATTATTACCTGTAACGGAGGTAAGAAAGGAGAATGGGGTTTCCGAGTAGCATCGAGTGATCTCAGCTCGCTTTCGACTTTTATGGGCTGCACATAATATGATGAATGAAATCGCTCATTTCGAATAAATTACTCAGGAAGCGCTGCTGCCAAAGACGCCGTCTACCGGTAACTTTATCGGTCTGTTGCTGCCATAGTTACGGGAGCTGATGCTGCGCTAAAGTTGTTTTTGATGATGCTGATGATGGTGCTGCTGCTGCTGCTGTGAGGCCTTTGTCTGAATCAGAATGGATACTCTGTATAGCATCAGTCGAGAGGCGCATCATCGAGATCCCGGTGGAGGAACTGGAGGAGGATCAGGCGGAGGAGGAGGAGCTGGAGGAGGAGGAGGAGGAGGACATCACACACTGCAGGCGATGGTCGATCGGAAGACAAGCGTCGCAGCCGCCGACGGAACCCGGAAACAGAGCTACGCAGACCGAAGACCAAGTGGGGCCGAACGACGCCCCAGCTTCGCCCCAGGGCTCGGAATGGGCCACGACCACGCACCCTACATCTCGGTAACATCACTAATTATTGTATTTACAGACGTTTTAACATGGTTATGCATGTATATATGTATGTATGCATGTGTGTGTGTGTATGTATGTGTGTATGTACGTATGTATGTATCAAAATATGTATGTCTGATGAAAATATGGAGGGAGGAACGGAAGAGGGACGGAGGGAGGAAAGTAGGGATCAATTGATTGATAAACAGATGAATTGCATTCACTGATGAATAGATGCGTAGACGATTAGTTGCACTTATACGCAGGCATGGACGCATGGATGTAATAAATGCATAAATAGTCATTTACTGATTTGATTCAATACAATACTCAAGCAAGTCCGGTGAAATCATTTTCACGCGCCCCAGGGTACCATCGGTATGGTCCTCCTACTCCAAAAGGTATCGCACGGGTGCAAACTCTAAATATTCTGGGTGTTGAGCTTACAGGATAATTTGGGTTCTCCAGCCACATTAAACGTTTGACCATAAAGGCAAGGCAGTCCTTTTACGCACTTCGGATCCTGAGGTCGCATGGGCTCTCGGGGACAGATTATAATTATTTGATGTTGTTCGTGCCACTACGGTTGGTATGATATGCTGTATTGCTCGCCTGTGCGGTTGGTCTTTGAGAGAGGGCAGGAACGGGAGGCCCTTGAGGGAATTATCCGAAGGTTGGTACGCCAGGGGTACTTACCTCCATCTTCTCCCTTAGTTGAGACTCTCTGCAGCAATGCGGATACTACACTGTTTGCCTGTATTCTGCACAATCCTTGCTGGATATCTTCCTCCTAACTCACCGGATATTGATCAGCTGGTGTGTTATGCTGACGCCAGTCTACTAAAGGCAGTGATAAGGAACGATTTCCATGTGTTACGTTCATTGTTTCCACCAATAATTACTCGTCATTATAATCTGCGACCCCGGCCTCATGATTTCACTCTGCCTGATAGAGATGATCGAAATTTCATACTTAGAGTACTTTATGGTGTATTGGCTTTACACTAATTTTCTTTAGCAATAGGTCTCAGTTATTAATACATTCCTAGCCCTCTTATCTATTTGACTATTATTTTTGTCTAATCGATATCTAAACTGTTGATTTTGTAATCTTGTTGCGTTTGTGTCAACGAGTTTGTGAAATAAAGGAATAGTAGTAGTAGGTATTGAATAAATTGTTACCGCCGATCAAGCAATCTTGCTATAGTCCCTACGGCCACAGTCCCATAACCGTGAGATTCCCATGTTTCGCAACCTGACTCAGAAGTGCTTCCTTGCCCAGATCCTATACAAATAAACAATGTTTCCCCTAAATCTGGCTATTTAAGCTCTTCATTTCCCTTTTAACTAGCCCTAACTCTTCTTCCCTTCATATGCAATAACTACTGTCATTTAATTCTTTGCTTGTATATATAAACTTTTGTTTGTTTGTTTGAATGTATTAATCTTGCCATGTACAGTGCTGTGCGTTTGCTAGTGCTCCTCAATGAAGAATATACTTATTTACATATTTAGTTATGACTTTTCGATCTCATCTCACTGTCTCTTAGGCCTACTTCTCTGTACGTTTCATAAGTCGTTATCATGCATGAGCAATCAATTTTACCTAAAAAACAAACATATCTTCTTGTTACCAGTGTCAATACTGTAATGACCTTAACTTGTTCACTGCGATTCCATTCCTAGCAATCAAGTCATGTAGACGAAGACCAATGGATCTGTGGTTCCTGTAAAATTGACCCCTGGAAAGTCCCACAAAAAGCGGTGGCCCTCATTCATCCACTCTTACCTATTATCTTGTCTAACCCTACTTTGCCTCGGATGTCTTTCCATGAGAGGCATTGCTCAACCGTAACAGTTACTAATGGGCATAACTTTTGACGTCATCTGTTTCACATTTGGAATAATCAATAGAATCAGATCTTGCATGCTTCAAACTGTCTCAATTAGTGTCATTCGCAGCTGCTCTGGTTTCTTGACATCTCGACTACTGCAACTCACTTCATACTGGAGCTGCTAAAGGACGTTTATTTTATCCAAATTGCAAAATGGCTCGGCATTCTCTGGCAAGAGCCATAGCAAGAAACCTAAGAGTCAACGTGTTACATCACTATCACACGCATTAAACTGGTAGCCCACTGAACAAGGAATTCAGTTCAAAATGTGTCTTATACATGTAGTTCGCAAAAATTGCACTTAAATCTGTCTCATGGTTCACCCCACATGTCAGCAGGGACCCGGGAACCTATGGCGCCACAGGCGCCCATGCTCACCCAAATATTGACCCTGTGGCGCCAAGGCAGGGTCATGCTCACCCAACTTTTGGAAACAGTAATACTATGAAAATAACGCAGTAATGGAACCTAACCAAAGCCGGCCAAAGCTGGCTCTGGCATTAAGCAAAGGGCAGCAGACAATCTTGTAGGATGACAAATTGTGCGAATCATGGACACTTGATACTTGGCTACTCTTTGGGCCTGAACGGTACCACATGTGTAAATGTGTTTGTCGGAAGTCGGAGGTACTGAAGTGACACGGCAATATATCATTCTACAAAGACTGGGCGGACTGTGGTTGCAGACAGGACAGCTAATTATTAAGACAGCAGTGATATATATTAATATATATATACATGTATATATACATGTTTAGATATACACATTATATATATATATATATATATATATATATATATATATATATATACAAACATAGGCACAATATTCAGTGTGTCGGCTCTCAGAGTGCCTGGAGAAATAGAGACTAGATCAGTTCTTCTCGAGACTCCATTCGAGTGTATACAGAGGATAATAAATAATTTTGAATAAATAAAATTGGTAAATAAAGAAAGTGCAGCAATGTCTAGCGGACCGCCTTTGAAGACATTTAAACAGTCTTTTCTTTCGTTTTGTAAGTCACCTGCAGCTGGGAGGTCTGATGGTAAGTATAGGCTACAACTAAATAAATTGCATTTCACATTTATAAGCAATTCGCCACAGCGCAAATATGAGCATAAGAAAAATTTGACAAACGGCATTAGGCCTATCCCTGACAAATTCCTGTAAATACATTTTATTTTCTTCCATGCAAGAAATCCATCTTCATTGCATGTCTCATAATCGTAATAGTAATTATAATGGCAATCTCGAGATTTCTTCAGCGCCCAGCAAGACAAGCGAAAGACGGTCCACATTTGGGTTTTAGTTGATATGTATATTCGTTTCTTATGCAAAACAGGTTGGCACACACACCGCAACCTAGGACATTAACGATGCTTATGACATCGTTGCATAGGGCCTACTGTGCGGTTTAATTTTTCTCTATCGTATTATAAGTAGGCCTAGGCCTACAGACGCTCTATAAACACTGGCTGGCGCTTTGTATAGGCCTACAGTCTACAGACGCTCTATAAACACTGGCTGGCACTTTGTATTTTTGATTGCTAAAGCAGTTATTGACTTATTGTGCTATTGTCGCCTTTTATGTTATCAATATTGAGCGTAATAAACTACCAGTGGTTGCAAAAAATGACAAAATATCGTTATAGATAATATCAGGCATAATGAATAATTTTATCCACCTTAGGTCTGAGGTCTGTGGCCTACACGGCTGAGGTTGGCTCACCCAACTTTTAAACACTTCCCGGGCCTCTGCATGTCAGCAAATGTTACACTCATTCAGTGGATAGGTCTACCCTCTTCTTGTGCCTCTTACCATAACAGTGTTGGACTGTTGGGCTCTGGTGCCTTCTTGGTGGCCGGAGCTTTGGAATTCACTGCCCAGTTGAATGCGTTCTATCAGTTAAAAAGCATTTGTTTCAGCTTGCTTGTCCTCCTCAGCTTGATTTCTGGTTTCTTTCACTTATGGAATTTCGACCTGGTTTTCATTCGACTGATGTCCTGTGCATTATAATAGTAGCGCTATAGAAGTTATTACATTAGATTTTAGATTTAGGATACCTTTAAGTGGAACCAGAAGAACAAACTGGAATGCCAGACCCACAAGTCTTTAAACTGGCGCAGTCTTGCCTTATGCCTTGGTGGTCTGCAATATCTTACTCACTCCACTTGACCGCATTGACCCAAGTGCTTCCAAGGGAGTTAGCAAGCGGTTACCTGTCAGGCTGTCTCTATCTAAAGCGATGATATTGTAGAAATGCCCGATTACATTATGATACTGGTAAAAATCGACTTAAGTAGTGGTATAGACATAATATTAAACTGCATTAATTACGTGCTATGTCCGTCTGACCGCGCTATCTGTGGAACTGAATGGCTGAACCGATTGGTTATTGATTGATCTATGATTGAGTGATTGATCCATGAGTCAAATATGATGCGTATTTCTGTGTATGACTCAAGCACTTGAACAACTGATGCTAATGTCTCTTAATAACAATTGTAGAAGACAATACAGCAGTTGCCGGATAAGATCCTGCTGAACATATTCAGTTACCTGAAGCACAAGGATCTCTGTCGTTTGGCTCATATCTGCAAGAAATGGCGTCTCTTGGCCTACGACGGTCGACTATGGATGCGCGTCTCCCTGCGACCAGAGTACGGCGGTCTACACGTCATCAACCCAGAGGCACTGATGGCAATCATCAGCGTCCGGTTCGGAACCACCCTCCAGTACCTCGAACTGTCAGCTGAACTCATCACCCCGTCCGTTCTGCACGAGATCGCCAATCGCTGTCCAAACCTTAAGAACCTCATTCTGGATTTTTCGAACGCGATGCAGCTGCACGACTTCAACGACCTGAACGCCTTTCCATGCAATCTAAGGAATCTGACGATCTGTCTGTCGGAGGTCATCTTCATGGAAGGATTCATGAGGAAGGTCTACCAGAGTCTGTCGTCGGTCGAAGTACTTCATCTCATAGGTATGAACCCACACACACTCTCTCAGATCTCTTGACTTCATTGGTGGATTATAATTCATTAATTTCATATGACGGTTTGTTTATTAATATTAGACTCCTTAATCGTAATCGTAATCGTAATCGAGTATTTATATGGCGTCACTAATAATCAGAGGCGCTCCAGACCCAGGCCAGTGTCTTCACTGAGAAAAAGATAGATTTTCAGGAACTTGCGGAACTGGTCAGAGGAAAGAGAGTGGAAAAATCTCCCAGGTGGATCCAATATCCCACAGCTTCTGGAAACAGAGTTGTGAATTGGAAGGAGAAAAATACATTGGCCAGGAGCCCAGGACCGTATTCAATGGTGTTCGTGGGTTCAAGCCCCACAGTTTTTCAATTGTACCTACACTGAATAGGAAATTAAGAATAAGTTGGAAATAAAGCCAGAAAAAATTAAAATTTACGAAAGGGGAAAATGAACATGTTCAGTTCTGCCTAAGACTACGCGAAACATTGCAACTAAAACACGTGATCCAAATATTGTCCTGAAATAATCCAGATCCCTAAAACAAGCCAGCACCAAAGAGAAAGGCGTTGTCGAAGAGGGCAATATGCGGTTAGCATGTCTTAATTAAGGTACTTTAGAAAGCCAGTGTTACGCATTTTGAAAATCGACGAGCCTATTTTTAACTGACATTTTTATTTTCAACCCCCTCTAACATCAGGCAGCGCTCTTGAATAAGCTGGCGCCCCGCGTTTAGCTTTAGAGTAGCCATCTAGAAATTTGAAGTTTACTATTACGATAGGCCCAGTGGCGTAACAGCCATATAACGAGGGTGGACAAAGTCCAGGGGCCCCCGAGGTCCAAAAGGGGCCCCGAGGTCCAAAGGGCCCCCAAGCTTTTAAAACTGAAAAATTTAATGCACTTTTGTCCGTTTTTCTGTGACAATAATTATTAGGGAAAAAGTCACATTATGTCAATAATGCTTTTCAGTTACATGATGTAAAAAAACCACATCTAGCGAATTTCATAATTTTAATATTGACGACTTAACACAACAAGAGTTTTAAGTGTTTTAGAAGACGTTTAGTCTGTTTTAAAACCACTGAAATTTAACTTTGAACATACTTAATTTTATCCATTTTAGCCCAATTTTCCTAGCTTCCTGTTAAAAGCTGTGATTGTGCCCACATCCAAACCATTCCACAAGTCTGCTGCTCTTGACGAATTTCTGTTCTAATGCTTCTTTCAGCTTCTTAAATGCTGAAAGGGATTTGATAGACACATTTGCGAACAGAAAGCTAGAATAGCCAAATTCGTGAGGAACTACAGGCTATACCGTCTAGACATGTTCACTAGGCTACATTACTGTGTAGGCACTGGTGGCTCTTTCAGCTTACTGTGCACTGTTTCGATAACTGATGTAATATATTCGTTCGTAATGACATTTAACATCGGAAAGCGCCTCAGGGCTGTTAAAGGCTTTGTTTTTTTGTTTTTTTTTTTTTTTTTAACCCAAAAAACCAATAAAACGCAAATTTCGGTTTTTTGGTTTTTAACAAATTTGAAATTAGAAATGAGAAAATTTGCGTCTCTTCAACTCTCTTGGCAATTGTTGTATGGTCGTTGTTAATTTCGTTTTATGATATTCTACGGTTCTACTGTTTTAGTTAATTTCATTTATATGCACCTGATTGTTTGAACGGCATTAAGCCATTTTTATGAGTTTTATGATCCCAAATAGGAAATCTTAAAAAACAAAAACAAAGAAAAAAATAAAAAATAAAATTTAAAAAAACAACTTTTCATTTTAGAAAAACTTGGTTTTTGCAACCCTGCTCTGAGTATAATTATATCATGAAATGGCGCTATAATTATAAATGTTCAATTATTTACGTACATAAATGGCGGTTATTGCCTGGGTATAGTTCTAAAACCGCTGTCGTAGTCGTAAATCTGAATAGCTATATGGACAAATCTAGACCTTAAAACCACGACTGTGTATCGAGCGAAATTTTTAGTCCGAATGACGTACGCAGACTTATGTTAGGCCTATCTGAAATCGATAGGCAATTATAAACGTTACACGGTTTGTCTATAAGCACAGAAAATCCGCGAGTTATAAATAGCCATGCATGAGTCAGCGCTTGTTGACGTAGATATTATGAGCATCGTGCATGAAGTATTTGTCTATATACTCTCGAGAAACCAGAAGTGTTAGGGCTCAGTAACACAGTGGAGCTGGTCGACTGACTCTAGTGACCGCTGGTCAACAGTTTTATCAGATTCAATACAGGTTAGCAATAATTGGACGATGATTGCGAGGAATTATTGCAATCGACGATATATTAATACTTATAGATAATTACTATCACTCAAGAGAGGTTAAGCTGGCTGTAACTTAGGGCGCTATTCGCTAATTATATTTAATGAGACATGGTTGCCGATTGGTTAGGTCGCTCGCCTTGTAACGCGGAGAGCACGGGTTCGAGTCTCCTCTGAGGCGGTTACTGTGTAGGGACCTTGAGCAAGTCCTTCACCCACAATTGGTCAGCGCCGATTTTAAATAGCGGTGCTTTAAAACATTTGTAATAATCATAATAATTGTAAGAGGCATTCTGTTACTTCGTGGACACATAGTTCTACTGTTAAGGAGGAAGGTAGGCCTACATGTGGTCTTTGTTAAATTGTTAGGCATGTAGGCGCTGGTTAATATTAAACACTGGAATTGAGTGAGGTGCGGCGGGCCTAGTGAACTGACCGCCAGAGAGGGAATCACTTTTGGTGAGAGACTCACAATGACCGTATAACACAGACAGACAGACAGACAGATAGACAGACAGACAGACAGACACAGCAGACAGACAGACAGACAGACAGATAGATAGACAGACAGACAGACAGACAGACAACATTTCTATTTGTGTGTTACTGGTTTGTCAGTTTCCTGTTTATTTAACTGCCTGCATATATGTATGTATGTAAGTATGTCTGTATGTATTTGTATGGCTGTTGAATGTACCTCTGTTTGGAAAAATATATAGATGTACACGGTATCATGTATGTATGTGTCCGTCTGTTAATGTACCTAAGTAAGTATGTATGTATTATATGTATGTATGTATGTATGTACATGACTATTTGTATGGTGTGAGTATATGTATGTATTTATGTATGCATATGTATGTAGTATTTGTTTGTTTGTTTCTGTTGTGTTAGTCATTCCGTTGCCTTGACGATGGCCGACATGTCAAAATCGTCCATATGCCACCTGTGCGATATTTCATTGAAGAAACAATGCATTCTGTCGCTCGATTGTTCTCATCAGCTGTGCCCCAATTGCATTAAACTGACCGAGGGTCGTTCTGTCTGCCCCCGCTGCTCGCCCTCTACCCCACCCTTCGGGGCTGATGGCACCAGCAACGGCTTCCCGAGCTACAGGCGAATGTACTCGAAGAACACGGAGCCAGCGCCTCTTAAGCCCTCACCGACATCGAAAACTATCGACGTCGATCCGGTTAATCCATCCAAGATTCCATCCTCCCAACTCGCCGTTCCTTCCTCCTCCCACGCCTCCAGGTGCTCCTCATCCTCTCCGACCGCCTCTCGTCGCCTCTCCTCCACCGATAGGGTCTCCTCCGATTCCTGCATCGTGACGCGATTAGACTATACTGAAAGCGCAGACAACCCGGCTCTCTGCCAGTCCACTCAACATGCGGGGGTTCTGGCTAGGCAGGTTGGGCACAGTCAACAAATGGAGATGGAGACAAGACGTCATCCGGAGCCACCGTATGATGATGATGGAAGACGAGTAACTGGATCAGTGAGCAGAGACCTCGTCGACCATGTTCGGGCTCTGAAGGAACACTCCGTTGCCTTTCTGGAGAGGCTGAACCAGACGGGGATCAACGAAGCGGTCTTTGGCGAGAAGATAGCGGCCGTCGAACAAGAGGTGAGGCGTCAGGCGATGGAGCGGCGTCGAGCGATCGACAGGGCCGAGAAGGAGTTGCTGTTGAAGCTGGAGTCGAGGAAGAAGGAGCAGGTGCTGGAGAGCGAAGCGGTGAGGCAGGACACGGAGCTCTGCATCGGACAGCTGGACAGCCTCACGAAGACACTCGAGGAAGCGTTGAAGAAGAGAGACGAAGACAAGATGGACCAGGTCCTCTTCAAGGTCCAGGGTGATGTCCGTCGGGTGCTCGAGCACAGGGTGGCAACGGTCTGCTTCGGAACTGTGTCGTTCATCTATTCGCCGGAGAACTTCCTTGAGGAGGACAGAGGAAACATTCTCGGAGAGGTCGAGTTCTTACCGAATAAACACAAATGTGAGTCTTTCGGTTTGACCCAATCGCTTCTTCTGTCTCCTCATTTATCTCCATGACTAACTAAATCTTGTGGTCTTTACTTTAGACTAGCTTACTTTGACTGGTTATTGCAACTAGTAACTTCTTTCGACTAACGACTGTTGTTGCAATTGGGCAGCTTCTTTCGCCCGCCGGTGTCTAACGCAAAAGGCATAAACCAATACATGTCTACAGAACACCAGAAGACCACTAATCTAATATAATGTGACAGTAGCGCCTACCATAATTCAGAGGCGCTCAGACTTACAGTATGCCGAAGCGCATGAGTGCGACTGAAGGACTTGCCCAGGGTCTACGCGGCGGCTTTGAGGTGGATTCGACCCGCAACCCTCCAGAAGGCTGAACTACCCCTAGTAACTGATGTGACTGAGTGTTGTATTGTACTCCACGTTTATATTGCGACTTAATTGATAAACCGGGAAGCGAACCCGGGCCGCCGGCGTGAGTGACTGATTGAGTGAGACTGACGTTTGTGACCGAGTAACTGACTAAGTGAAGGAGTGACTGACTGAGTACTGACTGAGTACATACCGAGTAACTGACTGACTGAGTGATTGACTTACTGACTGAAGTGAGTGACTGAGTATTGACTAACTGACTGAGTAAGTGACTGAGTGATTGACTTGACTGAGTGAGTGAGTGAGTGACTGAGTAACTGACTGACTGAGTGACTGACTGAGTAAGTGACTGACTGAGTGATTGACTGACTGACTGAGTGACTGACTGAGTGAGTGACTGAGTGACTGAGTGAGTAAGTGAAGGAGTGACTGAGTACATGTAACTGACTGACTGACTGCCTGACCGATCGTTGACTTACTGAAAGTACCTCTGCCCTGTTTATAACCGTTATACATTCGTCTTTTGTAGCAGACGATCATTTGATGTTCCTCTCCTCTCATCCGCCGCTCATTCATTCACTCAATGACCCCTCCTACTCTGGTCAAGCGGTCATCGGACTGACCGTCCTCGCTAACCGTATCTACGTCATCCGGAACAACAGCCACGACATCGAGGTCTACCACGCTCAGTACTTCTCCCCTCTGGCACCCATCACCCTGCTCCATCTCATGACCCCAATGCTCGTACCCACCGCCTCCGACCTATCGTCCTGCCCAAAGAGCCAGACCCTCTACGTTGCCGACACAGCCAACAGCTACATCTATCGCATCGACACAGACGGCAAACTGCTAGCCAACTGGAGACTACCGCAAAACTTCGCTGGACTGTCCGTCACGGAAATCGGAACCGTCCTCACCGGAAGCGGAACCAAGATCATCGAATACGACCAGAGCGGAAAGACTCAGAGGACGATCGGTCGGCCGACCTTCTGCAAGAGAAGGAGTGGCATCGTCGTTGACAGTCCGCGTCACTTCGTCCGTCGGAGCTCGGCAGGGATCGTCGTCTGCGACTGGAAGGTCCACGGACCCAACCACGTCGTCTACGAGATCGATGACCGTGGACAGATGGTTAGCTACTTCGGTGGTGAGCCTGGCACCGGCGACGGAGAACTGAACGAGCCGTGCTGCCTAGCAACGGCCCCACTCGATCACGTGATCGTCGCTGACAGGGGCAACCGAAGGGTCAAACTACTCGATTCAGGGCTGAAATTCGTGCGGAACCTGGTCGATGAACACGATTTGGGCGGCGAAGGACAACCGAATAGAATATATCTAGATGTCGCTACTGGAAGACTGTACGTCGGAATGACTGACGGCAGAATACATGTCTACAGAACGATCTTCTAGAGTCAGATGCAACACTAACTTAATCTAATCTAATTAAATCTAATCTAATCTAATCTAATCTAATCTTATCTAATCTAATTTAATCTAATCTAATGACTTCTATAGCGACATTTTCATGAGACATCAGTCGATGGTCACTTAGAGCAGAGATGGGTAACTAATCGATCAGATTCCAGTCGATTAGCTAATCGATTGGACAAACAGCTAATTCTAATCGATTAGCCACAAGATTTTGCTAATTCTAATTCTAGTCGATTAGCAGTTTAACTAATCGTGCCCATCTCTGCCACTTAGAGTGAAGTCATTATCAATCATTCATATTCCAGTGGAAAGGTCATATCGAAATCCGATAGATCAGCGCAAGCAAAAGCCAGTTTATACAGTGGGTAAGCAAGTCGAAAGAGACGAGTCTAACTTCAGATCTGAATGGCATAATAGACTAAGCAGAACGAACTGAATTAGGCAGAACATTCCAGAGCCTTGGACCTCTGATCGTGAAAGCCCGAGAACCTAACACTGCACTGGCACTGATGATGTAGCTCCTCTCGAAAGCGATGCTCGCTAGCAATTGAACATATGCCTCAGGATACGTTGTGCGTTTGCTGCATTGGACAGTCGAGTGGGTCGTCAGTCTGCTCAGATTATTCTGTGCCAGTTTTGTTTTCTAAACGTCTGTTTCTGCTGTAGATTAGACACTCTGTATATTTAAAATGAAATATTATTATAAATATAATTTATGAGTTAAAATCTATTTTAACTCGAAAGAATGTTACGTCGGTTTATGGAAAACTGTGTTGTAACTGCTTAGAAGTATTAGAATTCTTTGCCTCGACAGCTCAGGGACAGTTGGATGGTTTAGTAGTGGCGGCGCCAGAGGGAGGATAGGGGGCTTAGCCCCCCTAACTGCTGCCCAGTCCCCCCAAAAAGTGGGAAATCACTGCAAATCACAGGGAGGAGGGGACAAAAGGGAAGGGCTTGTAGCTTTAGCCCCCCTTCACCTGAAATCCTGGCGGTTTAGCAATATCTTTTTCTTTTTATTTTGAAACAATTGAAATTACAGTTTTTATATACGATTAAATATTATTATGACTATCCTTTGTCACCATGTTGTCATGATAACTTGAGACCATGCTCGAATTTTGTAAAATACGTGACCTAACAATACGTGACCTCGGATCATACTGCAATACATTACAATACGTTACCTCGTGTTGCACTGTAATACAATAGGCCTATAAATTGTAAATGGCATCGTCTGATAACATGATTTTGTTCCTCACATGCATACATCTCTGGATAAACCAAATGATTTGACGAAGCTCTCGTGAATAAGCTTGTTCTCTCTGCGCTCAGCTTTAATTATCGCATTAGAAATGATAGATTCTACAATTATAACTGCTTTAGGCGAACGATTTAGCTAAGCCAAGGTCAAGATTTACTGTTGCCAAGGTCAAAGTTTATTTGCTGAAACACACTGGAAAATTTATCTAATCATTCTAATGCATGCATCTAACAACTTGTGTTGCGCCTTGAGAACTACTCTAAGGGCCCAGAAATGTAGTAGTAGTAGTATCAGCAGCAGCAACAGCAGAAGCAGTTGTAGTAGAGGTAGAGGTCGTGGTTGTGGTGGTGGTGGCGGTGAAAGTCGAGGTCGAGGTATTGCTGCTGTTGTAGAATTAACAGCGATAATCAAGAATAACGCACAATACCCCTTCTTGCAAATCGCGATGTAGGCTACCTTTTCTGCCCCAGCTAAAAATTAAAATAGCCTATTGATATTTTGCAAAACTACCACAACCACCACCACCACCACCACCACTACCACCACCACTATCACCACCACCACCACCATCATCATCTTTATCAGCATCGTTGCTATTATTATTATCATGATCATCGTCGTCGTCAATACATAGGCCTACCAAGTATGTAAGCAAGCAAGAATATCCTTTAATAGACCAATTGCTAAACCGCATTTTTTGTGTACTAACAACTTCCCGGTTCGATGTGGGTCAGACGCACTTGGGCGCCAGTTAAGTCGAGCGGAGGGGCCTGGAGGCCGAAGGTCATTGACAGTGTCCAATAACATGTTTTTCTAACGCGAGATTTGCGGTTGTGCTGAGCGGAGAAGTAGAAAAATGTGAGACTCATATGATACACAATTAGAAGCAACCCGTAGTGTACCCTTAGACATAGGCTTCCTGCTTGGCATGTAGGTCAAATTTCCTGTTTAGGTCAGATGTACTTCAGAAACTAGATGCTCTCTGTTCACCAGCAGAATCCTGGTTCTTATTGCCATGACCCGGAAAACAACATTATTCGACGTGCGTTTCACGTGCAGTATGCGTGTGTCTGTGATGGGGTGTTTGCGTGCAGGGAGAGTAGGCCTAATATGAATCGATCATTATGTAGGGCCCATGCTTAATTTCCTCTTCCTATCTCTGTCGCCGCCCCAGTTCTAAACCCCACGACCTTAATCGTCTGTCTCGCTGCCTGAATCCTGGGTCGTGCCCATGGCAGGAACTGAACCTGAACTATAATAATTATTATGATGTACGTACCTCCTCGGCTTGACCTCCCCGGATTTTGACCTGGCACCGAAACGAACAGAGGAGTTTGGCTATTGCGGACTTGATTTGATATAGCGCCGGTGTTTAAGCTGGTCTCCCTGACGTGGCTTTTGTGGGCGCTGAGAAATTTTCGAAGCTTTACATTACATTACATTACATTACATTACATTACCTCCTGCCAACAGATTTGTTGCTACTGAGCGCCTGTGTGCAGCGCAATAATAACAACAGGGTGTGTTCTTGAATTGCGAGCGACCGAAGCAGTAGCGTTGCCAGGAAACAATTGAGGGGGTGTTTGCTTTGCACATGGTCGCAAAAGTTAAGCTTTTTGTGTTTCGCATATAAAAGCAAATAAAAAACTGGAATTTTATTTTGGAGGGGGTTTGAGCCCGTAGAACACCCCCCCTTAATACGCCCATGGAGCCAGAGTCAGGGTGACGGTGACCGACTGGAGATAAACATGAGGACTGGAGACAGTTGAGGCCAGTTTCATAAAGTAATTGCAGCTGCGTAGAAATTTCCGTAGAATGGAATCGCCCAAAGCATGATTGAAGAAAAATGAAAGCAGGTTGTTTACAGAGAGTTAAAACACGAGCTGAGAATTGGCAAATTTCTCTATTATCTTACTGATCGAGGAAACATACGATAGAGAGCCAAAGGTCTGGAGCGAGTTCAGAGGAAGTAGGCTTTGGCAGATGTCTCTACTACATGCCCTATCTCTAAATGTTTTAAAATCTATCTTTTGGTCGTACATACCGGTACTGCATAGACTAAGTGCCAGGTGCTTTCCTCTCAAACTTTCATAAACTTAGGCCTATATAAGCCTATAGAAGCCTACAGGGTGTTTGCTGACATAAACAATGGCACAGTTAAATAAATCCTCATCAAAGCACGATGCGTAGGCCTATTATTATTGTTTGTCAAGGATTTAGCTGCCACTAATTCAGATTTCTGAAATTTTGTTTTAGGTGTCCCTAGATAGGGGACTCCTCTTGCGGCCAATCCTGATATTTTATGTTGAAATGTTATGTGATTTTATCTGATATACGGCTTCAATAAAAGAGTTTTGATTGATTGATTTGATTATCCAACGCAGTCCATTCTAAGACGCATTTGGCATTTGTGTATAATAGTCAATCTTTCCCTGAGATAACTATGAAAGCTGATACATGTATGTAGGGCCTACTTAACAACACTCACAAGCAGAGGTTAATTGCACCCATCGTTCAAAGAACAGTTTTACTAGTTTCGGAATATCAGTACCTGGTATGGCATTTCTATCATGGTCTAAGACGGTTTTACAGATAGCCTACTGCACTAAACTAGTATACATTTAAATGAAAGCAGAAAGCTCAATCGTTTGTTAACTTAATTTTAAGTTCTTCTAGTCATACTCCCACTGACGGTTGAAACAAAATCCGACTAAGATCAGAGATACGCAACGAAAGCAATTTGCCAAAATAAATAGTTCCAAGAGCGACTGCCGACTGGATTGTGACATTTGCTGCTGAGTCCACAACCCATGCATTGTTAAAACTTATATGTAGGCCTAATATGAGAACTCCACAACGTAATAGCCTATAGGCGATCTTGAGAAACCCAGTTGGTCCACCAAATTTTCTTTAGTGAACATTATCTGTAGCAATCCCTTGTCATAAATAAATATTATAATAATAAAACGTTGAAATTTAACCCATTATGAACAAAATAGTAAGAAATAGGCCTAACTCTCATACCGGAATTCACTGAAAACGTCATCAGCCAAACAACGATTCCCGTAGGCTATTATAGGAATGCCCAATTTTGGTTTGCGCGGGTTTATTATAGGCTAGATTTCACCAGTGTGATTCTCCTTACAGATTTTATTTTAGTTACAGTTACAGTTATAGTTAATGGTTTTTATCTTAGTTATAGTTATAGTTATAGTTATAGCTGGTTCTAGGGCAATTCGTCGCCGGACAATTCGTCGCGAATTATTTTTTTCTATCTATCTATCTATCTATCTATCTATCTATCTATCTATCTATCTATCTATCTATCTATCTATCTATCTATCTATCTATCTATCTATCTATCTATCTATCTATCTATCTATCTATCTATCTCTATCTATCTATCTATCTATCTATCTATCTATCTATCTATCTATCTATCTATCTATCTATCTATCTATCTATCTATCTATCTATCTATCTATCTATCTATCATCTATCATCTATCTATCTATCTATCTATCTATCTATCTATCTATCTATCTATCTATCTATCTATCTATCTATCTATCTATCTATCTATCTATCTATCTATCTATCTATCTATCTATCTATCTATCTATCTATCTATCTATCTATCTATCTATCTATCTATCTATCTATCTATCTATCTATCTATCTATCTATCTATCTATCTATCTATCTATCTATCTATCTATCTATCATCTATCTATCTATCTATCTATCTACCTACCTACCTACCTACCTACCTACCTACCTACCTACCTACCTACCTACCTACCTACCTACCTACCTAATAATAAGCTAATACAGAGAGGCAGCCTACGGTCTGATTGAGTGAGAGAGTGACTGACTCACTGGGTGACAGATTGATTGATTGATTGATTATTTGATTGATTGATTGACTGAGTGATTGAGTGAGTGAGTGATTGATTGACTGACTTACTGACTGACTGACTGACTGACTGACTGACTGACTGACTGACTGAGTGACTGACTGACTGACTGACTAAGTGACTGACTGACTGTCCGAATTATTGACTTACTGAAAGTACCTCTGCCCTGTTTATAACCGCTATATATTCGTCTTTTGTAGCAGACAACCATTTGATGTTCCTCTCCTCTCCCGCGCCGCGCATTCATTCACTCAATGACCCCTCCTACTCTGGTCAAGCGGTCATCGGACTGACCGTCCTCGCTAACCGCATCTACGTCATCCGGACCAACAGCCACGACATCGAGGTCTACCACGCTCAGTACTTCTCCCCTCTGGCGCCCATCACCCTGCTCCGTCTCATGACCCCGATGCTCGTACCCACCGCCTCCGACCTGTCGTCCTGCCCAAAGAGCCAGACCCTCTACGTTGCCGACACAGCCAACAGCTACATCTACCGTATCGACACAGAGGGCAAGCTGCTAGCCAACTGGAGACTACCGCAGAACTTCGCTGGACTGTCCGTCACGGAAATCGGAACCGTCCTCACCGGAAGCGGAACCAAGATCATCGAATACGACCAGAGCGGAAAGACTCAGAGGACGATCGGTCGGCCGACCTTCTGTAAGAGAAGGAGTGGCATCGTCGTTGACAGTCCGCGTCACTTCGTCCGTCGGAACTCGGCAGGGATCGTCGTCTGCGACTGGAAGGTCCACGGACCCAACCACGTCGTCTACGAGATCGATGACCGTGGACAGATGGTTAGCTACTTCGGTGGTGAGCCTGGCACCGGCGACTTTGACCTCAACGAGCCGTGCTGCCTAGCAACGGCGCCTCTCGATCACGTGATCGTCGCTGACCGGGTCAACCGAAGGGTCAAACTACTCGATTCGGGGCTGAAATTCGTGCGGAATCTGGTCGATGAACACGATTTGGGCGGCCATGGACAACCGAATCGAATATTCCTAGATGTCGCTACTGGAAGACTGTACGTCGGAATGACTGACGGCAGAATACATGTCTACAGAACGATCTTCTAGAGTCAAATTCAAATTCAAATTTATTAGAATCGATTCCATGAACAGTGAATACAATGTACACGTGTGAATACAGTAATTAACAGTTTACATTTCATAAGCGCCATTAATAAGAGACAGAAATTGTAGAGGTCAGATGCAACTGTATTCTAATCTAATATAATCTAATCTCATTTAATCTAATCTAATCTAATCTAATCTAATCTAATCTAGTATAATGACTTCTTTAGCGCCGTTATCAAAAGATATCAGTCGATGGTCACTTAGAGCCAGGTGCAAAAAACCAAACTTTTTTCAAAATGAAAAGTTGGTTTTTTGGTTTTTTGGTTTTTATGGTTTTTGGTTTTTTGGTTTTTTGTTCATAAGATTTCCTATTTCGGATCATAAACTCATAAACTGGCATAGGCCCTAATACCGTTCAAATTAATCAGATGCATATAAATCAAATTAACTAGAACAGTAGAACTGTAGAATGTCATAAATGAAAGAGTTACTGAAAGAGTTATTGAAAAGAGTTATTGAAAAGAGTTATTGAAAAGAGTTATTGAAAGAGTTATTGAAAAGAGTTATTGAAAAGAGTTATTGAAAAGAGTTATTGAAAAGAGTTATTGAAAAGAGTTATTGAAAGAGTTATTGAAAAGAGTTATTGAAAAGAGTTATTGAAAAGAGTTATTGAAAAGAGTTATTGAAAAGAGTTATTGAAAAGAGTTATTGAAAAGAGTTATTGAAAAGAGTTATTGAAAAGAGTTATTGAAAGAGTTATTGAAAAGAGTTATTGAAAGAGAGTTATTGAAAAGAGTTATTGAAAAGAGTTATTGAAAAGAGTTATTGAAAGAGTTATTGAAAAGAGTTATTGAAAAGAGTTATTGAAAAGAGTTATTGAAAAGAGTTATTGAAAAGAGTTATTGAAAAGAGTTATTGAAAAGAGTTATTGAAAGAGTTATTGAAAAGAGTTATTGAAAAGAGTTATTGAAAAAAGAGTTATTGAAAAGAGTTATTGAAAAGAGTTATTGAAAAGAGTTATTGAAAAGAGTTATTGAAAAGAGTTATTGAAAAGAGTTATTGAAAAGAGTTATTGAAAAGAGTTATTGAAAGAGTTATTGAAAGAGTTATTGAAAAGAGTTATTGAAAAGAGTTATTGAAAGAGTTATTGAAAGAGTTATTGAAAAGAGTTATTGAAAAGAGTTATTGAAAGAGTTATTGAAAAGAGTTATTGAAAAGAGTTATTGAAAAGAGTTATTGAAAAGAGTTATTGAAAAGAGTTATTGAAAAGAGTTATTGAAAAGAGTTATTGAAAAGAGTTATTGAAAAGAGTTATTGAAAAGAGTTATTGAAAAGAGTTATTGAAAAGAGTTATTGAAAAGAGTTATTGAAAAGAGTTATTGAAAAGAGTTATTGAAAAGAGTTATTGAAAAGAGTTATTGAAAAGAGTTATTGAAAAGAGTTATTGAAAAGAGTTATTGAAAAGAGTTATTGAAAAGAGTTATTGAAAAGAGTTATTGAAAGAGTTATTGAAAAGAGTTATTGAAAAGAGTTATTGAAAGAGTTATTGAAAAGAGTTATTGAAAAGAGTTATTGAAAGAGTTATTGAAAAGAGTTATTGAAAAAGAGTTATTGAAAAGAGTTATTGAAAAGAGTTTATTGAAAAGAGTTATTGAAAAGAGTTATTGAAAAGAGTTATTGAAAGAGTTATTGAAAAGAGTTATTGAAAAGAGTTATTGAAAAGAGTTATTGAAAAGAGTTATTGAAAAGAGTTATTGAAAAGAGTTATTGAAAAGAGTTATTGAAAAGAGTTATTGAAAAAGAGTTATTGAAAAGAGTTATTGAAAAGAGTTATTGAAAAGAGTTATTGAAAGAGTTATTGAAAAGAGTTATTGAAAGAGTTATTGAAAAGAGTTATTGAAAAGAGTTATTGAAAAGAGTTATTGAAAAGAGTTATTGAAAAGAGTTATTGAAAAGAGTTATTGAAAAGAGTTATTGAAAAGAGTTATTGAAAAGAGTTATTGAAAGAGTTATTGAAAAGAGTTATTGAAAGAGTTATTGAAAAGAGTTATTGAAAAGAGTTATTGAAAGAGTTATTGAAAAGAGTTATTGAAAAGAGTTATTGAAAAGAGTTATTGAAAAGAGTTATTGAAAGAGTTATTGAAAAGAGTTATTGAAAAGAGTTATTGAAAAGAGTTATTGAAAAGAGTTATTGAAAAGAGTTATTGAAAAGAGTTATTGAAAAGAGTTATTGAAAAGAGTTATTGAAAAGAGTTATTGAAAAGAGTTATTGAAAAGAGTTATTGAAAGAGTTATTGAAAAGAGTTATTGAAAAGAGTTATTGAAAAGAGTTATTGAAAAGAGTTATTGAAAAGAGTTATTGAAAAGAGTTATTGAAAGAGTTATTGAAAAGAGTTATTGAAAAGAGTTATTGAAAAGAGTTATTGAAAGAGTTATTGAAAAGAGTTATTGAAAGAGTTATTGAAAAAGAGTTATTGAAAAGAGTTATTGAAAAGAGTTATTGAAAGAGTTATTGAAAAGAGTTATTGAAAAGAGTTATTGAAAAGAGTTATTGAAAAGAGTTATTGAAAAGAGTTATTGAAAAGAGTTATTGAAAAGAGTTATTGAAAAGAGTTATTGAAAAGAGTTATTGAAAAGAGTTATTGAAAAGAGTTATTGAAAAGAGTTATTGAAAAGAGTTATTGAAAAGAGTTATTGAAAAGAGTTATTGAAAAGAGTTATTGAAAGAGTTATTGAAAAGTTTATTGAAAGAGTTATTGAAAAGAGTTATTGAAAGAGTTATTGAAAAGAGTTATTGAAAAGAGTTATTGAAAAGAGTTATTGAAAAGAGTTATTGAAAAGAGTTATTGAAAAAGTTATTGAGTTATTGAAAAGAGTTATTGAAAAGAGTTATTGAAAAGAGTTATTGAAAAGAGTTATTGAAAAGAGTTATTGAAAAGAGTTATTGAAAAGAGTTATTGAAAAGAGTTATTGAAAGAGTTATTGAAAAGAGTTATTGAAAGAGTTATTGAAAAGAGTTATTGAAAAGAGTTATTGAAAAGAGTTATTGAAAAGAGTTATTGAAAAGAGTTATTGAAAGAGTTATTGAAAAGAGTTATTGAAAAGAGTTATTGAAAAAGAGTTATTGAAAAGAGTTATTGAAAGAGTTATTGAAAAGAGTTATTGAAAAGAGTTATTGAAAAGAGTTATTGAAAAGAGTTATTGAAAAGAGTTATTGAAAAGTTATTGAAAATTATTGAAAAGAGTTATTGAAAAGAGTTATTGAAAAGAGTTATTGAAAAGAGTTATTGAAAAGAGTTATTGAAAGAGTTATTGAAAAGAGTTATTGAAAAGAGTTATTGAAAAGAGTTATTGAAAAGAGTTATTGAAAAGAGTTATTGAAAAGAGTTATTGAAAAGAGTTATTGAAAAAGAGTTATTGAAAAGAGTTATTGAAAAGAGTTATTGAAAAGAGTTATTGAAAAGAGTTATTGAAAAGAGTTATTGAAAAGAGTTATTGAAAGAGTTATTGAAAAGAGTTATTGAAAAGAGTTATTGAAAAGAGTTATTGAAAAGAGTTATTGAAAAGAGTTATTGAAAAGAGTTATTGAAAGAGTTATTGAAAAAGAGTTATTGAAAGAGTTATTGAAAAGAGTTATTGAAAAGAGTTATTGAAAGAGTTATTGAAAGAGTTATTGAAAGAGTTATTGAAAAGAGTTATTGAAAGAGTTATTGAAAGAGTTATTGAAAAGAGTTATTGAAAAGAGTTATTGAAAAGAGTTATTGAAAAGAGTTATTGAAAGAGTTATTGAAAAGAGTTATTGAAAAGAGTTATTGAAAAGAGTTATTGAAAAGAGTTATTGAAAAGAGTTATTGAAAAGAGTTATTGAAAAGAGTTATTGAAAAGAGTTATTGAAAAGAGTTATTGAAAAGAGTTATTGAAAAGAGTTATTGAAAAGAGTTATTGAAAAGAGTTATTGAAAAGAGTTATTGAAAAGAGTTATTGAAAGAGTTATTGAAAAGAGTTATTGAAAAGAGTTATTGAAAAGAGTTATTGAAAGAGTTATTGAAAGAGTTATTGAAAAGAGTTATTGAAAAGAGTTATTGAAAAGAGTTATTGAAAGAGTTATTGAAAAGAGTTATTGAAAGAGTTATTGAAAAGAGTTATTGAAAAGAGTTATTGAAAAGAGTTATTGAAAAGAGTTATTGAAAGAGTTATTGAAAAGAGTTATTGAAAAGAGTTATTGAAAAGAGTTATTGAAAGAGTTATTGAAAGAGTTATTGAAAAGAGTTATTGAAAAGAGTTATTGAAAGAGTTATTGAAAAGAGTTATTGAAAAGAGTTATTGAAAAGAGTTATTGAAAAGAGTTATTGAAAAGAGTTATTGAAAGAGTTATTGAAAAGAGTTATTGAAAGAGTTATTGAAAAGAGTTATTGAAAGAGTTATTGAAAAGAGTTATTGAAAAGAGTTATTGAAAAGAGTTATTGAAAAGAGTTATTGAAAAGAGTTATTGAAAAGAGTTATTGAAAGAGTTATTGAAAAGAGTTATTGAAAGAGTTATTGAAAGAGTTATTGAAAAGAGTTATTGAAAAAGAGTTATTGAAAAGAGTTATTGAAAAGAGTTATTGAAAAGAGTTATTGAAAAGAGTTATTGAAAGAGTTATTGAAAAGAGTTATTGAAAAGAGTTATTGAAAAGAGTTATTGAAAAGAGTTATTGAAAAGAGTTATTGAAAAGAGTTATTGAAAAGAGTTATTGAAAAGAGTTATTGAAAAGAGTTATTGAAAGAGTTATTGAAAAGAGTTATTGAAAAGAGTTATTGAAAAGAGTTATTGAAAAGAGTTATTGAAAAGAGTTATTGAAAAGAGTTATTGAAAAGAGTTATTGAAAGAGTTATTGAAAAGAGTTATTGAAAGAGTTATTGAAAAGAGTTATTGAAAAGAGTTATTGAAAAGAGTTATTGAAAAGAGTTATTGAAAAGAGTTATTGAAAAGAGTTATTGAAAGAGTTATTGAAAAGAGTTATTGAAAAGAGTTATTGAAAAGAGTTATTGAAAAGAGTTATTGAAAATTGAAAGAGTTATTGAAAAGAGTTATTGAAAGAGTTATTGAAAAGAGTTATTGAAAAGAGAGTTATTGAAAAGAGTTATTGAAAAGAGTTATTGAAAGAGTTATTGAAAAGAGTTATTGAAAAGAGTTATTGAAAAGAGTTATTGAAAAGACTTATTAAAGATTTATTTTCAATCATTCATTTCAATCAATCATTTCTATCAATAATTTCAATCATTCATTTCAAAAACGTTTTTCAATAACTCATTTCAATAAATCTTTTTCAATAACTCTTTTCACTAACTCTTTTCAATAACTCTTTTCAATAACTTTTTTCAATAACTCATTTCAAAAACTCATTTCAATAACTCATTTCAATAACTCTTTTCAATAACTCTTTTCACTAACTCTTTTCAATAACTCATTTCAATAACTCTTTTCAATAACTATTTTCAATAACTCAATTCAATAACTCTTTTCAATAAATCTTTTCAATAACTTAACTTTTTCAATAACTCTTTTCAATTACTTTTTTTCAATCACTCATTTCAATCACTCATTTTAATCACTCATTTCAATTACTCTTTTCAAAAACGCTTCAATAACTCTATTCAATAACTCTTTTCAATAACTCTTTGAATAACTCTTTCAATAACTCTTTTCAGCAACTCTTTTCAGCAACTCTTTTCAGCAACTCATTTCAGCAACTCTTTTCAATTCCTCTTTTCAATAACTCTTTTATAACTCGCAAATAAGCAAGTATTCAAATAGTATTTTATCGCGGGACAAAATTGTGACTCGAAAACCGAGTCAGCGAGTCAAATTCGAGTCCGGGCCTTCGAGTCCGAGTCCGAGTCGCGACAAGCCAAGTCCGAGTCCACAAAAAATCGGTCTCGAGTCGGACTCGAGTCCTAGGCCGGACTCGAGTACTACATCACTGCCTAACCCACCTTAGGTTCGGCCGATGGTAGCGGCTGAACCCTGTTGGTATAGAGATGTTCTGCAGATGCGCAACGTAGCTCAACTAAACAATGAAACCGAAGCTGGAGAAATTCTTGCCCCAGTACCTTTTATTAAAAGTCGGCGTCTCTGCCACTCCGTGCTAGGTTTTGCTCCCTAGGCTATGCTCCGTGCTAGCCTTTGCTCCCTAGGCTTTGCTCCACCCCTAGCCTTTGTTCCATAGGCTTCGCTCTGTAGGCTTTGCTCTGTGACAGGCTTTGCTCCCTAGGCTTTGCTCTCTAGGCTTTGCTCCGTGCTATAGGCTTTGCTCCCTAGGCTTTGCTCCCTATAGTAGGCTTTGCTCCTTGCCCGTGAGGGGTATAAATGGCTTAGCTGAATTGAGGGCTGGTTGTTGTGTGCTAGAGTGTTGAGCAGTACTTTGATTCGTGGAGTGTGGACGTCGTTGAAGAATACATCGTGTCGAAACCCTAGTGACGTATAGTTGATTGACTTTGGCGACCGATCGACTGAGAACGTGTAAGTCCTTCGAAAGGCCGGACTTGCGCTCCTTCGAGCTACACGCGAACTGCTGCTCCGTGCAAGCTCAAACTCTTCCCTGCTGCCCGGAGAGCGCAGACGGCGGGTTTCCGCGACACTGGTACCAAAAGGGGGTAAGAAGTTTCTCCTGCCAGTCGACGATCGCTAGAATCCAGTGATGTGGTCTCGAGACCGCGGTCTTGGTCTCGAGACCGAAACAATGCGGTCTTGGTCTTGGTCTCGGTCTCGAATGTGCCGGTCTTGATCTTGATCTTGGTCTTGAAAGGTGCGGTCTTGGTCTTGGTCTTGGTCTTAAAGGTATGGTCTTGATCTTGGGCGTCTGGTCTCGCCGTCTCGGTCATTCGCCTTCGATCTTGGCCTTGCGCCTTTGGTTTGGTCTTTGGTGGGAACGAGAGTGGAGTAGTAGTAAAATGTTGTCGATATTTCCGGTTATTCATGGATTTCTGAGATACCTAGCTTCGAATTCAAGCGACGATTCGCCAAGGACAAAGCGAGAGAGGCCCTTGTTGTTCGTTTAATTCTTATCAGAAGCGACAAGAAATCGTTGAGGCACAGTTAATCCTAACTGCTGGTGCTTTAGTGACTAGTTAGGCTTACACTACACGGCCAAATCAGTAGTCGGCAAGCGTTGCAAATCATGTATTTGGTGGGAAATTTTTCTCTAGGCCTACTGGCAAAGTTTTTTGTATTCCGCAACACCTGCGCCTGTTGAGAGTGTGTTTAGCTGTAGTATGCTCTTCATGAGACCTCGTCGACTTGGGGACAAAAACTATAGGCCTAACTATAAATATGAAATAGGCATTTGATTTGAATTATAGGAATATGTAACACTACAATTGAAAATTGAATTTATGATCTTGAGGCTTAGGTCTTGGTCTTGGACCACGCGGTCTTGGTCTCGGTCTTGGTCTCTTGGACCATGCGGTCTTGGTCTTGGACCATGCGGTCTTGGTCTCGGTCTTGGTCTTGGACCATGCGGTCTTGGTCTCGGTCTTGGTGACTTGGTCTTGGAATTTTGGTCTCGTGCACAACACTGCTAGAATCAACCGAGAATGTTCCTGGGAGACGACGACGACGACACGATCGAGTACCCGATGCCGGGCAACGTCCGCACGCCTGCCGAGACGTCGACGCCTTCCGCAAGGAGAGCGACAATGGAGATGCCGCCGGACAGGAGCCGTTTGCTGGCCGACCTCGACTTCGACGACCCGCAGCCGGTGAGATCGAGCTTCAGCGAAAAGACGGACTCCGCTGGCCCAAAATTTGAGCTGCCGCGGGGTGTTTGTTCGTGCTGCGATGATGATACCCCGACTTTACACTCTACTCTGTAGGCTACACTGATCTATTATTGTTCAGTCGAAGCACTAATTATATAGTCTAGTCAACCGAGATCTATTAAATTGTTTTAAAATCATAATAATTTTTTAACCTTTCACATGGATAGTCAGGATCATAATGTAATATGTATTTCTTACATTGTGGTCAGGATAGAGACCGTTCTATAGGATTCGCTTCAAGTGTAGGCTACGTACGCAGGTGGGGTGCAACAAATAGGCCTACATATGGTTACAGGGAGGGTTCAATTTTTTCGGATTCATGCGTACGTAGCCTACTATATGGAATTATGGATGGCCTCTTATTTATTCACTTTTTCAATCATAATATATCTCATAGCGCATGAGAATGCACATTAAAACAGGGCAGTTTAATTTTCTTGATTTATTCAACGACAGCCAGTCTTTCTCTAACAAGCATCGAAGCATTTTACGTAACTCACCAACAACGAAATAAAATTTGCTTCAATAAGATATGAATACTCTATAATTGACCAATTGCTGCCCGCATTTGGATGTAAAGACATGATAAAAAAACGTGCATCAGCCATTGAGCTAATCAAGACAGTCAATTATTCTAAAATCACACATATTAACTTAAATCCAATATATATCATCCTAATGATGAAGGTTTACCTCATCATGCCATCTGCCGCAGAGATTGTGCTGTTATGAGCACGTGGGCGCAGGTGGTAGGCGGCAGCTTTGACGGCGGGAGCAGGTCATGCAGTACATGCCCCACCCCACCCCTCATCCACGATGACAGCAGTAAAGAGGCAGGAAACCGCCACAGCACATAGCCAGGTGTTTAAAGGAGAGATCGATATCCTCAGGGAGGTAATGGAATTGGCGGTGCGTGATGAACTGGAGTTGGTCCCGGTCGCCCTAGCCAATAAAGCCCCAACCAACAACAGGGATGGGCAAATAACTTGGAAAAATGTAATTGAATTACATACAAATTACTTTGGGATATGGAATGTAATTTCAAATTACAAAATACATGGGAAATGTAATTGAATTACAAAATAACAAATTACAAATTGAGCAATTTCAAGTAATTTCAATTACTGCAGCCCACCCCTTACCAACAATAGGTCAGTGTAGGCTATACGCAGCGCACACAATAATTATAGGTCAGCGAGACAGTGACACACGCCTGCGGTATTTTTCTTAACGTCTGTTGGCTTGGAGTTGGATCCATCGTTAATTTATTCATGCATCCATTCATAACTTAGGTGCGTTCATGACGCCCAGCTTCACAATTTTGGAGTTCCGGACGCAGGGACGCACAATAACGGAAGGCCAATCACTGCAAGTTAACCTGGAATACTTAATAACCCAATTTCCCTAGCTTCCTCTTAAAAGCCGTGAGAGTGTCCACCGAGATAGCACCATCATCCAAACAATTCCACGAGTCTATAACTTGCACTGAAGAATTTCTGCCCTAATGTTCCTTTCGGCTTCTTAAATAATTTATACCTTTGTCCTCGAGTTGCCTTGTCTCGTGTTAATTCAAAGAACCTCTCACTCTGTAGTGCTTCGAATCCTTTCCAGTGGTAATCTTGTAAGCTTCGATTAGAGCTCCTCTGCACCTCCTTCTCTCCAAATACTCCAATGTTGGCAGTCCACACCTTTTCATCCTTTCTTCATAGCTCCAATTATTGTAGCCCCAAATCATTTTTGTAGCTCTTTTTTGCACTTTCTCCAGTTTTTGCATGTACTGTTTCAGGCAATGGCTCTACGCTGTCTCCCCACCAGGTTTACAGTCTTCATCATCAAGATGATCAAGTCTTGTCTTGCAAGTTGCAACTACATGAGTACCTCAAGCATTCATTCAGATGCAGTTCATCCCTTCCCAAATCACCACCTTTCCCAGGGTTAAAGTCAACCTCCCAATATCTGACCTCCTCCTTCTTACACATTTCCTTCAGCCTTGTGCTGATTCCACTCTCTTGTTTTCTATGACATCACTGATATCATGCCTCTAGGCAAATACCCATCGCAACAACTTCCCCTTGTCGGTCTTCTTCGCTTCTTTCCTTCATATTTGGTCACGATGTCATCTGTTTCCCTTGTCGGTCTTCTTCGCTTCTTTCCTTCATATTTGGTCACGATGTCATCTGTTTCATCCATTCGTAGATTAATTGTTCGTTCCAATTTGCACTGAAACTGCATCATTCAGCTCTACCTTCTGCTTAATTTCTGGCAGCAGTTGCTCCATTCGGACCATTCCAGCAATCCAGCTCCTGGTTTGCAGATGGACGTAAACCCTGCACAGGATGCACACTGCATCTGCAAATTCTTCCCAAATATGCCTAACCAAGGAATCTCCTACCAAAACCACCTTCTCTTTCTTTTGACTCGATGACTCTTGGCTGCTTTTTGCTGCTTCAGCTCCAGAAATCCAAGTTCTGTTTACGCAAATTCCACAGAGAAAACTGCCTTTTTTATTATTTTACTAGATGTTTTCCCGTTCTAAGACAGTAGAAATCGGCAATTATTATAGACTATCGCGCAAACCAACTTTCATAACACGAAAATGTGAATATACCGTTATATACGCCACGGGTTAAAAACAATTCTTAGCGCGTAGTGCGATAGCAGCGCCACCTACTGAAATGATATTAGTCTACTTAATTTCATGCCGCAAAGTATAGGATTTTGTTCGTGTGCGTGTGCGTGACCGTGCGTGTGTGTGTGTGTGTGTGTGTGTGTGTGTGTGTGTGTGTGTGTGTGTGTGTGTGTGAGAGAGAGAGAGAGAGAGAGAGAGAGAGAGAGAGAGAGAGAGAGAGACTTGGCGTGGAGGGCTTGACGCTCGAACCATATTCCGACCATTGAGATATAGCCTACATAGCCTAATTATAGGCCTATAGGCTATGTATTGTATACCTAAATGTTCTGACCACTCGATTACTCCTCCGACACAACCCAGCCAGCACACACAAATTGGTTAATGTTGGGCCAACACAGGGGTGCAAAAAACAAAACTTTTTCAAAATGAAAAGTTGGTTTTTGGTTTTATTTGTTTTTTTTTTTTTTTTTGTTTTTTATTTTTGAGATTTTCCTATTTCGCATCATAAAACTCATAAAAATGTCATAATACCATTCAAATTAATCAGATGCATATAAATCAAATTAACTAGAACAGTAGGCCTAGAACCGTAGAATGTCATAAAACGAAGTTAACAAAGACCATACAACAATTGCCAAGAGAGTTGAAGAGACGACATTTTTGGGATTTAGCCTATAATTGTGAAATTTGTAAAAAAAAAAAAAAACCAAAATTTGCGTTTTTTTTTTTTTTTTTAAAAACCAAAAAAACCAAAAACCAAAAAACCAAGCCTTTAACAGCCCTGGGCCAACATGATGGTCTCTATCGGTGTTCATCAAAATACCGGACTTAAGTAGTTTACGTTGCCAAATTATTTTAGGTAGGCTTTACTTTAGTTTAGCGTATTTAATTAATGATGAAAGTATCGTATCGTAGCGTATCTATAGATTTATATAGCTCCTCTCGCAGAATCACTGTTCAGAGGCGTCTCAGCACGAAAATCCCTGGGAAATGAAACGGCTTTAAAGAGCGAAAGACCGATGAGCAAACACCAGTCATTAGTTTAGCCCTAAGTGAGGAGGGAAGGTCATTCCAAGTAGACTAGAGGGACCAGCCACAGCAAATGCCCTGCGTGTATTTTAGTTTATTTTGGATTGATAATTATTATTGTAATTGTGGCTGAACGCGCCCTTAGTAGAGATTCGTGGCGACATCTATACCGCGTACTGAACGGCCATGACGTCATGGGTCTTTGAATATGGCGAGTGGAGATCGTCGTACAGCAGCGTCTGTTTCCTGTTTATTTCGACAAGGAAACTTCCAAATTAATTTAGCTTACTACTCGCAATTATCTATAGGGTGCGCACGTATTTATTTAGACTGTTTTGGTTGAATAGCGTGCTTTAGCTCGACCCTGTCGTGCGGATAGTAGTTTCGTCAAAAATCCAAACTCGCGCACCTTAGACAGAACCGATTAGATTGGGCCTAAAGTAATAATAATAATAATAATAATAATAATCTTTTCTTTAATTTAGCGCCTGACAAACGCACTGCGCTGTACATTTACATGTTATGCAATTGAAACAATCTTAACTAGTTAACTACTAACAGAACAGACAGCTTGTAATACAAAAACGAACTTTCTATAGCAATTGTTGCAGCCAGCTGTGAGTGATGAGATGTTTTCACATTATTAGCTAATGTTGTGCTGTACAGAAGTACTTGCAAAAGCTATCCTGATTTCTCATAACCCAGTAGCCAGCACACACAAACTTGGTCAATGTTGGGCCAACATGATGGTCTCCATCGGTGTTCCTCAAAGTACCAGACCTAAGAATATTGCCAAATTATTTTATGTGTTCAGTTTAAAACTGAAGCTGGATTGATGAAAATAATTGTTTGCTTAGATGGAAGTTGGATTGATTGAACTAACTCTGCATAAATAGAAGTTGGATTGATGGAAATAATTGTTTCAATAAATAGAAGCTGTGTTGATGAAACTAAGTGTTTGCTTCAATAGAAGTTGGATTGATGAAAAGTAATTTTTTAGAATGGAAGTTGGATTGACGAAAATAATTGTTTGCATAAATGGAAGGTGGATTGATGACAGTTATCATGGACATTGGTAGACTGCCTACTTACCAACGAAAAGTATGGCACTGAAGACATGAAGATATTTATTTGGCAACGTAAACTACAATTTTCCCATACTATGCCCTACTATAAGTAATTCTAACTTAAAGTATTTAAGTAAAAGGCCTCTTCAGTGATTTCATTGAAGTAAAAGTAAAAAAGTATTCTTCAAAATAATGCTTTTAATGCTATCCCAGTACAAACTGGTCTCCTCATTGCCTCATTTCATTTCACTTGTTCCAAAACACCAAGCGTATTTTCAGTCAGTGAAGAGGTTTGAAAATGGTGATTTGGTGATATTTAGGGGTTCTATAATGACAGGTTGCTTTTGAAGAGGCTTAAATGACAAAGTTCTTTAAACAATTAAAATAGTTTTTGTAAAGTTACCACCATATATACAGCTTACTGCAGCTAGCATTCTACTGAAGGGAGTCAAGTCTTTAAGCTAGATCAGGTCATAGACACAGTCCCGGCTATATATGTACATCTGATTTATTGAACTGTGGAAGGTTGAATCCAATTCAAACCAGGCACACAAAGTCTAAACCAATGCTTGGAGAATTATATTGGACAGGTTATCTCCAATATGACAGCACATTTCTGGAAGATTACACAATGAAATGGTGATTGAGCTAATAAATTTCTGTAATACAAATTATGTTTGTTAGGCTACATTTAATAATGCATATATCCAAGATTTATTTTTTGATCTTGAATATATTTTTGATCTTGAACATATTTAAGTAAGTTGGCAAGTTCCTCTGTTTGTAATGTACTCCTTTAACTTATGCGATAGACATTGTTATTTACTGGTAAATGCCATATATTGTGTTGAGTTCATTTAGATAACGAAACAGCATTCATGACCTCAGAAATTTTCATGCTGCTGCTGCTGGCTTGGACAACAGTGGCAACAGATTTAACGATTAAATCAAAGAGCAACTCAAGCAAACCAAATTATGCTACAATGAACCATACAAACACCACCTGTAAAGAACTATCGAAATCGGTCGTCTGTTTTGATCTAGTAAGACCGGAGGTACGAGAATTTCACAGTGATATTGATGCCTCTAGTGTTGACTATGAATTTGTGGCATTTGGCAAAAGAATCTACCTGAGACTACATAGAATTTTGGAGTCAGAAATTATTCCACCATGGACTGAGATTAAAACCATTTCATCTACAGGCGAGAAAACATACTTTGCAAAAGATTTAAATCTGGCATTCTTCCAGGGTTCAGAGGTCAGTGAAAAGACATCTTATGCACATGGCACTCTCATTGAAGGTGAATTTGATGGTACGTTAAAGACCATTGAGGAAGTTTACTATGTTGAACCAGCATGGAAGTATCCAGAAATTGGTCAAAAAGGAGACAAAATGGCTGTAGTGTATAGAAGATCAGATGTTCGATATCCTAAAAGAAGTTGTGGTTTATACACAAGAAAGGAGCTTTTTCGTGATACGCGTTTTGAGAGTAATCTTAACTTCACTAGCAGAAGACGTCGTCATCTAGGAAACACTTCAAGAACTTGTGAGTTGTTTATTATGGCTGATCACACATTTTATCAGTTCTCAGGTTTTAGAAATCTGGAAATCACTGTTTCAGAGATAGTTTACCATGTTACAGAAGCTGACTACATCTATCGTATGACTGACTTTGATGGAGATTCATTTGGAGATAATGTTGGTTTCAGAATTTCTAAACTGAACATCGTTCAAGATATCTTGGCTCCTCATTACAACATGAGGAGTATGACTTTAGACGTAGAAGACTATTTGCACCAGTTTGCAAAGTATGCCTTTGACAATTACTGTCTCTCAGCCGTTTTCACATTTCGTGACTTTTCAAAGGGCAGCATTGGACTTGCTTTTACAGCAGGACCAACCATGCTCAGTGCACCTGGAGGCTTGTGTGAAAAACGCTTAAAATACAGCATGAACGGTGTGGTCGATTATTATAGCTTCAATGCACTAGTTGTCAGTCAGGCAAACAATGGTCAGAAGCTGCCAAAAGAGGTAGTTGCACTCACCCTTACACATGAGTTAGGCCATGCATTTGGCTCACCACATGATGATGAGACTCCTGACACTTCTTGTTACCCTGGAAGCAAGTCACCTTCTGGTAATTTTGTCATGTTTTCAATGAATGCTGGAATTGAACGTAGAAATAACTGGCAGTTCTCACACTGTTCGAAGGCGTTCATAAAACCAGTTATTCAGAATAAAGGTAGTTGCCTGATCGTCAACAAGCCTCCAGTGTGTGGAAACATGCAGGTGGAGGCACCTGAAGAATGTGATTGTGGCAACTCCTACTCTTGTGAAAAAGTTGACAAATGCTGTACACCTTTGCCCATTTACACAGGAGATTCCAATTCTCAATATGCTGGCTGCACGATAGCACGGGAAAGTGGAAGCCACTGCAGTCCAAAATCAAAGCTCTGCTGTGATAAAAACTGTAAGATCATTTCATATGAATCAAGCACCATCTGTCGGCCTGGGACAGACTGCACACAAGAAACAAGGTGTGATGGACTAACTGATTCATGCCCATTTCCTGTTTATAAACCTGATGAAACGCGCTGTGGTGGTGGCTCAGGAAAGTGTCGTATGGGACTCTGCAGCATTTCGCTATGCCAAATGAATGGACTGGTTGACTGCTTATGCACCATGAAGACAGCAGCGTGCAGAGTCTGCTGTGGGTGCACCATCGACAACCACACGTCCTGCATTCCAGCTGATTGGATGGCGTTAACTTCAAATACTCAAATGTACCACCTACCTGGCTACCCATGTGATCATGGTCGTGGAAGTTGCAATGCAGATGGTTTGTGTTGGTCGTTATCATTCATCAGTAAACGATCTGTTAAGGTTCAAGGTGAACACGCTTCTTACTCACAACAAACCATGTCAAACAGTATCGCTTATGATCGGCTTAACTGTTATGCATGCTTCAGTTTCTCTATTTGTTTAGCATTTCTTTTAGATTTCTGGGTCATTTTCTGTTAGAATAGATGGCCTTTTCAGCTATATTCCATATGTATTTAACAAACTATGCTGAAGGTGTGTTGAAAGCAAAGGCTCAATTCCAGCATTCAGTTATCATCAGCCTTTTCTTGGCTATACTCTGGCCAAGTGTGATCTGCAGATACATTTTCAAAGATCATGCACAGATCATTCTGTATAAGCTTAGAGCAGATAACAAAATAATCCCAACATTCAGATTTGGAGATTACATAGACCCCAACATTTATGTTACCACTTGTTACCAGTTTTGTGAAGCAGTGTTGAGTAATGAAACTGCCCATTTGTATTGCTTGTGCCAAGTGACTGAAGTTGTCAGATTAAATTAAATCTTGTACATAATTTGCAGTGCAGAAGAATGTTATATGTATGCAGTAAAATATTAAGAAATATTAAGAAAATTACTTAAGAAGAATTATAGAATGTTATTTAAGGACTTGAAATTGTATGTAACAGTACCTGGTGTGTGTTTAACTGACTTAGTGATACAGTGCTTGCCTTGTAACACAGAGGATGCAGGTTTGATTCTCCTCTGATGTTAGGGTTTTTATTTATGAGAAATGTATTAACATCGGGACACTTCATGCTCATCCTAGGTAGCGGAAGGCTTATTGGTTTTAAACGCTTTAACGCCGAGCATGTACTATAAGTGACTGGGAAACCAATGCAGCCTGTCGTTAAAGTGTTAAGTTCAGTACACTGAACAAATAAGAAATAGGCTTAATGTCGTAGCCTACTAGTACAAGGATGCATAAGCGTTTTGCATCAATATTATAAAAGTTAAGGATGCTGTGATTAAATATTGCAAGATTTTAGGAAGAACAGCATTGGTCACTCTAGATAAATTTAAGTATGTGGTCGCAATTAAACAAAGACACATGCAAAAAGAAGTTAAAGGATGATCATAAAATGATGTTTGCTTGATGTTTTGGAAAGACAAGTTCATTTTAGTGCATCAACTTTAATTAGTATTTCGGCTTCATTGTATTTGTGTATATAATTACTACATGGTGAATAATTTAATTTTGCGTGGTTCTACAACTCTGTTTTAAAGAAGCTTTATCAAATATATTAACATGGATATCACTTGCTGACAATGTAACTCAGTTAGAAAGTGTTAAAGTCTTTGACAATGTTCATCTTACACATATGCATATGTCAGTGTATCTGTCCCACTATTGATAATTTCCAAATTTCGCATACATGTTTATCTATGATGTGAAGTTGTCATGTGTGTTTGTTTAACTCAGAAATTCCTTCCCACTTCTCTGCATGTACCGAACAGTTTGAAAATGCAAACCCTTCAGGCCTTTAGCTTAGTTCTGAAATTTTCCAATGTTAAGATACTTAGTAGATAGGCCCTACATACTAGGCTGGAACATTCATGTGCCAGTGAGATTCAGAATTCTTGAATTCTAAGATCAAAATATTAACTACAATGCAAAAAACGCCGGCCTCTCGGGACTTTGCCCCTAAACTCCAGCTAAGGTCTTGCCCCAGGCCCCCAGCACTCCGCTGGAAGTCCCCCAAGTCCTCTACCTTACCTCCAAAACTCAGCTTTGACACTGATAGCCTACTCTGATGAAACAGGATTGGAGTTTCCAATCTGTCTGGTTCATGCAGGGACTCGTACCGGTGCTAAGTACCTGGTAATTTATGCTCAGCTTTGAACATAGCTTTTGTAGGGAGTTTATAGACGTAGCATTTGTAGGCTATGAGGTGATCTGACCAGGTCATGTATAATATATACTACATTGAACGGGTTCAGTTGCAGTGTAGGAAATTGCAATGTCGGCAGCTGAAACTTTGGCCGCAATTTTATTTCAGTTTGAATTTGACGTAGGACCTACAGAAAATCTCATTTTATGGAGTTCCCTCGGAAAATATTGTGAGTACAGTCTCTTGTTGTTCAAGTCAGCGTTTTCAGAGTGACCTCAAGCCTTCTGAAGATTCTGTACAAATGCCTGACCTGCACAGACCTGAAGGCTTAAGACATAGACTGCAACTGCATCTTCTATCACCTAGGAGGGAGGGGCTACGGGATATAATATATTGAGGCTGTGGACTCAGTGGCGGCGCCAGGGGGGCTAGGGGGTGCTTAGCCCCCCTAACTGCGGCCCAGCCCCCCAAAAAAATGGGAAATCACTGCAAATCACAGCGAGGAGGAGACAAAAGGGAAGGTTTTTTAGCTTTAGCCCCCCCCCAAACCTGAAATCCTGGCGCCGTCACTGTGTGGACTTCACAGCGACAGGCATCGTTCCTCCTCAAAGAAATGCGGTCCAGTTTACTTGAAATACGTTGTCAACTGTCAACTACGATCATAGGCGTAACTTTGTAGGCCTATTGCGACTTCGATATCCGGTCACCAACACTTCTAAAGGTGTTGGTCACAGTCACCAGCAATTTTTGTTGCAACATGACGGCGTTATATTGGTTTAGTCCAAGCAACGACAATTAACAGCGGTGTATTCATGCATGCATGACTATCGCAATGCTGATGAATGCCTTCACGGTAGCTTACTTATTGTTTATGGGAAGGGGAAAAGGACAGAGGAGAGGATTGGTTGGGGCCAGAGTTACGCCCTTGACTATGGGGATGTCCGTGTGTTGGGTGGATAGGCCTAGGTGTTGGAGCCCACCGGTGTTGACTTCTATAGTTATGCGAACAGCATTCTCTACTTTTTGTTATAAATGAACTTTAAAAACAATTTAAGCTATAGTAAGTATGGGGTCTATGCGCAGCACTAATTTCTGAAGTACTTCAAAGGTACTACATTAAATGTCTGGATAACTACTAACTATATACTTAATAACTATCATATGACAAAACCAAAACCAATGACGTCTTGAAATTTTCTACTTAGACATTGGATGTAGCCTGTACGCCCTATTTTAATTGCATTGCTTTAAAAGCAGAGTTGTCGGCCTATATGGTTTCGAGTCTTTCGACAGTCAACACAATCGTCTATGTTTCGAGACCGGTTTGTGTGTGTCTTAGTCTCGTTCTCGGTCTTAGTAACCGATTGTTTTGGTCTCTGCAGTCTCCAGACTTTAAATGAAAGTCTTGTTCTATCTTGAACTGATGGTCTCAATAAATCTTGTGCAGTGTCCCTATGTAGTTCTTGCGCTATTAAATTGGTCTGTGCCAATATGACCAGATAATTTGTTGTCAGTGTTGGTACCCTATAGCCATTGTCTTGGTCACAGTTCTGTCTTGATCTTGAAGTTTTAAGTCTTGCATACGATGTTTTACAGCACAGCAACCTGGATAGGCCTAGGCCTACTTTTTAATGAAAATATTCCACTGTCAATAAATGTAAATGTACAGTTTTTCTATGGCGACCGTATAACTCAGACCCTGGTCATTTTCAGTGAATTGATCATATGGATCTTTAAACCAACGTAACTCCTTTGAGAATAGCTACGCCATTTAAGCAGTGCCGGATTAACGCATAAGCAAAATAAGCCAAGGCTTAGGGCCCCGGAGGTTTTGGGGCCCCAAAATCTGGAGAAATTAAATCAAATTGTTGTAGCAAATTCCTAATTTTGGTATAATTTCAAATAATTCAGCGTTACCTGAATAGTGAAACATTTTTAGTGCTAGTAAGTTTTTAGTTACTACTTACTTACTGAATACTGACCATAGTTGCAGACTCGCATTCAACGTCTCTATAGGCGCCCCTAGCGACCGACGGCAGACGTCAAAGGCTCAAAGCCGAAACACTAGTAGGCCTATGTCGACACTTTTTTGACATGGTGACCTGGCGGCGGACGCAATAGGGTGAAAATTCTGAAATTACTCAATTTTGAATAGCGGACAGTGGTGTAGTCCTAAAAAATGAAGTGGGGGAACGCCTAGAAATTGAAGTAGCAACTGTAGCAAAAAGTGCAATCTTGCAAGAATTTTGCATAGTGTGAGCGCTGCTATTTTTGAAACTGTTGAATGTAAAAAAAAAAAAAAATTAATAAATGTAATTATGTAAATTTATACATAGGAATTTGTTATTTGTAACATATTGTATTCAAGTATTCAAACAGTTTCCATACCTGTACAGAAATGCTGCAAAATAGTGAGGGATCGCGTTCCCTCCCTGGAAAAAAGTGCGGGAACGGCGTTCCCCCGCGTTCCCGCCCCACTACACCACTGATAGCGGAACATATTAACATTATGATATATGAACGGTCAGTGACATTTATAAACAATGAAGCGGTCATATTAGGTGTGGATATGTAAAAAGAAAGAAAAAACAACTTTTAAAAGAAAAAGGACATGATGGACGTCTCTATAGACTACATGGTTTTTTCAAGCCCTGCCTAAGCTGCCTTTGCGAGCACCAAACAGCACAATAAGTGCATTGAGTGCAACCGAAACCACCGCTACTGCTAGTGATGACTTAGATTTGGGACGACTCCCTCAGCTGACGTTGAATATAGGAGAATGAACTCAAGAAAAATATTTCTAAGAAGACAAATTAATGATGGACAAGCTGAAGACGCAAATTTAAGCCCACGGGATAAATTTCGCGTTTAGACATTTAATGCCTATAACTGACGTTCTGTCAACGAACTTGTAAAAAGAGCCACAGTGTACACAAATATCGCAGATAAGTTTTCGCTTCTCATTTTTTTGGAGTTACCAGGTACCAAATGAAACACGCAATGAGCAGGCTCAACGTTTAATTGAATCATATCCAGAGGATTTTGACACCACCTTCGTAAATGAACTTGACCAATTCCATTGTTATGTCTAGAGGCGCAAAACAAATATCAAAAGCGTGGTTAACACCCAGGTTAACCCCCCGAGCAAGACCCAACCATAAAGACTTATATGATGTTATTTTTGAAGACGGTCTTCAATTTGTTTTCCTAAATGTTGAAATAGCACTACGTATTTTTTTTAGTTTGATGGTCACAAACTTTTTCTCAGCTAAAACGAATAAAAAAACGATTTAAGATCTACCATGCATGCTCCAGAAAAAGCTAAGTGTGCATCGAATCAGATGTCCTTCGGCAAAATGCAGTTTGATGATATTGTTGAAGAATTTGCCAGGCAGAAATCAAGGAAGAAGTTTTTAAAAGTTTTTGTTTGATAAAAATTAAATTGTAATTGTTCTCATTTCACAAAGAAATTACTTTATTAGCTCGTAAATTAGTCTATTCAATATCATATACGTTTAGAACTTTGTGTTCAGATACCCGTAATAATTATGGCAACTAACTTTGCTTTGGGGCTAGGGCCCCCGGATGTCTCTTGGCTTAGGGCCCCCGGAAGTCTTAATCCGGCCCTGCATTTAAGGTCCCCGTATATGCGAACCGTAAGCCTACCAGTCCCAAATTCAAATCCAGAATAAACTCATGGTGATGTCATTTCCGAAATGTATAAGCAGTCAGCTGCAGTGACCTAATTTAATTAGGCCTACTCTAAAGCTGTATTTCTGGTTTGTAGTCGCAATTAACTCTAGCTGGGGTCCTGGCCGCCTGGGACTCATAGGCAACTGTAGCCCTATAATAATGTTGTCTAAATACGGAGTATGGACCCCTACACAGTTTGGCTTGGCATAATGCCATATTTGGAAAAATGATTTAAATACTCATCACTCGGGTAATTAACGTAGCTATGACATGAAAGGAAACGGCGCAGGTGAAACCTGACAAATACACAGGTCCATGTACATCCGCTGCAGAGAACGGTTATTATCTCGCAGGTGAAAATCGTTTCAAGTTAAGTCGGATGTACAGCAAACGCGTCACAAAGATGCACCGAAGCCAACAAAGCGTCATGATATTCAGCAGAGGCAGCAGCAGCATTTCGAGATCACGTGATTCCCGCTGCAGGCTGCTATTTTAGTCCGTCAATTACGAACCTATTTTCTATAAAATATGTAGAGTGATTAGGAGTTCAATTGCAGGTTTACACGTAGATATATTATGTAGTCGGTTTTCCAGGTTGGACAGTGCCGGCTTTAGGTAGGACCTATAGGCGATATAGGCATATAGGCGGCTGCTTATAGAGCGGCACTTTTCAAGGGGCGGCAAATTCCGACAAAATACATGATGGTCACTTCCGTCAAAAAGATTATTATGATCAAGGTGCGGCATTTTTTGTCCTCGCCTATAGCACAAAATTGTCGAAGACTATCAAAGGCCGCCTCTGGCGGTTGGATTGAGATGGAGTGCATGGTGGGGGGGGGAGGGGTACGTGCAACCCTAGACCAAAGTGAACCCCATTCCTGATAAAGGCAACCTCGGATTTAACCTTGCATGTATCTCCAGTAATTTAATTTAGACCAACTGTGCATAACCGTAAGGCTAATTTGCAACTGGTTTATGGGAGACTCTTTCAGTTTCGCCTGGTTTTTATTGTTCAGCCCTTTCCAGGCAAACTAGGCTTATATAATAATTATATATTTAACATCCAGACTTAATCGTTCTTGTCATAGTACTGCATATGTGTACCACTTAAATATAATTGTGCGCCCCCTTTGTGCCGCCTCTGCCCCCTCCCCCCTTCGGTACGCTGATCAACGCCGGTGTAGTAGGCTGAATAGACTCCCCCTTATAAACACTCCGGAGTCTATATATCCCAGGATTTATTGACTCGTGGAGTTAATTCTTACTAGGAATAATTGACCGGTGGAGTGTATTGTTACTAGGACTAAAACACTCCTGTTGGTGAATAGACACTCCAGTGGAGTTGATTTTTCCTAGGACACATTGACTGGGGAGTTAATTCTTCCTAGGACACATTGACTGGGGAGTTAATTCTTCCTAGGACACATTGACTGGAGGAGTTAATTCTTCCTAGGACACATTGACTGGGGAGTTAATTCTTCCTAGGACATATTGACTGGGGGAGTTAATTCTTCCTAGGACAAATTGAATGGGGAGGTAATTCTTCCTAGGACACATTGACTGTGGAGTTAATTCTTCCTAGGACATATTGACTGGGGAGTTAATTCTTCCTAGGACATATTGACTGGGGAGTTAATTCTTAATTCCTAGGACAAATTGAATGGGGGAGTTAATTCTTCCTAGGACACATTGACTGGGGGAGTTAATTTTTCCTGGGACCAAATGACTTGTGGAGTTAATTCTTCCTAGGGCAAATTGAATGGCGTAGTCTTAGATAAGAAGTATCTTCGGTGTAGGACCGACCAATTAACAACGAAGAAAACTCCTCCAAACGAAAACAGTCAAATACCGGTAAACAGTGATAAAGATAGAAATAATGAGTCCCCCATTCAATTTGGGTAAACATTTAGAATTGGAGTGCGTAGGTTTCGTGGTGTATGTTAGGGTCAGGGTTAGGCGTAGTGAGAGTCGGTTAGGCTAAGGTTAGGCGTCGTGAGAGTTGGTTAGGGTCAGGGTTATGGTTAGTGTCGTCATTAGAAAACATTGTAACTTCCTCGCAGCGTGCCAACAGATAATGTGAAACGCCAGTAAACTTACTCCACCCCGATACTAAATGTTCGCCTCAATTTGTCCTAGGAAGAATCAACTCCACAAGTCATTTGGCCCCAAGAAGAATCAACTCCCCAGTCAATTTGTCCTAGGAAGAATTAACTCCCCCAGTCAATATGACCTAGGAAGAATTCACTCCCCATTCAACTTGTCCTAGGAAGAATTAACTCCCCAGTCAATATATCCTAGGAAGAATTAACTCCCCCAGTCAATTTGTCCTAGGAAGAATTAACTCGATCCCCCCAGTCAATATGTTGTCGCGAAATCGGGGGTCTTCTTAGTTCCTCCTCTTTGTCGAGTGGTTCAAGCTCTACCAGGATGCCCGGAACCCCAGATATCGACAAAGGTTGTCCTCGGTCCGACTCTCGTGGTCTATCGAGAGGTTTGAATTGGTCACCAGCAACACACGCACACACGTAGAACACCGCTTTATTGTTCTTCACCATCAGACGATCGACAATGTCACATCTACAGGGGTCGAGAGAACTGCTCTGCTGCTTCCCCGTCCTATCGTCGAGCATGCCCTCAAGCGACAGCGTCTCCGAAGGCTGGTCCGCAGGTCGACGGCAGGTCCTCTTCAGACTCCACCGAGACAGCTAGGCCGATGCAAATAGCTCGAGGCCGAATCTCCAGGCGATCTTCTCCAGACTCCCCCGACGACTACTCTCACTCATGGCCAACCTCCGCCTTACATAGGCCGAATTCCCCATGAGATGTCACTTTGCCCTATAGGTAATCCCTTTTCTCATGAGATGCTGTTTGGAAATGGCACCCATGTATTATCTAGTGCATTCCTACTCCCGGCGATCCAAAACCGTCATCTCAAAGGTGCTAATTTGCCAGTGCTAATTTGCCAATTAAGCCCATGCATTTCAGAGGACAAAATCCCCAAAACGACATCGGTCCGTATTGAACCAACGGCGCTTTATACGATGTCAATTTAGCAGGTTACCTAGTGCAATTGCCATGGTGCGCGGGCCCAAATCGTCATCCTGCAGTTCTCTCGATGTCAATCATTAAACAGTGTAAAAATACAGATAATTACAACAGTGGCACCCCATACCTAGAGGTTCTCAACAATGTCCTATAGGAAGAATTAACTCCCTAGTCAATTTGTCCTAGGAAGAATTGACTCCCCAGTCAATATGTTCTAGGAAGAATTAACTCCCCCAGTCAATATGACCTAGGAAGAATTCACTCCCCAGTCAATATGTCCTAGGAAGAATTAACTCCCTCATTCAATTTGTCCTAGGAAGAATTAACTCCACCAGTCAATTTGTCCTAGGAAGAATTAACTCCCCAGTCAATTTGTCCTTATAGGAAGAATTAACTCCCCCAGTAAATTTATCATAGGAAGAATTAACTCCACCAGTCAATATGTCCTATAGGAAGAATTAACTCCCCAGTCAATTTGTCCTAGGAAGAATTAACTCCCCCAGTCAATATGTCCTAGGAAGAATTAACTCCCAGTCAATATGTCCTAGGAAGAATCAACTCCCCCATTCAATTTAATTTGTCCTTGAAAGAATCAACTCCACAAGTCATTTGGTCCGATCTTAAACGAAAATACTCCTGGAGTGTTTATTCGCTGGGTGGAGTGTTTTTGTCCTAGTATGGATTAACTCTGGAGTCATTATATACTAGGATAAAAACACCCCCGGAGTCTTTTTGTACGGGGAGTGCATTCAGCCTACACCGGTGTGAACACTGAAATCATCAACGAATGAAGCGCCCGTATCAAGTGACAGTCAGAAATTGAGTCCACTGAAACAGACGCACAGGCCAATGATGGAAAAGCGATTCCAAAATGGTTATTGTATTGTATTGTATTTGATCATTTATAAAGCGCTTCTCATATCAGTTAGTCTTTGTTGCGACCGAAATGCCACGAGAGACCGATCAGAACCAGCAGATGCAGAAAGAGAGTTCCAAAATGAAAGTCCAGTAACCGAGAAATAGATTAAATAGGTCTATATAATATGACATTATATTGGCCTATGATGGCAAGACGTCTGAACTAACGACAAATTATTAGTTCAGCTTGATTCAGCCTAGGTAGCGTGTATTCGAGCTATCCGTTCAGATGGAACAATCGTCCGTGGCAATTACAGTTCGAGTCAATATTTCACGGCCGTTCGTTTGTCTCGTCATGCAAAGTCTTGGCAGTGCAGACGAAACGAGGTGTTATATTAAATTAGCACACAGTAGGAATAAAAGACGTTGGTGCCTTATCGGCCATTGCTAATAAGTTGCAGTGTCCGGGAACATATTGACCGTACGCGAATGATCTGGACATGCTATATAGGGATAATAGGGGACACTAAGATCACGTAGTATACGTCTTGTCCTCGTCTATAGAGGTATAGTCATTACGCAAGTCGACTGAACCATAAGGGCACCTATACAACGGTACCGATAGATTTATTTTTGTTTTTCAGAACTCGCCTGGATTCTGCAGTCATCTGTAAGCCAATTAATTGGCTCTCAGCAGAATAGCCTTTTGTAGTTGGATATAATATAGTTTTACCGCCAAAACAACCAGTGTCTGACCTGGTGCTGTAGCACATTCCGTGGCGCGTTTGCATTAAAATTCCTACTGAAAGCCTGATGACAGCTGGGATGCAACGACCTTGGCCCATGTTGCTTTAGCCATGCACCTCTGACTTGAATCAGCAGTAGGCCTAGATTCTGTTAGACGGAAGTTGCTGTACGTAGTTCTTAGCCCCAGCTCAGAGACAGAAAAGTAATTGACCTCTCGTCGCTTTATGGACAGTGAGCTAACTTCCAATTTTGGACCCCCTGCAAACATTACGACATCGAGAATTAGCAAATTTATGCGAATTAGGTACGGTATACGTCCATAAAATTTGAGAATAAATTATTACAATTATTAGGCCTATTTGTCACTTTTACCGAGGTAGTCTACGTATGATTCCTCAGGAATACAAAGTTGAGGAGCCGACCATACGAAGAAATTTGGGAAATTTTGTTTCGGGTGACAAGTGGCGGACCTCTCCCCACAATTCTAGAGTGGGGATATTGCCCTTTGGCCTAGCCTACCATGTACCGACGCCTATGTGGGTAGTAATCATTAATGAAACGAAGCACAGAGAATAGCCGTTTGTAGAATATTAAGCGGCGAACAAATAGTTATGCATGATGTTTTGAACATATCACAATAATTAGACTTGTATGCTACTTCAAACGGAATGTTTAGTAAGATTCTAGACATCATTAGTTTCTTACGCATGTGCCGAACTCATAAGACTTCACAACAATCTACAGCCTATTATGTTTAATTCAAAAGTGATGAGAATTACTATAGCATTGCATTAAATGACAAAATAATTTGCGACACAACTTACGACCTACGGGCTTCAGAGAAATGGTCAGATGTAGGCTTACACGTGAGATCAGGCTTAGAGAAGAAACGGACTAAAAGTAGCCTATCTTCAGACAGACTGAAAGCAATTAGGCAGAACCTATACGAGAACAGCCCTGCCAGCATGACCAAATGGAGCCCATATAGGACCCATACTTCAATATGAGACCCGTAAAAAGACCCACATGGGTCCCATCTAATGCCCACGGAAATGCTAGCAGGGAGGAGTGCAGGTCAGCACAGATTCGAAGCCTAAGCTCCTTTTCACCTGCAATTTTCCAGCGAGGCGGCATTGGAACGAAGCACTTGACACGTCTTTGGCCGTGTTCCACACACGTTCTTACGCGTGAGACATCCGATACCCCCTACCCTGCAGACCTATACAGAGAGACCAACACAATTGGAGACTGCTTCAGTCACCAGATGGTTCTTTGTCGGCTTCTCTTCGCGCCTTCGACGACGCCTGTGCGCTCATCTCTCGCCTCCTTCAATACAGACCGCTCTCACACTTTATTCGGCTGTCGTGAATGGTCACACAGGGGACCAATACATAACACACCACCTTCAGGTCATGCACACCGTTTCCGGATTTAAAAAACGGAGCCAGCAAGTGCATAAACGTGCGGTCCGTTTCTGGAACATAGACCTACTATAGCGGCGAGTCTGCTGCTATTTGTTTAATTTCATCTCGGTATCGGCAGATGACCGAAGCCATCGATCTCTATGAGACAGAGAGAGGAATAATAAATAATGGTAATGCGCCAAGTAGGCTATTTGCAAGTTGATTATTAAAATTATTATTGTTATTGTTGTAGTTGTAGTTGTAGTTGTAGTTGTAGTTGTTGTTGTTGTTGTTGTTGTTGTTGTTGTTGTTGTTGTTGTTGTTGTTGTTGTTGTTGTTGTTGTTGTTGTTGTTGTTGTTGTTGTTGTTGTTGTTGTTGTTGTTGTTGTTGTTGTTGTTGTTGTTGTAGTACGAGGTACATCCCTCAGTGTAAATAAAATTGGGGACAAAATTTGTTCTGGAGTTAGCCTAGTAGTTTTCGTTGATGGTCTTGCTTGGTGACAAAGGTGTTATGGAAAGGGATTGCATTTGAAGCGGTGTACGTAGGCCTATATAGATAAGTGCTGATAGAGCGATATAATTTCTACATCATCCTCTGGGGCCGTCCATAAATGACGCCATGCGATTCTGGCCGATTTTCTACCTCTCCCTTCGTCACACGTCGTCACAAAAAGAAACACCACCACAAAAATGACGTTACAAAGCTCTTCCTCCCCCCTCCTAAAACCAAATTTCCATTTTGATAATAAAACATGTTTCAGATCACATTTTTTGTCATTGTAATAAGTTTTTAATATGGCTTAGCACTCTGATGTTATATTAACGGTTTCACCATTTTGGTCACTGACCGCACCAGGGAAGAAGTCCAAATGTGAATGCAGGAAATGGCTCTTCAGCAAAATGTTTCAATTCATGATTTTTGTCTGCTTGAAGCAAAGTTGGCAACTATTCGACAATAGTAGCCTATAGTGCCATGATTAGGTAACAATTAATGGATGCATGTCAACATGCGTATGAGTGAGTGAATGAATGAGTGGATGGGTTGGGAGTCGCTTGACACACGCACTGCGAGCTGCGTGCAGCCCGTGACTGCAAAAGAGTTTGCTGTATCTGTTGCTTGGTGCCTATATGTTGTCTTTTGCTGAGGGACTGTCTGGTGGCATTGGCATCGCATCTCGTAAACTCTTCAGCGCCTCTGTCTCGTCATCATTGCTGCATTCTGGAACGTGGCAAAATGATTTTGACAAACACAAGCGCCTTCCTTCTTGTACTTCTGAGTCTGCCGAGTCGAGGTAAATATGGTTTTGCACCTGAAAATTAACTTTACGTTTTCATTTGATTTATTGATGAAATTAGGCACCTATATATTATGTCGTTTTAATATTGGTGAGTTCAGGGCCGTAAATCTGGAGAGAAAACTCCCTCTCCGTAAGTGTGTACTTATACTTGAATACTTCCCCGTAAAAGTATATATAATTATAACAGCATTTGATAGGAATCGTAGTTGTTTAATTGATGCATTGAGCAAAACAACATTCCAAACTTCCACTAGCGGGTAATATTCTTAGTTCTCTTACACACTATAGGTTAGTGTTGAATTTTTTTATATTTATTAGCACTGCTTCAAATAGGTTTGGACTGCCATAATGACACAGCTTAGAAAAATTGTGGGAGGGAATTCCATCACGTTCCCTCCCCAAGCCTAAAAGTGGGGAGGTAATTCCCACCCTTCCTTCCCCAGGATTTACGGCCCTGGGTGAGTTTAGCTAACAGTCTAGCATTTAATGTCGTAGAGATGTCGATCCTTTTTGTCGACTGATTTCCGCCTTCTGCAGCTGCCGACATTGTATCTCTGTGATAGCAGTCCTGTGATATAATAATTATCGCTGGTGTTTAGAGATAAGAGCGTGAAGAGTTAAAGACTCTGGACTCAGTTACGATTATTATGGGTCTTTTGAGAATTGAGATCAGGTGACCATATATCATATGTTGGACCGTCCTTCTATAGAACAATCTCCCACTGTATACGTATACTTACGTAAGGCATACCGGGAACTCTTGCATTTGACTCTGTGAAACACAGTTGACGATTGTCTTAAAACGTAGGCCTACTTGTCTATATACATCTGTTATGCTAGATATATTCATGGGTACAAATCTTTTATGACATACCTACAAATGCGCTATAGCAAATGCCCTGATACATAGGCCTAGACACAAATTCATATAGGCCTATACATATATTTGTTACATAATACCTAGAAAAGATAAATTTACTTGCTACATTTGCAACGAAGTAAATTAGCCTTTTATCTTTCACAGTTTTAAGTTTTAGGTATATACACATTACACACAGGCCTACAGTAGGCTATAATGTTTTGGAATTATTAAGCTTATAATTATATCCTATATCCCAAATTCCCAATACTTACTATAGTGCCCTTTTAGTACCTTACAAAGCGCTGCCTGAGCCAGTCTATTTGATGTTAAATGTTATTAAGAACCGAAATGTCATAAGCAAGTAAAGCAGTGTAGAGAAGACACCGATGGTGCGCACGCGCACACACGTGAAGCCCAACCAGCGGATTAATCCTGTCTGTATAGTTGACAGCGTCGATAGTACTGTGTATCGACGATGGGCGGTGGCGTCTCTCAGCATTCCTTACACTTCCGTCTAATGGTCCCTCATTGGTGAAAGAACCAACGAGTGCACGTGGAACAGGTAGGACCCTAAACGTCGCCTGGCGGTCGGTAGATCGAAGCGCCGCTACCAGTGAAGGATCGAGGTCTCTCCATAGACATGCTTAGCCTCTCATTTGCCAATAGGAAAAATGACCCGACTGTATACGTTGTAAATGGTGCTTAGATCCTAAACTCTAACGGAGGAGAAAGCCCATCCGTCTTCACACACTCACGTAGAGTCGTAGACCAAGACGACACACTAAGAAACTACCGGCAAACGTAGGCTCCTACAAAAGCTGTAGCTGAAGAAGAATAGCCAAGACAAGTAACGCAAACTGCGCATCAGCAAATGCCAACATGTTAGACATTTCTGAACAAGTTCAGCATCTAGACAAGATAATCCGCCGAAATGATGCAGAACTTGCGGCAGAAGTCGAGCAACGACCGACGTACGCTGGGTGACACCAACCATAAATTATAATGATGTCACTGGTTACAACTATAAATATAAATTCTTACATATTTTCGATCAATTTCCATCAGTTGCGGATTATACGTTATAACCTACATCTATCAGATGCGAAATAAATCCGATTGGTACGCAGGTGAACACTAAAATAATAGGCCTGATCTCAGCTGAACGTGTATAGGTCATCAGGCACGTAACCAGACTTAAATTCAAGAGGAGGCAACTTCAAAGACCATTGGCAAAATCCTGGGTTTGGGGGTCATTGGTCAATAGAAGTGCCAGTATATAAAAAGAGCAAGAGGAGGCAACTGCCTCCTCTTGCCTCCATGTATACGTATACGCCTATGTAGGTCATACGATCTCTTATGTTTACAACTAGCTATATATAGAGGCATAATTGATGGCGACCTATATCCTATTGACTGTGCTTAGATCAGTGGTCCCCAAAATGTGGCCCGAGGGCCAAAAGTGACCTGCCAGATTCTTATAGGTGGCCTGCCAAACCTTTCTCACATCTGAAAAATTTCTGACCATTTGTATGTGGCACGTCTTTATAACATCCGGCCATGGACGCTGTGTAAGTGAGGAACCATTTTGGCGATTCTGTAAATTGTAGACCTCCTCAAAAAGTGATTAATATTAATTAAAAAATATCCTCAATTATGAGCGTATACTGTGGCGGAAATAATTAATCGGCGGAAAAGCCTGGACTGCATGCCTTGGTGGATCTGTCTCTGTCTGTCTGTCTGTCTGTCTGTCTGTCTGTCTGTCTGTCTCTTTCATTCTGGTACCTCTACGATGGCGAGTTCGGGATCCTCCTTCTTCAGAATGCCCACGCAGACCGGCGGGTAGTAACAGGTCGATAGCCTGAAGGTTCGATAGTCCGAAGATTCTGTAGTCCGACAGTAATCCGACAAAATAGTTTCATGAATCCAACTTCTACTTACACTGCGATATCTTTTCATCATTCCAACTTCGATTTAAGCAGAGATTATTTTCATCAATCCAACTTCTATATATAAGCAAGAATTCTGTGAATAAATTCAACTTCTACTCAAGCAAGAATTATTTTCATCCATCAAGCAATGACGGCTTTCGGACTTTCGAACCTTCTGACTATTATCGATAAGTAACCGTCCGGCCTCAGTGATCTGGCAGAGGGCTTAGCGACACCACCGACGATCTATAAGCTTAGTTAGTTTACGATGGGAAGCCGATACCAACACGATTTCACGCACGATTCTAATTATTACCATCAACACCAAACGAACGTTAACTTCTTAGCTCACGAAACGAAGGAACTCTTAGCTTAATTAATTCGTCTCTAATATACAGGCCGAGTCTCCTGGCGGACATTGCAATTGCTTAAAGGCCAAGTTTCAACCGTGAAAGTTTTTGGGGAAACCACTTAGAACATCGACCATTGTAGGCGTGACTAATAAAGACCTGCTGGCCAGTGACCATCTACATCAATTCTGCCTGCAGGCAGCTAAGCATGCAGAGGTTACCATGGCAATGACCTAGTGAATGTCCCCCGTCATGTAATACATAGCCGAGTCCCCGAAGGACATTAACTAGGTCATTGTCATGGTGACCTCTACAGTCGGCAATCTTGCTACTATCGAAATAAGGCGAAAAAGCGAAAACGTGAGAAGAGCGATAGTCGTGAATTCAATCAAGAAAAGAAAGAGAAATACATGTTTGTTCCAGGACAGAATGGTCAGACGATTTGCTTAATAGTGTGCAGCTTCTGTGCTTCCGTTGTGAAAAATACAATTTGGAAGGACATATTGAAGGCCTACACGAGCCCACTCAGACCATGTGGTTCTCAATATCCAGGTGGATCAGATCTAAGAATTTCATAGCAAGAAACGAAATTCGTTAAACAGCCAACAGTGTGCTTTTAACTAAATAAACAGCCAGAACAAAGCTGCATCATACCAGATAGCTTTACTTCTCTCTAAGAAGAATAAACCATTGACAGCCTGGCGAGTAAATAATTGCTGGACATTGAAGTGCCACGTATTGAACTGTGAACAGTATAGGCCTACATCAGTTTTTTTCTAATTCACGTGAATTTTTCCAATAAATTCACATGTTTAAGAAGCAACATCATTTTTTAGATTTGGAGACTTTTATGGAGAGCTTTTACTTAATTTTATCTATTATGTGGTAAACATGTTTGCGCCGGGAGTTGCATAATAGCTTCGTTTACTTTTGGCCCTTGGTGACAGCTGCTTGGGAACCAATGTGCTAGATGTATAGTAGCTTGAAATGTCATTTATAAACATTCATAGGCCTATCAACAAATAAAATGCATAGGTTTTGTTTACCGTCGTTAAAGCAAGAATTATTGAACGCAACAACGTGTGTTGGTCTACCTACTAGTGCAAATGTTTGGGCACTAAGAGACCAGTAGCGTAGCCAGGAAACAATTGGGGGTTCATTCAACATGGCCGAAGAGTACGGTGTCAGTTTTGAAAAGTTAAATTTTCGACAATTATTTATTTGGGGGTTTGAACCCGTAAACCCCCTAAATACGCCCAGCGGCCCAGGTAAGGGTCTATATAATAATATATATATATATAGGTAGGCCTAGTCTTAGGCTTTTGGGCATTAATATATAGGCCTATGGCTGTCGTCCTTTGTGAACTTGTGAAACATGGTTGACTGAGAAACCACAAAAGGATCGACTAAGTAAGATAAGCTGTAAAACGTTTCGTCAGCTGGGGAACAATTCAGATAATCAGTAGGTGATTGATTCAGAAGGACGATCCCGTGCACGAGAAAGCGCTTGTACTCCATTCGCTGTACTGCTTCGCGGGTCTATCGCATGACTCCACGGGCTGATGAGCGCAATTATTCTTTGTTATCTGCTAATGGAGTGCTACATTAATTATAGAACGCACGACGTCGGCCAGAGCAGCGATCGCGAATAAACTGTTGCTTTGCGCTTAGCTTTAGAGTAGCGCTTTAGCAGCTTGGAGTTTACGAATACAATTATATAATATTGATAGAGTATAAAATAGGTTTAGCCCTATGTAAATCTAAAGCCTTTGGATAATTTACAATAAATTCTGCGCGGATGATCAGGTCGTGCTGTTCTCCATTTTGCAAAGAATTTAAGACAACCGGTTTCCGGTAGCGCTTTTACCGTCAGCCATTATAGGCTTAATAGGCTTCAATGCGTAGGCCTAAACCTATTGTTCGTTGTACAATTTCACTTTTTCTTTGGAATTACCGATGTAGGCCTATACGTGCCTTCACCGAATTTATGGGCAGCGAATCACTCGATGCTTTTTGTACAGCGATGTAAATTCTTCGTGCAAATTTTCAGGAAAACAATCTGTTCGTTGGGCGAAAAAATGAAAAGGCTATAGCCTAACTTTTGCGCTTTAAAAATTAACGGCTTTTAGCCTGTAACATTGTACGACGTGAAAACCTGGAACATTTAGTTTTCATAGATAAAACTTGATTTGTTGAGCAGAGTTTAGAAGAAATTGGTTAAAATATGCACCAAAACACCAATGTAAGGTTTTACTATTAGCTCAATTAGCTCAAAATACTTGACTTTTATTACATGACTATAGATGTTTGCCCGTCCTAAGACGGTGAAGTTTAGGGAGCTCGCACGCTCCACTTAAAATCGCATGACCGGCGGCCCGCGGGCCCATACAGGGCAACAGACTACGCTGCAGCGCAAATGTTATCACACTGCAATTTAAAGTTGATAGCAGCGCCACATACCGACTTTCATTAAGTTACACGGAAATTTGAATCTACGCGACGGTTTAAACTTCGTCGCAGCGCCGCCTACCGACTTTAATCACACGCAAATTTGAATCCATGCGACACTTTAAATTTAAATCTCCAGCTCCCCTCCCTCCCCTCCCTCCCCTACCCATGCCTATCTTCTTCTAACTGCGCTCTCTTTGAAACGGAGCCTCCTGGCGACGGAGTTAATATATATACTGAGGAACAAAAGAAATCTTGCGACCTCTAACGGTGAATACTCGCTGGCTGCGCCAGTCTCGACCGACCCCTAGCGATGTCGTTCTTACTCGAGCGACCTCTAACGGTTACTACTCGCTGGATGCGCCAGTCTCGACCGACCCCACGCGGTATTCCCTCCCTCCCCTCCCGCATCGAACCTAGCGACGTGTCTGGTTGTCGGGCTGCTTGTCCGCTGCGTGTGGCAATAATTGGAAACGAAGTTCTTTGTGTGACATCACAACAATATTGTGACGTCACACAAACAACTTCGGATATAGACTATAATAGTCTGGCCGCTGCGCGGCTGTATGCACCATGTGACGCGTAGAGTCACACGGGTCATACCATTGCCTTCTAGGTAGTATCTATTCTAGAAGGCAATGGTCATACGCACATAGCCTACACACGACAAACATTTCTGTGCGTTTATATTATTAATTACACAGGCGTTTGTTTGCATACAGAAACCTATATAAAATGTGTACAAAATAACAGCAAGCCGTCTGTATAAATAAGTTATTTTCTGCCGTATATCAGAAAAATCTGTTGTGTATCCACTCACTACAGAACATCTCCTTGGCTCGACCTGTAGGGTTCTTTAATTGACACCATGACATGACAGGATCATAGGCCTATGCCATACGTCCGTCCGTCGGTCGGTCCGTCCGTCCGCCCGTCCGTCAGCCCATTTGGTGAACTTCTGTCAGAGAAAACTCATTGGAAAGCAACAGCGCGTTTTTCAGACGCATTCTATCAGGGATTTACGCACGTGTTCCCTATTTCTCAATTAGAGCCACTAACCGTATTTCAGAGAGTAGCCTACTTCGGTTGTTTTGCCATCATCTGTGCCACCTCTCCCCGCCGAGCCGTGCCCTGCCAAAGGTCATCTTCCGTGGCGCGACCGCACTAGCGACAGTGAATTAAGGCAGGGCCTAGCGAGTCGGTCCCCAAGTGGGGCAGTTAAGCGGAGACGACGACGACGACGACGGGGCTAATGGACTCATCTGAAGCGCTGCCCTGTACGACGATAACTCGGTTTCGGGAAGTTATTACAATGCTCTGTGAGTGGGCAACAACTTCCTCATTATGTATGCATAGGTCTGACCAGAGCAGCTGGCCTATATATAGGCCTGTAAAGCCACCTGCCAACACCAGAGGTATTCACCAGTCTCATTCCTAATCCACGGTTGCGTAGGATGATCATAACCATATGAGATGTGTTTAGATGCCAGTCCTATTAGATCGCGTCGTCTGAAGCGATACTATAGGGTGATTGTTGTTTTCAGAAGAGTTAGTAAAGTTCCATGTTTACCACATCCCACAAAGACCCACATCCAATATTTTCCACAACTAATTCGGTTTTCGAATTTTTTACATCACAATGAACAGGCCACTGTTCTTTTCATCTGGTCTCCGCATCTGCAGGCCAAAACACAAACAACGCTGCGTCCATAATATTCTAATTATGTTCCAGTGGCACGGAGACCCATATCAATATATAATATATAGACCCACGTGTGGCAAAACAATACACTTACACCTGGTCCGTATATATATATATATATATATATATACCGTGAGGCATAAAAAAGGAAGCCCCTACAAAATCGTTATTATTTTTAACAATATTCAAACAATGTCAATGAAATTCATGAAATTTATAGCTAAATAGCAGACAATGTAAAAAAATTTACAGTTTGTACTCAAACTGTCCGCCTTCAGCTTCTACGCATGCGCCAAGTCGGTTGCACCATTAACGCACCGCAGTCGCCTTTTGTTGCGTCGCTGCCCAGCTAGCCTAGTGCATTTCATCTGGTTTACTGACGAAAAGTTATTCACAGTTGCTTCTCCTAGCAATGCTCAAAATTATCGTCTGTATGTAGCAGTTGGAACTCGAAAGAGTGATATTGCAGCCGACCGCCTTTTACGCACACGTCCGACGTTTAGCAAATCCCTGATGGTGTCAGTCGGTGTTTCTTCTCTGGGGCGCACGTCAATTCACTTCGTTGAACCGGGGTAAAAATCAACGGCCAATACTACAGAGATGTTTTACTCATGGAAGACCTTCTACCTGAAATTCGATAATTCTCTGAATTTTACATTTTCCAGCAAGATGGTGCTCCAGTGCACAGAGCTCGAGAAACGGTTGCACTTCTGACGAATGAAACTCCTGACTTCATAATTCCAACACTATGGCCCCCTAACAGCCGAGATCTGAATCCCGTAGATTATCAAATATGGGGATGCATGCAGGAAATGGTGTACAAAGCAAAGGTCCGTGATTTTGAAGATCTTCGTAAGCGAATCATGCAAGCTTGGAACGATCTTGACCAACGAATTATTGACTCGGCGGTGCGTGAATGGCGCAAGCGACTTCGCGCATGCGTAGAAGCTGAAGGCGGACAGTTTGAGTACAAATTGTAAATTCTTTTACATCGCCTGCTATTTAGCTATATATTTAATGAATTTCATTGACATTGTTTGAATATTGTTAAAAATAATAACGATTTTGTAGGGGCTTCCTTTTTATGCCTCACGGTGTATATATATATATACAGGCAATGCGTAAAATCAGGGATTTTGTAAAATGCCTGAAATTTTTAGGCAATTTTTAAAATCCCCAATTCACTCAGGCACTTTACAAAATCTCTGAAAAAACCAGGGATTTTGTAAAATCCCTGAAATCTGATGATGAAAATTTGACTGATTGCCTGAAAGGAAAATGATGAACACAATCGAAGTTTGACATCGACTGTTGCACTTGACTTTACCTTTTAAACATTTCACCTGTTTATCTTGTCGCGTCCAGCACCAACCCGAAGGTTTCATAGGAATAACCTCACTCGGTTCTCCTTTACAAAAGCTCTAACCCGAAGGTTTCATATAGGAATAACCTCACTCGGTTCTCCTTTACAACAGCACTAACCCGAAGGTTTTATAGGAATAACCTCACTCGGTTCTTTTTTACAAAAGTTCTAACCCGAAGGTTTCATAGGACTACCTTCACTCGGTTCTCCTTTACAAAGCTCTAACCCGAAGGTTTCATAGGACTACATGTACCTTCACTCGGTTCTCCTTTGCAATTTTAGCTCTAACCCGAAGGTTTCATATATAGGAATAACCTCACTCGGTTCTCCTTTATAAAAAGCTCGAACCCGAAGGTTTTATAGGAATAACCTCACTCAGTTCTCCTTTACAAAAGTTCTAACCCGAAGGTTCAACAATTCTTACATTTAACTTCGATTTCCGCTTCTTTGTGATCTAGGAGTAGGCCCTATCGACGAGTTTCTGTTCGAAATAATAATGTCGTGTGGATTATTGGTCGATTTGTGTCTTCAAAAGGAACAGTTTTTCGTCGAATTTCGAATTAATTTTTTCTGTTTAAAATTTTCGATGATCTTCTGTTCAAAGTTACATGTGGTGTACGTCGATCTTTCGATTTGTGTCACCAAATGGCCTACCGTTTTTCGTCGAATTTCATCTTCCTGTTTCTCCTGATTGACGAATTTCGATATTTTTCCTCGAAATGTTCGCCTTTACATCGCCTACTACATCTTGTCGCCTTCACTTCGAGTTTCCAAATAATGAAATAAAGCTCGATCGACTCGTTCCCACGGCAACGAACAATCGGTCCAAAGATGACGTCATCAAAGCAACAATAGCGAGATGACGGTTTTATAAAATTTACGTCATCAGTTCGGAAAGTAAGTAAGTAAGTTCGTGGCACGCGTTGTCTCACTTGCGTATTTTTTTACTTGAAACATGAAAGTTGAAATAAATCTAAATCATTCCCAGTACGAAGTTACGTAACGCAAGGTCTCTTATACCTCACAAATCAATAACTGACTCGCCGAAAAAATATTCCTGGTAGCCAAAGTGCCGCCCCTCTGAAGCGGCCGCCCGGTGCGACCGCACCCCCTTGTACCCCCACGCGCCGCCACTGCTTGAAACATAGCCGGCGGACATGTCGGACACGCAGCCAAAGGCGGACATGACTAGAAATATAGCCAAAGAGGACATGGCTAGTGATAATAGTGAAACGCCCAACGAGTCAACGACCAGCAATTTTGCTACAGTATTAAGAACTTCAATTATTCTGCAACTTCAAAGTCCACTGGACGCGTCGAGATAAACAGGTGCAAATGTTTCAAAGGGAAAGTCAAGTGCAGCAGTGGATGTCAAACTTCGATTGTGTTCATCATTTTCCTTTCAGGCAATCTGCCAAATTTTCATCATCAGATTTCAGGGATTTTACAAAATCCCTGGTTTTTTCAGAGATTTTGTAAAGTGCCTGAGTGAATTGGGGATTTTACAAATTGCCTAAAAATTTCAGGCATTTTACAAAATCCCTGATGTTACAGATTGCCTGTAACATATATAGGCCAACATCTGTACACGTGGCATATCTAAACTAATATGAAGACTGCTATTGAGCCTATTGTGCCATTTCTTCCTGTCAGATTTCCTTTGCAATTGCCCGTAATCTATGCTGCATAGTTTAAATTCGTCTGTATGATGTATATTTAGTTAACTGCTTAATCGCTTGACCCTTGAGGTCATTCTATAGGTCTGTTCTGTTCTCAGCCATCCTCGTTTCGAGGGTCGGCCGCATCATGAACAATATTCTTCTGTCTTCTGTCTTCCGTCAGTCTTATCATCTCCTCCATTGTCAATCCCGTCCACTATAGGTCTACATGTACAGAAATAAGGAGGACTTAGCCTACGCAAAATCGAATAACTTTATCATAGATCGAGTTATGACATTTAAATTAAAAAGTTTATTTTCATTACTTATTTACTATTGTAATTTGTATAGTCTATGCCTGCATACGACGGTCCCTTTAAAAGGAGGTAAATAATCGCGCAATTCTGTTGGCTAACTGTAGCTGACACATGTAACTGATATAGGCCTATAATTGGCTTTCAGTTAGCCATCGACGCTACAGTTGGGCAGTGGCGTTCATATGCATCAGTAAATATCATACATTGAATTACATTGAATTACATTGAATGTATGCATTTCAATGTCAATGAACATAAACGGGTGAAGTAGCTGAATGTCTTATTAACTTCTGGACAACATGATTTACACCACACGATACACTTGCACCATTATTACTTTGAGCTACAAAACATAAGTTGATATCTTACACATGTGACTGCAAGGTATCTATTATTATAAGCTATCAAGCCATAACAATGACTGTGCACCAAATCCATTTTCAGGCTTAAAATCAATAAGCTACTTATTAACTCTTGTTAGCAAAAGATCTTATAACAAGAGTTAGCTGTTTCTTGTGATTATAGTATCTTTTGTTTTGTTAATATGGATAAAAACACAACTAAAATAACTTCTTCTGTTCTCTCTTCCGTAATCATACTTTCAAGTGGAACCACGATTCCATTTGAGGGGACACCGCGAGGTGCCAGGCATTCCTTTGGAGGGGCAATAGCTGTAGAGACGCCACTGAAAGCAAATGCAATCTTTACTTCTCTGAAGTGTATATTTCACATTTTAAATAATAATTTACAATATATTTCAGTTGCTGTAATTTATCGTGGAGTTAGCCTACCTATCTCGACATAAGGTGCGGAGAGCTTTGAGTTTCTTGCAGAAGATTGCGATGGGGCAAAACACTCGGTGCATTGAGGGTATTATAGGAAAGAAGTAAGTAAGCAGGTTTACTGCCAACCAGCGATCTGTACGGTCACATAGAAGACATTGAAGACCAATTACCACACGTTTATATAACGCCTTTAAACCTCTCACAGGTGCTCAAGTGCCCGTGTGTTATCTGTGCGTTATCTGTAAAACTTTAGTGGTCGCATTTCATAGACGAATTATTATACCGCAAGCTAAGCATTAAAGTTGTGATACAACTAATGCTAAGTCTTCTTGCTACAGAGCTTGAATGACCTTCGCTTCAAAATCACCTGTGACTGCTAACTTGATTCCTATGCCAATGACGCCACAACAATAACGAGCTATTATAGGCCTATTAAGAATTTATCCAAATATTTCATTAGATGCAAACTTCTTTTCTGTTACCAGACGATCATAATAATTTGTTGTCTGTGTTTGTCTGACCAGTTTCATCCTATTCGGATCGAACGCGTCGAGATGACTTGATCGACGACGACCGGTAAGTTAAGGAAAGTCCTCTGGCCTCAGATCTGTTACATTGATAATCAATGTAACAGATCTGAGGCCAGAGGACTGTCGATGATTGATTTATAAGCTTAGAGGCCTAATAATTATGTAAATGTAAATCTCCGAAATTTCTCAGCGCCACACAAATCCCCGTCAGGAAGACCAGCTCCGCCACTACCCTACCTGTGGTAGTGCCAGTCCCAAGCCTGGAGAAAGGAGGAGGGCGACACTAATCATCTTTGTAATGACACAGTGTCGTTAAGCAGCAACCAAGGAGGACCAGCTTAACACCGGCGCTATATCAAATCAAGTCTTCGATAGCCAGGTTGCTTGGTCCATTTTGGTGCTAGGTCAGAATCTGGGGAGGTCAAGCCGAGGAGACACCGTGTGGTACCGTGCTACGGTGGAAATCGTTGATAGTGGTGGTCTTAGAGTGGTGCCGGAGTAGAACCAGGACAGGATAGCCTATAAAGTTCGGTTTTCAGTCGTGAGCACAAAGCTCCTGCAGGAGAGGTGAGATTGACAGAGGAGAGAGCAGGATGAGCGAACTGTCTGTTGAGAGTTCGTAGGCTACAGAAGAGCTGGTGCTGCGTATAGGAGCGGTGCAGAATTTCAAGAGTAGTCTACTATGGCTCTAGTTTAGTCGAGTTTGGTTATGAACTTATGCTGGTTATATAATCTCATGAAGCATGGATCTTACGATTATGCCGATATCTCATGGATAAGACGTCAATCTATCAGAGGCGAAAATCTATATATAACTTTGGGGGGAGGACAGACACTACGAGGGCCTGATTTTTTTGGGGGTGGGGACAGAAGGGCTTAAGTAAGTTAAGTCAAAACTTTGGGGGACAGTCCCCCTCTGTACTCCCATGATTTACGCCACTGCAATCTATAGATGTCGACACGCTTTAAAAAGTAGTCACCGATGCTATCTATAATAGTGGGACAAAGCGGGACGTACACTGCAGGGTTAGAATTGAGTCACAATAGCAACAATTAAAGGGTCAGATATTTTAGAGGACATTTCCTTGGGAAAACGTGCACAAAGAACATAGCCTATGGCTTTGCATCCTGGGTTCTGTTTGGCTATGTTAGCTTTCCTAATTCGTTTTTGGACTGCTGCGGTGGTTAGCGTGAAATTGTCAGTATTGACCTTCGACCTTTGGAAAGATCAAAGAGCAAAACGGAGTCCTTTTCGGTTGATTATCGGCTTTGCACTGCTAGCAGATCAGAATGCTGAATCACCGATGAACTGTCGTAGGCCTATATATACGCAGGCAGAGAGACTAGCGACATAACAAATACGAGGGCCAATCGAGTGCGGGGGTCGACCGCCCAACAGTTACTAGTGCCCTGCATAGTTTGAGGAAGCCTGTCAGAATGTCCACACTGCCCCCGTTCCTTTCAGCCTCAGTGATGGGGAGATAAGGGAGCGAGGGGAGGTGCCTATAGGGGCGGATGATGCGCTTGGGCATGCGACCTTTGCCAACGCCTTTGGTCTTGATGAGATCTTAATCGTGCGTCTGCTGCAGTTGAGGGGGAGCAGCTGCTGCAGCAACGGACGTAACAAGTCTTAATAGATTCTTGTGTAGATTGGTTTCGAACTCATGGCACGCCTATGATCGGCTGCTTATCTCCTTCAGTCAACTGAACCAACGTCTAGGAAGCAGGATCTTACGAACCGCGGCTATTATAGGCCTAGCAGCAGCAGCAGCAGCAGCAGCAGCAGCAGCAGTCTTCGGTTGCCATGAGAGGCAACAGACTGTCAGCTGCGAATCTTCTCGATCTGTCTTAACTTGCTAAGTTGCTACAGACTTGAAACCCAGCTTAACTGGTTCAATCAAATCTCATATATTACCTCATTGAAGCCCACCCTCCAGCAACAAAGGCTAGGCCTAGCATACAGTCTTGCAGGGTAGTGTCAAATTGTGATTTGTGGATATAATGACATCAATAAGAAGAGAAAATGCTTTCAGAATACGCCGTATACTACAGAGCGAGAGACAGACAGACAGACAAACAGACAGAGAGACAGACAGACAGAGAGACAGTCAGAGAGAGACAGGCAGAGAGAGACACACACAGAGAGAGAGACACAGAGACAGACAGACAGAGACAGAGAATAGAGACAGAGAGACAGAGACAGACAGAGAAAGAGAGAGAGAGAGACAGACAGACACAGACAGAACCAAAGAGTGAAGGAAAACAAATGCCGTGAAAGCAAGTGCAAAGAGCCGACGTCCTTTTAACAGCAGCTGCATGGTTCCGGAGTCTGCATGTAGGCACAAGCAGCAATGCAGAAGGATCCAAGCCCACACTTCCTGCCACGATTGTCCGCCCATACCCAAACAAGTGCTTTAGATGAAAGCCATAATTATCAAGAGCAGCTTGACGACGTCAACCCACTGGTGGACCTCGGTTCCTAAAGTTGTGATGCTCGAGTTGGGTTAGATTTCCTGTGTAAAGCCACGTACAGAAGTGGCAAAAAAGAAACGCTATGAGACATGTCGTTGGATGGCTGTGGTTATGTTGCGCTTCAGCCGAGTGATGATCCTTCGTCCCTGCATGAGGAGCTTCTACAAAGGCGGCGGCTAACAGAAAAGCATAGGCCTATGCAAGCATACCTACAACACAAAAGCGTATATATATATATATATTCTCTGGCATAATTGTAATGTTTTGTTTTGGTTGCAATAAAACAACTTGATTGATTGATTGATTGATTGATTGATATATATACGTTGTTTGCTCTCTCCATTTTTCCCCTCAGTATTGTACTTAGTCTTTATGTTCCAGGTTGCGGTGTGTCAGCCTGTTTTGCAAATTAAACGAATATACACGTTTCATACGTGTTTTTATTTCATAGTTAGGCCTAATGAAACGGTACACGTTTTTCAATTCGTGTGGCCTCGACCTTGATCATACTTCGATGTCTAGCAGTATTGTGGGCTGTTACAGAAAACAGTGCGAGCACTGCAAATGCAGGCAGCTCGTAGGCTCCCTACGCCTTTGCTTCTGGAGGCTTGGGTTCCTATGAATTTTTTACAGAGGTAGGTAGGCCTAACTATGAAATAAAACCAATCCAAATTACACGTATGAAACGGTCATTGATTGAAAATTACGAAAAGGATGCTGTTTAAACACCACACAGCTCGTTCGTTTGTAAGTTTTCCACTGTTGTTGACCGAAAATCGACTTCTGAAAACCTTTCCATGACACATAGCCCTAAATATCCTACTTCTGTCGGATTGGTTCACAGATAGGAGAAGAGCTAGGCTAGGCCTGTAGGGTATAGCGGGCCTAATCTCATACCCTTAGGACGAATATCCGGGGTAATCAAGTTACCGTATATAGTCTATCGCAGGCTCCGTCATTCAAGTAGTTCGGTTACTGGAACAAAGGGTTCATTCCACGAGAAGGCCTAGGGCCTACAATGGGCTTCCAGCTTTATATTTTGGTAAATCAATGGCGCATTCTGAACCCTGAATTTTTGCAACGCAAGTGGATTTCTTGTTTTTGAAATCAAATCAATCACAGTTTTTTTTATCTTTTCTAAATGTTAATTGTTAGGTCTACTTTTAAGCATAGGCTAATGTAGATTAATGCATTTTGGAAATTTCCGAATAAACATGTTTAATTGTAGCCATAGTGCAGAGGTTTAAATGAGGCCGATGATGTGCTTCTGGCCCGTGGAACCTTGCATGGGCGTCGAGAGCCAAGGCGGGTCCCGGGCAGACACTTTTCAGAGTCTATCAGGGCCCCTTGTTTTTTTCGATTTTATCTGTAAGCCCGAATCTGATGTAAGCCTGTAAAAAGGCTATCAAACTACATTTAATGAATAATAATAATGGTTATTTTAATAATAGTAAAAGTAAATGTAAAAATCAATTTCTGGTTTAAAAGATCCATCTCTGACTAATTGTAAAGAAATTTACAGGAACATGAAAATGTCATTATGTGAATGTGATAAATGATTTTAATTTTTACAGTTACAAGAGAAATTTACCGTATAGTAGATACTATTATAGTAAATAAATGCAGGCCTAAATGACTACTTAAGTCTACTTATTAAGTCTATATGTAGTAAAAATGTGCTTTGCAGGCTTTCTGGCTTGCAAACAATTCGATCACGGCACCGAAGTCTAATTTTCTTGCTAGGCAGGCATGAAACTGCTTCCATACCCATTTTCAGGCTCTACGTTAACTTAATTGACTTGTGAGTTGTCTCATTATGATGTCCAATCTCAGGAGGTGAGGATATGTCACTTGCAATGTATACATAGACTACATCAACAACTCGCTCTGTGCCAAGATCATCAACCCCACTACTACTATATATATACTACTAGCGATGATATATTTTCGCTAATCTTTCTTTCCTTTTTGAGCTCCAGATTTCTTATGGTAATTCATCGCCACATTTTAGGATCTCTCCAACACAAACCCTATAAAACTGTATCCTTATTATGGTATAAGCTTCGGGTATGCCATACTGTAGTGGCTAGCATGCTGGGGTGTCAACCGAGAGGTTAGGGGTTCAAATCCCCACCAGGCAGAAATTTGGTTTATAGATTTCTGCTCCAATTGCACCCCCTAGCCAAAGCTACGCAAGCGACATCATCCAGAGCCTCTCCATAGGCGACATCATCCAGAGCCTTTCCATAGACGACATCATCCGGGAGCCTTTCCATAGGCGACATCATCTAGAGTCTCTCCATAGGCGACATCATCCAGAGCATTTCCATTGGCGACATCATCCACAGACTCTCTATAGGCGACTTCATACAGCGCCTTTCCATAGGCGACATCATCCAGAGCCTCTCCATAGGCGGCATCATCCAGAGCCACTCCATAGGCGACATCATCCAGAGCCTTTCCATAGGCAACTGCATGCAGCACCTCTCCATAGGCGACAGCATACAGCGCCTTTCCATAGTCGACATCATCTAGAGCCTCTCCATAGGCGACATCATCTAGAGCCTCTCCATAGGCGACATCATCCAGAGCCTTTCCATAGGCGACATCATCCAGAGCCTTTCCATAGGCGACATCATCTAGAGAGCCTCTCCATAGGCGACATCATCCAGAGCCTTTCCATAGGCGACATCATCCAGAGCCTTTCCATAGGCGACATCATCCAGAGCCTTTCCATAGGCGACATCATCCAGAGCCTTTCCATAGGCGACATCATCCAGAACCTTTCCATAGGCGACATCATCCAGAGCCTTTCCATAGGCGACATCATCCAGAGCCTTTCCATAGGCGACATCATCCAGAGCCTTTCCATAGGCGACATCATCCAGAGCCTCTCCATAGGCGACATCATCCAGAGCCTCTCCATAGGCGACATCATCCAGAGCCTTTCCATAGGCAACTGCATGCAGCACCTCTCCATAGGCGACAGCATACAGCGCCTTTCCATAGTCGACATCATCTAGAGCCTCTCCATAGGCGACATCATCCAGAGCCTCTCCATAGGCGACATCATCCAGAGCCTTTCCATAGGCGACATCATCTAGAGCCTCTCCATAGGCGACATCATCCAGAGTCTTTCCATAGGCGACATCATCCAGAGCCTTTCCATAGGCGACATCATCCAGAGCCTTTCCATAGGCGACATCATCCAGAGCCTCTCCATAGGCGACATCATCCAGAGCCTCTCCATAGGCGACATCATCCAGAGCCTTTCCATAGGCAACTGCATGCAGCACCTCTCCATACGCGACAACATACAGCGCCTCTCCATACGCGACAATATAAAGCGCCTTTCCATAGGCGACATCATCCAGAACCTTTCCATAGGCGACATCATCCAGAGCCTCTCCATAGACGACATCATCCGGGAGCCTTTCAATAGGCGACATCATCCAGAGCCTCTCCATAGGCGACATCATCCAGATTCCAGAGCCTCTCCATAGGCGACATCATCCACAGCCTCTCCATAGGCGACAACATAAAGCGCCTTTCCATAAGCGACATCATCTAGAGCCTTTAAATAGGCGAGGACAGTGTAATTAGAAGACACTGTCGTGTGTAGTGTCAGGTAGGCGTGTATTTTAGCGTATTTTATTATTTAAACGATTTTTATGATAACTGCAATGAATCCAGCTTCTATATAAGCAAGATTCTTTTGATCAACCCTGGAATCCAACTTCTATTTAAGCCAAGGTTAGTTGCATCAATCCCACTTCTGTTAGCAAAGAACTATTTTCATCAATCCAACTTCCATTTAGGCAAAGAACTATTTTTTATCAATCCAGCTTCCATTTATACAGAGACATAAGAGAATTAATAAAATACGCTAAAATACTCGACAGGTGTCCCGAGATATTCTATCCCCCCCTAAAGCATATCCCCCGGATGGAATTAACCGGTTTAGAGTATCCGGTGTGATGAACCATTCTATCCCCCTCGTCATACGCGTCACGATATCCTCGACGAATATCCAGTCAAAATCACCAAAAACGAAGTAAATTGATTTTCAGGTCGACGTACAAACTAATAACTATAGCTATATAGGCCTAGATACGCAATTCAAAAATGTTATGTGTACAATAAATCCAAACAGTACGACCGCATACACTTAGAAACCGCCAATAATGTAAATTAAAGGAAATACTTCATTTCGCTAAGGGGGATACTCATGTATGGGGATACTCTATTTCGTGACACCGGCAGCATCAGGAATAAAATACGCTTTTACCCCTGAAACTCAATGGCGCTATTTTCGTGACACATAAGGCAGTCTCGTGGGAGGTTTGAACCCTGTCCGTTTTACAAGGCGATCGAGCGCTCTAACTAATCGGCTACCGTGTTCTACATAATTATGGCTTTCGAATTATCGTAGCAATCTAATCTAATCTAATGCTATACGTAGCACCACAGTATAAATGATTATACTGTGGTAGCACTGTTTACCACTGTTGTAGCCTAATCATAATGTCCAAGACACCAGTCGATGGTCGCTTCAAGTAAAATCACAGTCAAAACTCACAATCCACTGGAAAAGCCAGGTCGAAAGAAGTCGGAGGCCTATTAGGCTATTAGGCATCTCTATAGGCCTATACTTTATTTTTGTTTATTGTATTAGACATAACAGTAGGTCTGTCACCGTCTGTGTGTTACTATTAGTAACTATATTATTTCTAAAGTGTTATAAACAAATGATAACATAATTTTTTAAGGAAATAATCGAACTTACTGGTTTTGCAAGATGAATTTATTGATGTTAAACGACGCTTACTGTCCTAAGACGTTTCTATGGCAACTCGCGATGACGTAGCCTACGATTGCAACAAAACAACCGAATCGCTTCTTATTTATTCTTCTTCTTCGTCTGGTTCTCTGCCTCTTAGGCAGGTTCAAATTAATGTCCGACGTCGCCACTCCTCTCGTTGTTAGAACTCTTCAGGCTTTCCGTATCCGAATCACATAATAATAAATAATTTGTAACATGCACATTGCACATGTAAGTGATGTAACATGTGACATTCGACAGAATTCATTGCACAGCTCATCATGGCTCTGTCGAAGCGGAGTAATCTAACGACTTGCTTACTTACTTACAAATGGACACTAGGATAGCAGCCTTTTTAAAATTAAAGTTATTCAACTATAATATGACTACAACAGTTGTGACTTAAATAATTGAAATAGTAGGACAGCCTTTATTAAGCAGTAGCGTTGCTAGTGTGACAAATTTTTGGGGTGCCTTCCCCGGGCCTTTGGTGGTGGTCCCCCCCCTGCGGTCACTTGCCGTTGTCGGCCGGGCATCTTGGCCCGTGTGTTGCCGTCCCCTTCCCCTTGACTTTGCTCCTCTGGCTTTGCTCCCTCTCTCGGCCTTGCTCCTTCGGCTTTGCTCCCTCTCTCGGCCTTGCTCCTTTCGGCTTTGCTCCCTCTCTCGGCCTTGCTCCTCTGGCTTTGCTCCCTCCCTTGGCTCTGCTCTCTTGGCTTTGCTCCCTCTCTCGGCCTTGCTCCTTTGGCTTTGCTCCTCTGCCGGCCTTGCTCCTTTGGCTCTGCTCCCGTGGCTTTGCTCCCTCTCTCGGCCTTGCTCCGTTGGCTTTGCTCCTCTCTTGGGTTTGCTCCTTCGGCTTTGCTCCCTTATCCCCACCCCGTGTCCTGCCTACTCGCCTGCCTGATAGAGTACTATAAATACTATAGAGGAAAGTTAGTTGCTCTGAGGACCTGCATAGAGAGCTTGCTCTGACTTGGTGACCGACGATTCCGCATTCTGGTGACGATTTGAGCTGTGTGCTCTCGCTTATGAGGTGTGTTGATCTTGGCTTGTGTGTGTCGCTTACGTCTGTGAAGAATATACTTTATGAAACTCAGAGCTGACTTGGTTGATTGATTTGGGTGATAGTCGTCGGAGGCAGTCTAAGACGTACGCTATACTCCGGACGCCGGACTTGCGCTCCTTCGAGCCACACACGGGCATTGCAGTCCCTCCTCGCGACACTCTACGCCTGCTAAGAGAGAAGAATCCGGGCCTAGAAGGGGTGTTTCGCGACACTAGGATTTTTACCACAGAGGTGCGTACTGCGAAGTACTGGGCTACGCATAGCCTATGATTCTGGTGGAGTATGGAATTCAGTCAGAAATCGAAATTTGTCTTCATTACTGAACTTTGCACTAACAGCTTCGGTGCTCGCAATTGTCCCCCACTCAAACATTCTAGTAGGTCCCCCCAACTTCTGGACCGTGGTTGCGCCTCTGACTGTGGATCAAATAGGCCTACTATGACACATCGGGTGACCTACACTGTACACAGACACCATACATACAGTATTACGTCTGTGGCCCTGTATATCATGATTCATCGAACATCCGTCGTACACAAACTGCATTGGGCCAAAACCCACAGGTTTCTTCAGTTTGAGCAAAATTTTAGACATTTCCGGGCCCTTGCCATCGAATCAGGCCCCCAAAACCCACAGGTTTCTTCAGTTTGAGCAAAATTTTAGACATTTTCGGGCCATTACCATCGAATCGGGCCCCCAAAACCCACAGGTTTCTTCGGTTTGAGCAAAATGTTAGACATTTCCGGGCCCTTGCCATCGAATCGGCCCCCAAAACCCACAGGTTTCTTCAGTTTGAGCAAAGTTTTAGACATTTCCGGGCCTCTGCCATAGAACCGGGCCCCGGGGCAGCAACCCATCTGACCCCCCCTCTCATCGGCCCTGAAACCTTGACTCAAGAAAACGCACAATTTGAGAATAAAAGTTCAAAGTTGTCAGATTTGAGTCCATTATGCACAGTACCTAGAAACTAGAATAGGCCTACATATCGACCTTAGGCCTAACGAGTTCTATGTGAAGTTCGAGACTGATAATGAAGAGCAAAATTAAGATTTAATCAGCCTAATTCGAGTGTTTGTATGCTAAAAATGCATAATTTATCATCTAGTTTTGGAAACAAATTCTGCGGACGGGCTCACGAAGGCCTACTGAGCTCCCTACCAGGCCCTACCCGTTTTGCTCATGCAGGCACCTTCGGCACCCTTGGTGGCCCGCCACTTGCTGGAAAATATTGTCACTGGCCCACTATTGAGAAAGGTTTGCAACCTCTGCTATAGCCTAGTGGTTCAATCCATGGTAGCCTATAAATCCTTTTATAAAATAGAATTCTGTAATTAGCTTAACATGACGAACGACTGCAATGCTATAATTATGTCTAGTCACAACAGGATCACCGTACGACGTCTGTAGAGCTGCATCTTCAACGCAGGAACTTGAACTTCTCTTCATCGCATCTCTCGTGTTGGTTCGTTGCAACTAATGAGTCTCTCTCTCTCTCTCTCTCTCTCTCTCTCTCTCTCTCTCTCTCTCTCTCTCTCTCTCTCTCTCTCTCTCTCTCTCTCTCTCTCTCTCTCTCTCTCTCTCTCTCTCTCTCTCTGGCGCTATCTAAATGTGCACGTATAATGACAATTTAGTGAGAGACTGTTTTGATTGCTTAGAGCATAAAACTGTTTTCTTGATTTTAGACGTTTGCCTTCGGATTTGGTGATCTGTGAATCGTCCAATGACTGTTCCTACGATAACCAGCAGCAACCCTTAAGAACCCGAGGTAACCAGCGGTGCAAGGACGATGACAGCTGTCTACTTCCAGATGGTTCTATCGAAGTGGCTGAAAGTGGTATTAACGACGAAGTGGTTGCTCCCCGACCATTCCTAGATGACTTCCGTTCCCTCGAGAAACCTTACAGCCGTCCAACTACAGATGATGACCCACCGCAAGCGTCGAAACACGCGGCCGTCGACTACTGTCGCTTCGTCTGCTATGTGATGGCCAAGACAAAGCCGGAGGTGCAGATGAACCAGTGCATCACGCAATACTGTGCCGCGAAGGGAACGGATAGCCTTCCGTCGATGGAGAAAAAATGGGGCAACAGGGTGGGTCGGTGGTCGAAGCGCTGGGGCAATCGTGTCTGCTTAGAGGCACACTGTCGTCCATTTGAAAACAACGTCCGCGCATTCTTAGCATGTGGTCAGTCGCAGTGTCATGGCAAGTAAATAAGAAGTAATTGGCCCATTTAGGGACAAACTCATTGCTTGTACTAGTAGTAGTGAATGGCCTCGAACGAATGTCTTGTAGTGGTGTTGCTTGATTCTTGACAGTTAGAATTTATCAAGAAAAGTCTTGCGCAATTAATATTATCTGCTATAGATGTCAATTACCACCGTGGAGCAGTAGCGTCAACTTTCGGGCATGGCGTAACATCGGTTCTCGTAAATGTTGCAGAGTGGGTTTCCAAAGCAGCAAGCATTCTGCATACATTTGTAAATGAATACTGTGCTTTTATCTTTGGTGCAGCGAACAATATGATCAGAACATTCTAAACAATAAACGATGGTCTGATCCACTGTGAGTTAAGCTTTTCATACGGTAGAACGCTTCCTAGTCGATAATAATATCATCTCGAATTAAACGACTTTCTTTTCAGTGATTTGGTCCATTAGGTTATGGGAAAGGCAGACAATGCCAGTGTCCAATGGAAAATGCAGTTGCTGTTCAGTAACTATTGTGTGCTGGTTCCAATCTCAGTGCATCACGCGTTGTCAAGTGACATAATCTAAAGTTTGAGTTACTGAATTGGTGAGTTTCAGTTGTCATGCTTGCACTTCAGCCGAAAGATCTGTCCTCGCTCCATATAGTATAGCGGCTATACCCTGCCGAACAGAGGGCCAACTTTCGAAAGACATGTATAGCGGAGACATCGCGGAATCGGTCAACATTAAGAAAGTTGTAATCGTCTTATATAGCCTAAATAGAAGTCTCATTACGAAACATAGACCCACTTATTCAAATGCTAGTGGTAGGCCTATGTATCTTGAGGGCGAAAGGGGTGCTGTGTAAATGTTCTGAATGATCTAGGGACCCAAAAAGTTTGAAGTGCTCATAACCATCTGAAACGTTTTGGACTAGAGCAATACAAAAGGTGTCTTTTTATTCCATCAATGTTTGCTCTTCAGCACTGTTAATTATTGCAACTTTGGGCCACAAAATCCTTTTGGCTCCTATGCAGCATTTCACATAATACGATAGGCTCTCTGTGACGTTATAACTGACAGGGAAACAATCGATCGATTCTCACATTTGGTTATTTGCGCATACATAGGCTACCAAACCTACCAGACTATGAAGCCCTGCTCGCCTCACTTTGTGGAACTGCGCCACAATTAAATGTTTGGCTAAAAACACGAGGCACTCGCGTCTCTTACTACTGTGCAGCATTTCAAACTTCCAGGACTTGAACGATAACTGCTTTCTCGTGCCAAATTTTTTTATTCTACAGAAAATTCAGTTGGGGCCAATTGACACGACCTACAGCGTCAGCAGGCTCACAAGTGTGCAGTCGGGGTCTAAAAAACAACAGCCTTCTTGTCATACATACGATGTGCAAGTACTTGCTGTTTCAGTGTCCAATGGGCTACCTATTAATCTGTTATGCTGTGTGCATACAACTGACTTTTACTTAAGAACTGCGCTAACGAGTCAGTTGTACGCTCTAGACCTCGTGGTGCTTATGTCCAGTCGATTTGCATCTTCGCTGTCGCTACAAATCATTGGAAGTGATGGGTAAAAGTTGCAAACTTTTAGTTTAACTAAAAAAAATTAGTTAATAACTAAAAACTTTAATATTTTTTAGTTATTAGCTAGAAAGTTTAAGTAACAAAATCAGCAACGATCTTCTGCAATGATTGTCATGAGTAAACTGGTTTTATTACTCAAGTCAAGTGAACTAACTGCATTGCACGATGCATCAACGTTTGCATTAGCACTTTCTTCATGATTTTCTTGTAGAACTGTACAAAGACTATTAGTCAAGTACACACAACATAGTTTGAAAGTGAAATTGCCATTGATGCTCTGCATTATTAGTTCACTTAACCTGTCATTGTGAATATTTTGAAAAAGTTTGTTAAAAAGTTTACCTTAATAGTTTTAGTTTAGTTAACATATTTACAAAATCAGTTGCAAACTTTTAATTTTTTTTATTTTAGTTGATATGTAGTTAACTAAAAAAAGTAGTTAGTGCCCATCACCGATCATTGGGCATTTGTCTCGGATGGCAGCAAAACGAGAACAGCGCAGAATTTTAAGCTATTTCGACCTATGGTCCAAGCAGCACATTGATTTTGTTTGATGGAGCACTTGTTAATAAGCTGGTTTCCTCGACTTCGCTTTATGGGCGCTGTAGAAATCTTAAGATTATTAATGCCCTGGTGAAACTATACATGTATGCACAATTTATTTCCTTTACATACATCTCAAACTGGAATTCAAACTTGTTCTCCGTCAGGCAAAGTCAACATCATAACCACTCGGATTTCATTTTATTCTTTCATTCAGACTCTTAAAATGTATTATATTCCATTGGTGATCGGGCTATTCGAGTTGCAACACTTCTATCTTCCATTAGCTGTGGATTCAAGTTACAGTCCAAGGCTTACATCAACCAGGACCCTGGTTTTGTCCAACATTTCTAGCGAGTAGCCTTCGAAATGCACGTCTTGCCCTAAATCATTTCACATTACAAACACAAGCCCTCACAAACACGAAAACAGCTGTCAGACAACACAATTCCTTGACAGTAGCTTTTTTATTACCAAGAAACCAACACAGAATATGTACATCACTCTCCCTGAACACCAGGCGGCCCACTGGCTAAGTGTTAAGAAAACGAACGTGCAAGCAAACCATTCTACGCCATCAACTCGACCATCACACTTTACACTTTGAACCAAACATGAGTTGCATTGGCTTTCAAAAACATGAAGCTGTTGCACAGCCACTTTCCTGATCTCCATAAAGGCAGACACTTGATCACCTGGTAGTTCACTCAAGTTTTAAAATTTACAGAGGGAAGCTACTACAAGGATCCAGAATATACAAGAGCATAGAATGAAAATAAATACAGCAAAGAGCCTACAAAACCATAACGTGTACCAATTGTTACTAAACATCAGTTTCACACACACTTATTATCACTGGGGTACAAAAGCATTTGTCCAGGAAGCATTAGTTCGAGATAAAGTGCTACACTAACATATCGCAAGGAAACGTCTAGTCTTCATCGAAGGCAATAGTGATCATGGAAATTGAAAACTGCAACATCAAAAAACCTCAACACCTTTCCCATGTCTATGCATCTGCTATCTTCCAGGTAACAAAAAGCCTATATGAACTTAAACATTGGACAATTTCCTCAGTCGAAACAATCTGGACACCATAACTGATAAAACAAATGACACACACATGAACCAAGCTTAAACCTAACCATCAGAGTAACTAGCACTAGCTCCACTTAGCCTTCATTTTACTCCAGCATTTCAGCACAAAGCATCTTTAAATGTTGTTCTACATTTTGCTACATGTGCCATACTGACAGGGAGAACGTTTTCTTTCAACCTTCTCTATCAAAGCAATGTATGTAAAAAGGTTTACTGTACAGGTCGGGAAGGGAAGCAGGACAATTGTCATTATTGTAGGAAATGTCCATTTCAGCTGCAAAGAGCTGCCAAATCTGTTAGGTGACCAACTTCTTCGCCGTTTTCGTGTCGCTCCCACATTTTTGCATACACACCCTCCAAACCTCGAGTGTATGTCTGTATGCTGAAGAGATCGCTTGCTGTACGAAGTCGCCAAACTTTAGCACGCATCTTTCGCAAACTACAACACAAAAGTTCAGCAATGTCAATTCTGCTATGGCTTTAATACACTCAGCCAGAAAAGTTGAGCCAATGCTAACCAACTTCATTCAGGAAAACATAAAACATTCACTATGTGAAAGTAGTTTCCTGTGCAATCTAACTTCTGAAACTGTACAGCTTCAACTTTTACAATCAACACTTGTCTCTCACTTTCTGCCATTTCTCTCATACTTTCTACATGCTTCACATCACAACAGCCTGTTGAAGTACAAAAGTAATTTAATTGAAAAACAGTGGTATTTTATTTTAAATTATTGGAAAAATAAAGCATTCAATTTACTGATCTTTAATCAGCAACCAGGCCTTTTGAGTTCTACTGCATTCTCATGCCTGATCGCAACAGCTAAGCTCAACCTCAAAGGCATTTTTTTCATGTATTAATAATTATACTAGTTATGACCTGTTAAACACTATATTACATAAAGCCTTCAATTCAAAACTCACTACTGCTGATCTATTCCTAGTTTGATTGCAATTCGTTCGTATTCTTGTCGGTCTTTAGCAACAAGTTCAGGACATCCAAGGGTCATCAGCTGTGAAGAAGCAACTCGTGAAGCCAATGTTTCAGCTAAAAATTTGAAACCACAAAATAATGTAATCTCTGCCAAAATTTCATCACAAACACAGGAGAACACAGTACAGTGTGGACTTCTTAACGCAAAGTCATTACAGGACATGCCTTATAATACAGTGCAACAACTAGTCGGCATGTAGAGACAATGCTGAAGTCAATACTTAGTGGTGCTACACTGCAGTTCTTCCATGGCAGGTTAACCTATATGCCATATTAACTTTATAGCTTTGTGGGATTGCACCATTACGTGATTACATCATTGCATGCTACACAGACTGGCATGTAAACTAGAATTGCATAATGAGCCCATGCTGTAATCACCATGCAGAACAAGCTTTTAGTGTCACTGGGAGTACAATAAAGAACCATATTTGTTGCCAACACTGCTGCATCACCTTCTTACAAACATTTTTAACCACACTTGAATTTTATAATGGCTCAGATCATGTATTTTATGTTGCATGCAATACAGACACTGATGCAGCTTTACTGCTTAATTCATCTGAAAAGCACAACCCTACATCACTTGAAGAATGACAATGCTTAATTTTTATAGAGTGGAACATAACAGTATATACCAAGCACAGAAAATTCCAGATGTCGAGTGTACTATAGAAAATTGACGACTATAGGTAAAAGCAAATTCCCCACTTAGAGTTGCTCGACAATCTTTGTAGTGATTATCAATCATTACTTCATATATTTACATAGCATCCACCAAACACCCATTGCTAACACAATACCCTTACACTCTGCTAATACAAAACATACCAGGCATAGTGACCATCGGCGTACCAGCCCACAGCACATCCATTCCCGTTGTGTGGCCATTACAAATGGGTGTATCTAGGCAAATGTCGGCAAGTTGGCCACGTCTGACATGCTCCTCCTGTTCAATATAAAATATCATAACTTGTCACACCTCATCAGAAATCAACAATTCAAATATACAAAGATGAGCAAATACTACAAACCTCATTATATTTCAATGTACAGCTGTTTTTTGTGTTAATCGATTTGCATACATTGAATTCTTAAATGATAAGATGAAACACATTCAGGTGAGGTTCTAGTGAAGGTAATAAAACTCTTAAAAATAAACAAACCTTTGGCGCCACTGGTGAGAAGATTATGCGTCCTGCAGGCAGTCCCATGTTAATAGCAGTCTGGAGAATGTTTGGTTCACCAACAGCTGGAAAACGTAGCAGCCAAAGAACACTATTGGGAACAGCTTTTAGTATGTTAACCCACATCTCTAACGTTGGAGGGTCAATCTTGTACAGTTGGTTGAAGTTGCAGTACACAATAGCATCATCTGGCAGACCATACTGTTGGCGGGCGCTCACTATTATAGCCTGCTGAACATCTTCTCCCGAGGCACACTTGTTGTTCGTCTACAACAAGTACCAGTATCCACAATGTACCACACCATATTCACTGAAGCACACAAAACCAATTTTAAAAATGGCAAGTTCACTACAGGACACAGTAAAACAGAAATCTGAACACCTTCCCAAGGGTGACATTTGAGCCCAACTTGTGGGTCAACAGCTCAAAACATCGACCGCTACACTACTGCGCACGTCAAACATTTTAAATGCTACAAAATTTTATCAGTCTTCGTTTCAAATACTCTTTTACTGCAGCAAATATTTTCATCAGACATGACTAGGGATAGTAGAAATTCAAGACAAAAAAGTTCAAAATTCAAGGTAGCATTTAATAAAAATAGGTGAAAATCACAGCAAGTTCATGGCAGGTAATCATGCTTTTGTTTGCATAGATCCGACCAAACAATAACACAAATACGAAAGGAATGATGCGTTCACTATGTATAAATGCCAGTGCAAACATCCTGCATCAAAACATGTTTGCATTCACTAAGACCTAACCAATGTAATCATATCAGTAATGTAAATCAAAGCAGGGATGCACTGTTACTGTGTAATGTCACGCCAAGCGTCAGAGTCAACGCTCGGCAGTTAGTTCTGCAATTGTAGACCATCATTACATGTAGCAAATTTAATATAATTTCTTACATTGCAAAACATATCAAAATGTTAATCAGTTCCTAATGTCATATTGCATTAAATTTCACAAAATTTGCCCATGGCAGTTCACAGCATTTGGGGCAATTCACGGCACATGTCGAAAGTAACAGAATTCACAGCATCTGTGACTTTGTGAATATGAACTATCCCTACACATGGCTCCAGGCCAAAATCTCAGTATTACATACCTGATTTGTAGTGACACCATTCTGAATCACCACATCACCAATCGCACAGTGTGACTGGCCAGTTTCAATCATTTGCTCAATTGGCTGGAGAGATGGCAATTCAATCACAGGTGTTGCCACTTCCATGCCTTCACTTGCTTTTGGCCCATTCAGAGCAACCTGACGCAATTCCTATACAGAATACAACCAAAACTTAATTAGTTAAATTCCTCTTAAATTGTTTACATGCTTTACAAATAGCCAAGTAAGTACTGTGAACCAAGTGCAAACTCATTACTTGTTACTGTTATTATAGTTCTTGTCCATAATCCACATCAATTTCCTCATTCCATAACTGAAGTCATTTGCAACTGGTAACTCACAGGCACCCTCCACACTCCAACAATTAGAACTATATACACTCTGGTTCAAGGATTGCCGCTGTCAGACCATTTATTCTGGAAAGCCATAGAGGCATCTGCAGCCATGAGCAAACTGATCATTTAGCATAAGACTTCAAACATCAAAGTTCTTTGAAGCATAGCCACGTGAACGAGTCTGTGGCAGCTCATGGGTAAGGACCATAAAACCAAAATGCCAATATAATAAATAGTAATAATCCGATTTATCATCCCACAACCTCTCAACGTTGTCACAAGTATAAATGTCACCAGTAAAAGTCACTTCAACTGAATAGTTGGCTACATTTGCTCTGTAGCAGATAGTTTCAATCAGTGTTTAAGAAAGCACACTTACCGTAACTACACCGCAGGCCATTAGAGGCTTCAGGTCAACGGCATTAACCATCAGGACATTGTCACGATCCGTCCGTCGCTCCTTGCTCACCAGAATGGCTTTGTTCTGCATGTGCTGGAACATCTGACGATGATCACCAACGAAAAACGTCTTTGGCATGTAGGCCAATTTCTCTGAATACTGGTCTGCCATCTCGATTGGCGAGGTAGTTGCATCCGTCATGATGTAGTCCATAAATGAAGCACCACTTGTTCCAGGATATCCCAACCACATCACCTGCAACGTATGTAAAAATTGTTTATGCATCATATATTACTTTATAATAATGGCTTTGGCAGCAGTCATTACACAGTACACTCCATATCCTCTCTCTATACCACAGGGAACCTACATCACAACAAGTCTACCACCAATTAACCAACATCCACACGGAAGCTGGTCAAACATTTCAAACTAACAAGCAGAACATCTACGCCTATGCTGCACAGATTAATATTAATAACAAACATAACGAACAAAGGCATCTATTACAATTCAAAGACTGAATGAAGAACTCCATAACCCTTTAATGACTAGCTGCATTGTTTTCCATACATTTTAGTACACGCTAATCATTAAAAGGTTAACCTGCTTTTCTATCATCAAGGAGTTCAAACAATTACCTGAATTGGTGCAGGTTTTAAGGCAAAGATTTCATTTCTGGCACCTTTAGTGTAACCATTCATGTTGACAAGTATATTGATACCATCCTGGTAAATGAGGTCAGCAGCTTTGCCATTGCACGGAACCTAAACAACAATAGCAACATGTGACAAGTTGAAGCACAAAAATACATTAACCTAACAACCACTTAATTTTTGTAGACTGTCTCGAACATAAAATAATACTAGAATTTTGGCAAGTACAGTTTGGGGTAACTTTGGTTACTTTGAAAATTAAAAAACCTGGATGTATGATAGAAAGAGATAACATCTTTAAGAATGGGATTTACCCCGTCTATCTATATTTTAGAAACTGACACAGATATAAACAAGTTCAACATTTTTTTATTCTTTCGCCGTTTTTAACAAAAATGTGTGGTCATCAGGAATAGGTAGAGAAATTTTATGGTCAGTAAACTAATATACCAAGTTTTATCACATGCATTCGTAACACAACGTAACTCAACACTAGTTAGTGAAAACTACCTTGGACAAATCTGTAAAATGCTCAGCTTCACTCGAAACTTTAGCTCTGAATGTTGTGCTGTCATCTGCGCTGAGCGAGTAGCAAAATATCTAAAATAAAAAGGGCAATAAATCAAACTATAAAATTACTAAGTTCGTCATCTTCATCGTCAACGCAAACAAATTGCATCTATGGTTTCTGGAAAGCTCACTGGTAACACTGTCCATGTATCAACGTACACTGAGGAAAACTTGGGAAATTTTTCAAATTCAAAACATGCTGAGTGACAACGTAATCGGAATGTAGAAATACCATTGCAACTGCATTAAAATCTGTGGTTATGTTGTCCGAAGCGGCAGTCATACCATGGGGATGGTAGCAACATCTGCGGTATTACCATGGGTATGGAAATGGAAGCGAGGCATTTACCACAGTAGCGGTTGTAACCTTGCCCACTATAGTAATTAATTATTTTAATCTAACCGGGTCTTTCAATGTCAAGTCATATCGCTGTAAATTGAAATCCTTGAATATTCAACTTGTTTCCAACTTCAGTTAACCAGCATGTTTATAGCATTTCTACCGTATTCTGTAATTTTGTTGGAATGGGACAAGAACAAACATCAAGAGGAGTTTGGGCAGGACCAATCTATTGTGAATAAACCTGATGGAGCTGGCAACAGACCTGTGGGGAAGGGGGTGGGAGAGGAGACAAATGTTGTCCCCATGTCACTCTCTAACCCCACAAGTCAATTTACAGTGAATCAAACCAGACGTATCCATAAACCACACTTGAGAAAGTAACGATGAGCCCTTTACTACTGCAATACTTCTACTACTTCACTTGTGGTGAAATAAAATACTACCAAAAAGTATTTATAGTTGCACTATTTTCACTTTAATCACAAATTTGCGATTCAGACAACACCTGCTTTCAAATATGTGCAATACACTGCAAATAAAATATCAAGATTAGCATACTTCAACATTCTTTCGATTGTGGAATCCAGGGATGCTCTGCATAAGATGAGATGTAGGATGATTTCCAAAATCCGAACTAACATATCCTATACGCAACCTTCCATTTAGAGTTTTCTGATGCTCGTATGGGCCCTTGTGCAATATGTTAATCTACAACCAAATAAATTATTTCTCACAATATGCAAAGCCATTCAAAGTAAATATCCATGGAACAGAAACTGAGCAACTGTTAGTTGTTATATCAGCAAATAAGGCTACTGTTTTGTCAGACATATTTCTTGCTCCCTTCACAAATGTGCAGAGAACTTGCTTGTAACAAGTAGTAGTCGTGTTAGTACACAATGCAAACAACATCGAATGAAATGCTGTTCAACAAGGACTGATGTATGTATGTAATGTATGGATTAATGTGGAACTTCATATAGCACCTTCTAACACCTCTTGACTGCACTCAGTGCCAGTCTAGGATAGCACCTTCTAACACCTCTTGACTGCACTTACTGCCAGTCTAGGATTGTTCAGCTCAGTTCATAAATAGTTCAAAAAAGAAATTTTTTAACTTGTTCAGGTATATACACAGATGTTCATTTAATAAAATTTTCACAGAGCTGCAGAGTTCCTTACTTTTTCAAGACAAAGAGCAGCATGTCGGGAGGCAATTCCCTTGCGTTGTGCATGACTGAGCGGGTAGAGCATGCTGTGATGTGGATGCACGGATGGCAAACGACTCTTATCCAGCTGATCCTGTACTATTGTCACCAACTTCTTCATGCGCGAATCGTAATCCGACCAATCGCACACAATCTGAATTTATAAAATATAGGCCTTTGTGAAATTCCACAATAACACAAATTAAACACATGACTATCATCCTTCATACTGTTTGAAGTGTCATCTCAAAATAACTTTAACAATGTACTGAATTTACATTCAGAAGAAGGCAGTCACAGGTATTGAAGTATTTTTCGGCCTTGGAATAAAAGGGCGAGTGGTTAATTTTCTCCCTCGTCGTCTCATCTTCCTGCTGATAATGTAAGGTCATTTGTACTCCTCAAAAGCAAGTTCACATGGGCACAAAGGGAACAGAGATCTCATAAATTTCTATTGGTGGGGATTTTAACCCCAACCTCAGGATTGACAATCCGGCACGCTAACCACTAGACTACTGCGAACACCAATCCACGTTCAATTGCCATATAAAATTTAACGAAGAATTTAGCTCATATAAGACAGACCACTAACCTGTAAGCAATGAGCCAGGTTACAGTATGCATCTGGAAAGTCTGGCTTAAGCTTCAGTGCTGTTCGATATGAGATGATAGCTTCCTGTATGTTCCCAGAATCCTTGTGAATTGAGGCCAGGTTGCTGTGAGCATCAGCAAAGGCTGGATTGATCTGGATAGCCCTGGCATAGCATTGCATCGCAGACTGTACATCCTGCATCTCCTTTAATGTGTTGCCCATGTTTGAATAGGCATCAGCAAATGTTGGTGAAATGTGGATTGCCTCTTTGTAATGCATCAGCGCCTCATGCAATTTTCCTTGCTGCTGTAGGACACTGGCCAAGTTAGAATGTGCAACAGCAAACTCTGGGTAGATCTACAACATATAATTAAAATAACTTCTATACTAAAATGTTACACTGCTTATTAGATAAACTTTGCTTTATGTTGTACTTCCAGTAACACTATGGTCCAACTTCCCTCCAAGGGTCCCTTTCTTTATAGTCCACATCAAATGGAAGAACAATTAAAACCTGGAATAAAAATCAACAACTCCAGTAGAAGCATTCTAACCCCTTAGGTTTCAGAATGTGTTTATCTGAATGTGCATCGTTATCTTTGTTCACACCACTTAGGTTCAGAATTTCTTAACCAACTGTCCGTCATTCTCATCGATCAGTTTCTGAACATCTTTCCTGGAAAACATCGTAGTGTTCATAACCATCAGCCTGCCATTAAATCGCTGAACTAAAAAACTTCATACTCTTTAAAGTTCATCCATTCAGTGATGCGTATCCATTTTAACCGTTTTGGGTTTAACCCCATGTGTCACAGGCAAGCTGCAAAGGACATGAAACTAAATGTCTATCTAACGATGGTGAGAATCTAACAGTAACAATATGAAAAATAACTTCAATAATGGGATCATACCTCAAGAGCTTTACAGTACAAGTTGACAGCTTCTTCCGTGAATCCCTGCTCACGCTTGATGTTTGCCAAGTTGTTGAGCGAATCTGCATGAGTGGGGCAAAGAGCAAGAGCAGTGTTGTAGCATTCTTCTGCCTCCTTTACCTGACCCCTCTCCTTCAAAGCATTTGCCAAGTTGCAGTATGCATCTGGAAAGTTCGGCTGCAGTTCGATCGCCCGTCGATATGTATCAATGGCAAGATCAATAAGCCTGTTTTTACACACACAAAACATGAGAAATTGGCAACTTGATCATCTCATTTGCTACATTTGCAAAACAGAAGGCAATCAACAACACTTTATGTTACGTTAAGAAGCACACATTCAATCAACCGACTGAAACAATCTATAGCAAACACCGCTTTCACATCAAGAATTAATTAAATTCAAGTACCAAGACAAGTACACGTTGCCTTGACAACTGCATGAAAAGATATCAAGAAAACATCTACAGTTAATAAATATGACATTAAAAAGATGGAAAAGCTGAAGGCTGCAATACAATTCTATGCTTAATTTCTGTATACTCGTTATGTAGAAAAGTTCTTTTAAACCTAGCTCTCTTGAACTCTGCCCTCTAATTAAAGTAAACTAGTGAAATATCTTTTGATAGTAGTACAGAAAATACAAATAGTCTCTGCTGCATTGCCAATATCAGATGCTTTAAGCAGAACTTAACATACCCCTGTTCGTAATACACGCACGCCAAATTGCCATGAACAACTGCGTGGTTTGGGTTTAGATTCAGTGCTCGTAGGTAAGCAGCAACGGCCCTGTTTACAGAAAAACAGTTACACAATTTATCTGAAACGTCTGTTCAAAACTATTTCATAACACATAAAACTATCAGCATACTTAATTCATTCTAAAATTAAGAGCTTATGTTTAGTTTGGCACAAAACAATAAAAACCAATTTAAGCAATCAGTTTTACAAACCATAACAACAGCAATAAACCTATGTTGGCATTTCTACAGGTATCGCTTGTACACAGAGGCAGGCATCTGGGTGCACCATTACTTAATTAGATTAGAATTTTAATGCAATTCAACTTCAAAGCAGCATCAAGTATATATTGTAGCCTAAACGTTAAAATTCAAGATGTTCCTGGTGCATTTAATGGCATATTACATTATTAGCATCATTTATAAAATTTATTTAATGATACATATATCACAGAATCAAAGAAGTTAGTAATTTACAACACAGCATGACTAAGACAATTTAAACATCTCAGCAGCATGATAAATGCCTATTTAAAAATGTCAATTGCAGTTTAACTTTGTAAAGTGTTCCTTAGTAGAACTGAAATTCTCTACAAGCACCCCATTTTTTCACTATGTAACAACTGTTGTCTTATGGTCTTTGCAACAGACAAAACCATAAGCATTTTTAAGTAGCAAGAACTAACATCATTACAAAACTGTAGTAAATGAACACAACCTGCATGTCCATGTAAATGTGAGCATGAATCAACTCAACAAACCCTTTAAAATTTTACATTGCGTCTGTGTAATAAAACCAACATGGGTATAAAAATGCTCATACCTTTCAAATATTCTAGCTTCTTTAAGCACATTTCCAAGGTTGATGTAGGCATCAATAAAATTTGGATCCAATCCAACTGCCTATTGTCAGAAAACAAGGAGCATTTCAAGAAACCACTTTTATTAGGTGAAAGCCTCCATTTATAAACTGTAAAAGGCTTCTCAATTGATTGAATTAGGCTACAGTGCACCGTAACTACATCCTTAACCAAAACACTAATGTAAAATATTACACAGCTCTGTGCAGTTTGTTTTAGTCCATGCCAGTAAGCTTGCTTAATACAGCAATACAAAACTTTTACAAATAATTTGATTAGAGGTGCTGTACCATTAAGTCAATTCAAGTATCACAATTAATTCTAAAACCTGGATAAATGTGCTACAACTATATTGGCAAGATCTAGCGACTGATCTTTAACACAATATGTTTATGATAACTCAACCTCTCACTGCTATTGAAAATAAGCATTTCAAACAAGTTTACTTCTTGACAGCAATAAAAAATCTTGCCTTTTCAAAATGATGAATGGCCAGCCATATTTCGCCTTGGGCATTGAATACACAGCCCAAGTTGCTCCACGCTACAGCAAATCCTGGTTGAGTTTCAATCGCTTTCAAGTAGCAAGCCTTTTATGGATCAGCACATAATGATAACAAAAAAGTAGAGAAATAAATGAATTAGAAACATCTGGAAGAGAATATGTTTAGCGACCGCGCGCAAGCTGTTCATTGCTCATACATGCCACTCAGAGTCAACTGTTATCAACAAGAAAAATTTAGAAGGAAATTCAATTTCTAACAACAAATTGTGTCTCTGCATCCTACATAAACAAAGGAATTTAAATTCAGCCAATTTGGTAGAAAGTTGAGAAAACTGTTGATAACAACTTCTCTGACATGGCCTTTGGTGCTTCTGTAATCTTCTGCTCTGAATGCCACAAGCCAGGAGATCTCACAATTTTGGCTTCATTAAAAAAAATTTGTAAGGACAAAATTTCACAAGTCCAAACCAATGTCAAAAGATGATGGGAACCAAAATTCAAAAACATAAAAATCAAACCAATCAAAGATGGCTTCCAGGCCATCAGGCAGAAGACACAGACAGCAACAGAATCTGAAACGCAGCGCAGGGTCTTCGCAGCGTCCGCCAGCGCATCACCAGATCTGATTCTACATACAAGTACATATTTATTATTTTTCCTTAAAAGTAGAAGGTTACAGTTAAGTAACATATGTTATATGCAAAAATTATACAATTTATTATCCTCTCCCGGACCCCACATACTTACTAATTTCGCCATCCTGAGTGCCACCGTCAAACATTTATATCTCGTGTTAGGCCATTCGATCGTTTAGATGACCCAGCACAAATGTCTGTTTCTAAAAACCACATATCATACCAGTTGTAGGCGGAACTTAAGAGACGTCCATTTTTCCCAGTTACGGTTAATGTGTCACCAGGATTACGTTACAGGCAACTTGTCCTAAAACTGATAAAAAGTTGTGAAAGTCAGAACGCATCAACAGCATCATTTCAAAATGCAAGTTCCAATTTCCCAGAAATCAAACCTCTACTGCAACTACTGTATTTTCAATACGATATTCCGTCGGCTGAAAGTGAAGTACGTGGCGAAATGGATTCTATCACGATTCAAGTGCTTCATATATCAACTGCACAGACCATATACAATTTCAGAGAGGAAAACTCATAAGAAAATCATTAAACAAATCCCGGTCAAACTGAAAATGTAAGGTAATTTTTGTTTTCAAATCAAAATTGAATGAAAAGCATCGCTTTGTCAAGACAGATATTTTACTAGCCGCTGTAACAAATCGAAATGGTACGGTAGTTGACGAGCCAGTAGAAATTTTTCAAATATATATTCAATTTTCTGAACCATTCATATACATATACATTCGTATATATGTATATTTACATGTTTTAGTATTCATATAGAACTGTCATTATTTTATAAACCTTTTTGCCACTGTTAGAGCCATGTAACAAATGAATGACAACACCTAGTTTATTATTTTCAGTACGAAGCAAGTTGTTAGATGACTGTCAAGCAGCATGCACAGATTGGAATTTCTGTATTGCAGAAGTCGCAGTCGTAGATCATCTTAGATAAGGAAAAGACTGACTGTCACTTGAACTTGCAAATTCCATTTCAAGATCAGATAACAGAAAGAATAAAGTGCCAGAGGCAGGAGCAGTCTGTCGGGAAACAAATCCTTATGGTTAAAGACTTACCTTGGCTTCATCAAGACGTCCTAGGGCCTTCAGCAGGTTTCCAAGATCACTTCTTACACAATACAGATCCTACAACATATTTTATAGCAATGTTACAAAATTGTTACAAACACTAAAAATTATCAATCACATAATATACTGCAGGCTTAAACCCTGAATAGTTTTTCCCAGAATTAAAGGTAGATAAAAATCAGTGATTTATTTCAAAAGCTGCATCAAACTCGGGCATACAATGTATTCCACAAGTCAGCGTTTATGTCTCAAGCATATATTCTGCAAAATTATCCTCTCACGAGCCACGTTTTACACAAGTTGCTCACAAAAAGCACTTCAACATATTTTAACTCCACATTTTATTCAAGTTTCAGAATAGTACTAAAATCCACAAAGGTTGTTCATGTCCAATATATCCACACGACTAACCCTGACAGCACGACAGTTGTCCCTTAAGGGGTTTCCCCTTTGCTTTTGGCTACCTCCAATATTTATCAAGTGTATAAATATGAAGTTTTGCTGTTGCTACTTGAAGCAATAAAAAACTATGGTTAGGGCTAATAAACAGTATCTTGTAATGTATTCTAAAATTCTAGTCCAACATTTGAACTTAAGTACTTTATACCTCATTAAAGATCCTGTTAATTTCATAAACAATTTTCATCAATAGTCTAGGATTGCTAATCATCATGCGCATCAAGACTCCAGAACCAAAAACGTGTACAGGAAACCGGTCTACTTATTCCATTTTCAAAATCCATGAGTATATAGTTGAAAGAAGCATTTAAATGAGAAAGTAGACTCACTGAATCTTTTAGACTCACTGAATTGTACTGAAGCGCCGTTACATAAGCTTGCACAGCTTGCTCGAGATCTCCAGCAGCAACAAGAGCAGCGGCCAAGTTGATGTAGCCATCTATGAAATCTGGCTTCAGTCGCACAGCATGTCTGTAGTTGCTCAGTGCCTCGGCCAGCTGCCCACGCTCTTTGAAGACATTTCCCAAGTTAGAATATGCTTCAGCTAGCATTGGATTCTGTTTTATAGCCAGCTGGCTAAAGTATGCAGACCTAAAAGCAAATTGTTTACAAACTAAGTCAACAGAACTGAAGGTTCAAATGTGTTAATAATAATAACTTATGTGGTGTCGCTGTCATTTGCATCTGAAGCTCACTTCATAAACGGCATATTCAAAAAATTCTCTTTGTCTTACAGAAACTTATCCAGTTTCATATTTATCTAAACTCCTTGGGTTCGCACTAAAAGCACCACTCAATAGTGTGTACTGCAAGAGGCGCTTCGTGCATTCTCAGATACGATACGAACCAATAAACGTTTCCCCGAAACGTGTCTTGCTTCGTGACTCCTTGATTACTTATTACTGGAAAGTTGCTATGTGAAGCTTGCATTTGTCTAATATCTCATACTCTGCGGAGGCCATATTATTTACATACAGACAGGCCAAAACAAAATTCTCCCATAATCCAAATACTGGATATTAATTACACCATGAAACCTGTTGTGGTGAACAAATCGAGAGCCGCACTCATTATCCTGTAATAAATCAACATCAATATTCCTTTCAGAATCAAGAATCCATTGACTAATCCACTCAACAGAATTTTTACCAAGAGGCATACCATAAACTAAACCTAATTGTAAACAGAGCATAACAAATCTGTTTAAATACAACAATACAACCTACTTTTCCAATCGACGACACTGAAAATGAATAGAACTCAATAGCAGTAGAACCCCCGTGTTGGTTGGATCATGTCGCCATAGCTGAATGCAGTGTTGTTCAGCACGGTCATAATCACCATTCTGATACTCACGATGAGCAAGTTCAGCCAGAGCTATAAATTACCAACAAATATTTGGTACACCATTACCACTTACATTTTTATAACTGGCCTACTAATGTTTTATGACTTCAAAATTAATTTCAACATCACATAAGTAATGTTGGAAAAGACATTATTCTATACCACAGTGCTATTACATGCCATCACCCGACCATGTTATTGGATGATCCACATCGTATGATTGTCACTTGTTCAAGGCAGTTGGCAATAAAATAATCTCAAAGGGAACTTAACTGTTCTTGGAGCCTAACCCCAAACCCAACTGTATTATTACAAGTAAAGAAAATTGCAATGAGATGAATGAACTAACAAATCAGCCATCACAATTCACCAAAATCATTCTATCGCAATTGACATTCCCAAAAGATACACTTTTTAAAACTTCCAAAAACAAACACAGCATAACAGTGCAGTAAATTATCATCTTATTATAACCTCGAATACTCACATTCCTTCATGATTCGAAATTTAGAGTAACAGAACACAACAAAGTCAGAGCAATGAAAATCGACTCCCATCATCCGTATAAGTACGCATCAGAATAATAAGTCTGTGTACTTTTCCATACACCTAGCCTACGCCTATTCGTCATCGGAGGCCTGGAAAGTACTTTTCCACACTGAGCATGTCTAATGGAAGTTTTGTACACTAATAAGCCCACTCCAAGGCCAAACTGTTGTTTAAGGAATTTAAGCTGTAGAGTAAAACTTCCAGATAAAGGATATTCTGCATTTTTCCACCGGTGTTCATCGGCGCTTCACTCGCCGAGAACACCTGCAACAGGTTATTACGAGACATGAATGAAAACCAAACAATTGCTAAGAAATGTAACTAGGATATATTTTTCTTAAAAAGCGCCCAGCTCAAATTTTCAAGCATTCGTGTAACGAAGTCAGTTTGGGCCACAAAGACACCATGACCTAGTTCTCCTCTCGGGGCGTTCATCATTAAACCCACCAGCTTGAAGATGTAGTAACCTTACCATTACTGTCGGCAATGATGTGGGTCATGCCACCGCCAACGTTAATCTTGTAGAGAGCCGTTTTGGCGTTTTCACACCGTCAATCTGAAGCAAAATCTCGTTCGTTTCTTCCTTCTTCTACTTCGTCTCCACCGAAGAACGACGCACAAAGAGGACAAATAGACGGCAAGATGGCGGCCGCACCAAATCACGCACGCCTTCTAACAGCGCGCATCAAATAGTTTCTCACTTGTTGGCCAACAACTCCGGTTTATAAAATTTTACATTCAATATTAACTCGTATTTGTCTTAATAATGCTGTTTGTTTGGTCATGAATAGCTATACCAAGAAATTATTATTGAATATGTTTATTTGCGTCATAATGCAACAGAATACTGCAACGCGAAAGGATATAGAAAGTAGGTCTTGGGCGAACGACGTGTCACTCAACGCCACCTTGAACCATTGCAACTAATGGAAAGATTCTCTTCAAGGATGCCATACACTCTATAAGTCGTGTGTCTTAACCTGCGCTTTGCGACTAGGACTATCTACCAGCTACTATTGACATTTCAACCCAACAATTTCTGCCTTTGGGCTCATTTTTAAATAATTGGAATATAGTAATAAGTATAAAGCACGATAGGTCTAAAATACTGCACATAATGCAAAAAATGGACTTATGTTTAACTATCACTCCGCGGAATTTCCACTCAAAATTGAAGTCTTGCCTGTTCAGGAATTCATACCCGGCTCATCTGATCTTCCACCTTCCAATATTCGACCTAAACGACACCCACCTAAACACCTGCTATGTCCCTCTGGAAACCGGACTCAGATCTACTTCTGACTACCACAGGCGCTTAATCTAACTAGAATGGATAGGCAGAGGGTCAAGATCCAACGGGTCAGTAAGACAGACAGTCAGACGGCTGAGATGGGTGGTGCTTAGAGTTGAAACGGCGAGGGAAGTGAGTGGAAGATGACGTAGTGGAGGTTAAGCTGCATACAACTTGGTACAACGGTGGAAATCGTTAGTGATAACGCCATGAATTGAAAGAAATTATGAGTTGAATTGATGATGCCATGAAACATAATTTTGGAAAATATCACACCATAAAAAATTGATACTCCGCATCCACGTTAGATAAACAAAGCAAAACAAGACATGCTTGGACTAACCACGAGAAACACTAGATTTTACAATAATGGAGGTCATTGATTTCACTGCAGTCAGATGGTTGGCATCATGATCAAGAGCAGTGATGCTGGATTGATACAGACACTTCAATTTGTAATAATAATAACAATAATCTTCGTTTATTATTTAAAACTGACATACCGCAGTATGATTACAATTCATAGTATGAACGGTCCAGAACGGATGATTACAAATAAGTTACTACATGAGTCGAATTTAACTGTTTGCCAGCCATGCATGGCGTCCATCACGTCCTACTGCTCATTTTACCGTCATCTGGCGAATAAAAGGCCGAGTCAATGAAAAATCAGAATATAATGTTCTGTGGACCTTTCTGAATTGTTTGGACCAACACTCTAGGTCTTTACATTCTTCTGAACAGGAAACCGTTTCAGTGTACGGTATACTTTATTCCGAAACACAAGGCCGCCAACAGGCAATAGCATTCGATGGCTACTTTAATGTTTCTGGGCAATTCTGGCTATTGGCACAGTCATGCGATGTGTTGCAGCGTAGCTACTAATGGCGTAATAGTAATTTTTAATTGATATCGCAGTTTTATATAGCGCCTGCTATCGAGTCGCTCGAGTACAAGAGATGTACACGATACCTCTGATCTGAGATGAGTGCGTGACCCATGAGCTCTGCCACTCACAGAAGAGAAGACTCTTCCAATAACAATAATTAATAGACAATATGCAACGTGTTTAACTCATTTTATTGTTATACAAACACCGAATAGCGAGTATCGGTCTCCAAGAAAGACGGAGAGAGGGAGAGGGAGACGTAAGGACAGACAGACACAGACACAAAGAGACACAGACATACACAGAGACAACAGTCAAAGAGACACATAGGCCTAGTTATACTCACAACCAGACAGTCACACACTGAGATAGACAGACAGGCGGCCGAGTAATGAGCAAGGACAGAGACCTCTGCTATGCGTAGGCGTGGCAGAAATGCACTAAGTAGGCCTTTATATTTATTTATCCAACTGCATAATAACCGCACTTTGGTTTACATAGCTCGGGTAGGGAATCGTGTCTGTCGTCAGCCACACAGGGTCTTACTAATCCGTGAGCGCTTCTGAGAGACTCTTAAGTGGCGCTTTATAAATGTTTTATTACATTACATTACATAGACCTGCACGTGTTACTTAAGTGTAACGTAAGAGCTGTACATGTAGGGCTCAGTATCTAGAAGGCAATGGCTCAGCTCAGTCGGTCGGACTGAGCGACAGTCGACCCTATTCGGAGTCGCTGCTAGTGTCATTCTGCTCCACAGATGTTCCTCGAATAAACCCCATACAACGTGTCGAACGTCTCTACTGTCAATCGGCAATCCTGAATGTCGGGTGATCAAGCGACGTTAGTTTCTCCGTATACACTTAGGTTTTAGATTCGTAGATCCAACACCTCTGGACGAAATAGTAAACCACTGCAGGCTAACCATAGGCCTATACTAAGGGTAGCTAAGGGTCGACTGTTCCGGAATTCGTGTGTGAGGCATGCACTGGATGGATCCGGAGTTTAACGACAGCTTATGACTACAGAGGCCGTTGCCGTAGATTATTTTGGCATATTACAGCTCTTTTCTGCAAGGTGTCCAGTAAAAATTCGACCAGCATGCCACGTGAATAACACGCATCTTCCGCTTAGCTTAAAAATTCCTGGAAAGGCAAATAGGGCCTACTAAGACTACGCTCAATGTAGGCTCTATAGTATAGGGGTATACTCATTGCACTAAAGGTACATGCAAGGACCTATTCCTTGGGTACATGCATTCTAAGTCGCAATGTTCTTTAGCCGAGTATGATTTGTGGGTCTCAGCTGTGCGGAGGGAAGCCGGCCTGTTAGGCAGTGGAGGCCTGCCCAGGCCAGATCTAAAGGCGGAACAGAAATAAGTTGGGACGACTTGTTACTTTTTTCAGAAGTTTTCGATAACCTGTTTTAGTCCAGAGACGTGGTTGCTGAAAGACCCTTTTCAAGCGTCCAATTTCTGATGACCATTTTAGCCATCCACTTATTTACATGGATGCACCTTTCCCACAAGGCCATATTACCCTAACAGTCAGTGATTGGGTAAAATATATGTACTTTCAGAAATTATTAAAACATCATTTCAATTTCAAATAACAACAACAAATGAAGTCTTTTAAAATGAGAATCTACTTTAAATAGATGTCAACAATTTAGAGGTGAAGTTTAGGCTGACTGACTGAATTTATGACTTGACTAGACAACAGAAGTTATGATCATTGCAAATGAAAGACCGAAGCAGAGGCAAAGAAACATACAGCTACAAAGAAGGAGAAACAGACATACATAGATGGAGACAGGTCTAAAAAAATGGGTGCCATAAGGAAATGGGTGTCCAACCTCGTCCTTAGCCTGGGTAACATGTAAAAGAACTTGCAAGTCTCTGATACATTCAATAGACTTGTGTATCTCATTAACCGAATGGTCGGAGTGCGTGCCTTGTGACACAAGATGGCAATTTTCAAGACTTCCATGAAACAGTTTCTGTTTAACAATGCATTATTAAAAGTTGATAATGTAATCCTCTTATCTGGGATTGTAACATCCAAAGACGGCAGTGGCAGAGTTTCACCAAAAGCCAATGGCAGTGGCCCGTGGGTTCTTAAAAGCGTCAGACTCCATGCACATTCCTGTACAATACATTGTCCCTCAACTTCCTGCCAAAGCCTCCAAGCATGCAGTATCCATTCTTTCTTCAATCACTCTGCATAATTTAGCGGTAAAATATAATGGGGCTAAGGCCTCAAGGAACTGTTCCCTTCCATATAAAGTGAACACATGCACTGTAGAGTACAGCATTACCTGGTACATCACTACATACAAGTAATCACCAGTACACAAATTTTACAGCAACTTCAAATTGCTGACCTCTGAACCCTATAGGCAGCTATAGTAATGACACTAAGGCCAGAATCCGTTCAGGCCAAAGTAAGACTTCACAAGGCCAAAGCCACCAAATTTAGCATGATCTGGCAGATGCAATACTGAAATTGAAAACATCTGCACAAAGCTTGTTAAAATGTTGATTCTGATTTTCGTAAACATCTAGCAGCTGATGGTGACATGATAGATAATGCATTGGTTGTTCACCTACGCAACATGGCTTAGAATCCCAGGCCTATAAAGTGAACTCAACAAAAGTCGCATTTGTGAACTGTGCATACCTCCACTGGCCATCATAGTCAATTTGAGTACTTTCATAAATCCATGCATAGTCACTCAGACTGCCTACGCTAAACATAATTATAGCCTTAACTCTATACATCTGGCAATGATTTAGGTGAATTAGTGCCACCCCTTCTCACATCTCATACATGCCACATGTGCCAACCCTAGATGAAAATACCATAAATGAAGTCGTGATCAAGATGTTGGCACAGAGGGGTTGGGTTCATGCCCCCACTCAATAAAGTTGGGTACTAGAGGTGCTTTTGATCCCCACTCTTTATGGCAAAGACACAGAATTTTTCTGGATAGGCAAAAATCCTTGGACATTTGAAAAGGAAAAGAATATGGGTTTGGGACAGATGACTCAACAAACCACAAAAACTGAGGCGTAAGAAGTCGTCATAAATTTGACTTGCAAATGGTCCACCAAGTCTCGATGACCAAAACGGGTTGATAAAGTTGTTTGGCAACAGAAAAAACACAATTTCCTCCACTGGACCCCTTCTGGATCTCTGCACAATAATTATAATGCCCCCATTAAAACCTTGGTCACAATATTATTGTATTGATTTTGAGGTGTGCTTGTGCTCCACAGGCCGTCCACGCAAGGACAAAATGTTGAAGAGGGCACAAAATAATTAAACAATCTAATACCATATCTCACCTAATAATTATAAGCTAATAGATAATTTCTAAACAGCAATACTTTTGGACATTTTAGCTTTGTCTCTGCATTAATAATTTGCTAATCTCCAATTTACTTACAAATGATTACTGGTATGTCAAATAGTTGGCTTCATTTTAAGAAATAAGTTGTTTTCATTTATATGTGAAAATAGTTTTCACCACTTGTTAACAACCAAAAGAGAGGCCTAATGAGCCAAAAGTCACTGAAGTTCATCCATACAATAAGAAAAGTTTTCACAACTCAAAATTCATTCAAATAAGCTAGATTTGAAATAAATGTAAAATTTACTATAATAATAAAATTAGCAAAACATGTAGAGACAAGAACAGAACCAGTGACAAAATCCTAGAACCTTGTAAACTAACATCAGTGAGTCAAGCCAAGATTATAGTCTTAGAATTCATTTGCACATAATGAAAATGACGTATCTGTCAAGCAGACACTTGCATCTTATACTTGGTTTACATACACTCGCATCTCAGTAGCAGTTCTTTATTCTACAGCGAAGATTCACAGCCAGTTACACATAAACTAACTAGTATAGGAACCAAGTAATTAACTTTTGCAACAGTTAACTCTATCAAACAAGGTCAGTCTTTGCAACAGTTCAAACACTGCAAGAACCTCAAGTGAGGCCATAATGACAACACAGACAAAGTAGATGGAAAACCTCAGGGAAGAACAGCAGTTGAATCTGCTGTAGTGCCATGCAGTCTCCTGGAGTCTTCCTCCTTGGCAGCAAACAAATACTGTATCACATCGAGCGGAATCTGGCGTTGTGGCCCACTGACATGAATCAGAAACGTTCCATCAGGATTCGTGAAGACTTGCGTGCTATTATCGGTGCTTGGTGTCAAACAGTCAGCGTCTTGCAGCTGTATGATGTGGTCACCTGCTGGAAACACCAGCTCTGAAGTCGTCATCACATCCTCTGGTTGACCAACATGATCTGCGGAAAAAATGCTGGACTGAAGGCCATCCGCAGGAATGCAATTGTCCACTGAATGAACAGAGATCAGAGATGAACCATTGGTGGAAACTGTGGCTGATGATTTGTCTGTTTTTTTGGTCAGATTGAAACCCTTACCATCAGCAAGAAGTGGACCAGGCTCCTTAATACGGTAATGACCAACCGAAATGTCTAGCAGTTTTGCCAAACGATCGCTACTCAGCTGCAACATAAAATGTTTGTTACCATTAAGCAAAAAAGCTGAGAATTTGCATATTTCTTACATTATTTTAAGTTAATATCAGTTACTAACTTATCAGACGTAGCACCAATACAAGTCTAGTAAATCCATCTAGAATAAAATCTTACATTTTCAACATACTGCAACAGTGAAAAGCATGCTATAGGACGTTTACTGACCCCAAATACATTCCTAATCCACTCAATTGGTTACTGTGTGCTTGCTTTGTAATGTAGATTATGGGTTACAGCCTTTCCTGAAATGGCCACTGAGTAGGGAGTTATTGAGCAAGTCCTTAATGCACAATTGCACAGAAATACAGAAAACCATACTATAGAAATAATAGTAGTAACATCAATAAAAGCATTAGCAGTAAGGGATATTTTGTGGTGGAGTTCTTATGTTGGCATCTCTTTAAATTAAAGGTTAAACAAACTTAACAGAGTTTGAAAAAGAAATAAAGTATAAAATTGGCCAAAAACAGCAGAACAGAAAACAAGTTACACAAAAGTTATGCTAAATTCCACAGAACTTGAAATTGAACATTTGTTATTAGAAAACATGTCAAATCAACCAAACGTCATAAACATCCCCACCATCTCAGAGTTTGTAAGCCATCTTGTGAAGAACCATGCAAAATATCTGCTCTTAATGTTGCATGGTGTTCAAGATAGGACTAGTTTTATATTGGTAGGGAATTGATAGCTTGCAAACAACTTAACTCTGTGACTTTTTGGTTACTAATAAACTCAGAAGTATATTAGATGCACCTGTGAAATTTTAACCAGATTATTAGGTCTTCGAATACCGGTAGATCTTAGCCATTTAAAAATTTTGCAGTCTGATGTATGTACCTTATGGCTTTTGGTTAATTTCAGCCATAGATAGCATAGCAATATTGATATTTTAGCACATACTGGTTGGCTGGTATTAAATATAAAGTCCCAGATATCTGTGGCTTTGTTGTGGGACATTTGGAGAAACCATTCTGATAGGTTTTAACTAATAAATCAAAGTGTTAGATGCTCTTTAAACAGTACAAAGTAAAAGATAAGTCATCTTCTGATTGGTCATGTGGGATAAGTAACAGAGGTATTACTTTCATATAAAACTAATATCCTTTTACTTCCATTTGCCGTCCATCACAAAAACTCAGTTGAAAAACCAGAATTTTTACAGTAATTTTCAAACTGGGCTGGGCTTAAGGATAACAGATCAAACTGCAAACATTTTACATGTTTAGAATCTACTCAGAACTAAAATTCTGACGAAAATCTGACAACTGTGTCTAAAATACATCACTGAGCTCATTGAAAATGCCTAAGAAGTAAGTTGTTTGCAAGTTATTATTACAGTTTGGGTCAAGAATGCCACCGATGAGCTTTTACTGGAAGTAATGCCTTATAAAATGTTCGATTACAATTGCACTTACCACCATTATGGCATCTGGCTTGAGTTCTTGTTGTTCGGATGTGTCTTCAACATTGACTGGTTCGAGGCGCTCCTTGGTGACTCGTCTAATCTGGTCATACAAAGACTCGAACTCAGACAACATTTCTGGTATTCGTAGTCCACCATTACTACGCTCCACTTTCATCTTTAGGAACTCCCAGAGTGTCACTTTTCTAACAAGCCGTGTCATCTGGTCCTGCACATCACTGTCCTCCTCAGAAACCTGATCAATCATATCAACAGACAGACAAAAAATATCATTAAAATATTATAGTACTAATAAAAACAGCAACATATAACTAATCTTATTAAAAAATTATTAATGTTAACATACAACAATGTATCTTGATTAGCATATATGTATTTGTATGTATGTATGTGAACAGTTATAACGCACGTTTTAAGAACTGTACAAAGGCACTGTAACATGACTATCAAAAAGATGGCCATGCTACAGCATTACAGGTAACAGATTGTCTCATTTGGCGATTTATATAGTGTCAGTGCAAACCAAGAAAATGCATGGCAAATGTGATGGCTAGTATCTAACAAGATATAGATTAATTAGGCTGGAAATATAACTTTCATTTTCTCAAAGAGAACTTAAACCAGTAAATTACCACATTTATTAAATAGCATCATATTTGCCACTCTAACCCCAACAGCTTCAGTTTGAACACGTTCACTGTTCCTGCTTCATCTTGTATTTGCATTTGGGATCATTAATGAGCTTTGTAATAATAAAAATGCAAAAGCGCCAAACGCTGTAGTTAAATTTTCTGAACTAATTTGCTTAGGATACAAGTAACCATTTCATACATAAAAATACACAATAGTGTTAAACATATATAAACCAATAGAAAACCATTAACAAAGGGTATACCTTTGATTTCTTTGTGGGGATGTGGCCAACGGCTGAAGACAGTTTCTTCACCCGGTACAGTGTCTTAGGGTTGTTGGGCAATGCAGCAGCAACTGATTCATCCAGCTGAGTTGCATTTGGGAATACAAGCGTAGTTACGGTTGACTCGGGTTGAGAAAGACAAGACATATTGGCCATATTGACAAGGCTTTCAATTGATGCCAATGTGTCATCTGGTTTCATCAGGCTGTCTTCTTGCCCTATATCCACTGAATATGGTCCTCGAGTCAAACCTATTTCAAGACAAGTACACAGTCATGTGACGTGAGATCTATTTCCTTCAGATCGACCTGTATAGCTACTGGCTCATCGATCACCTATTTATATCTTTCTTTGTTAACCCAGTTTCATTTTTCATGAAATCTGTTGATAGTTTAAATCATCACAATCAGTAAAAAGCAACAGTATTCTATAGCCTATTTATTTTTCCTTCAAACAACACATCCAGTTGCCAAAGAAGATATGCTCATGTTCATTTTCTCTCAAAATATATCCACCACACAAATACATAAATCAATTCAACCTTGTCTGCAAAAATTTCCTTATACAATTCACTACTGTCTGTCTCTGATAGAATTAGTGGAAAATACTATTTGAATTAAACGTTTCAGTGTCTGTCAAAGTTTTCTGGATACAACATGCCATATCCTATGTAGATATTTTAAATTCTTGGCTCAAACTTTTGTATTCATAAAGGTGGCTTAACCCTTTAACAACGAGCATGTACTAAAATGCATGGGAAACCAATGCAGCTTGTCGTTAAAGGGTTAAAGACATATTGACCCCATGGAAGAAGGTTGGGATGGTTGTTATGGCTTTCTCTTATTTTGTATCTATCATCGTCAATAATATCCTTAGACAGCAATTAAAAACCTGCGTTGCGGTTTGCCCAAATATTTTGTCGAACACACTGATTTCATCAACATTTGTTTAATAAATCCTAAGCAATGGCTGGGAAAACATTATTTTAAAAACAGTAATACTGCTTAATGTGGATTTTTGAAGAAATCACTAAATTACTACATGTATCTCTTAGGAGCTTTAATAGTAAAATTTGACTACTTTTAGGACTTTTCAGCATGTTAGAAATGCTTTCAGAATGCAACAAATGATAATTTGGTTAATTTCAAACAAGGATTTTATGAGAAAATGACAGAGTAACAGTGTGGCTCACAAGCTCGAGATTTTTTATCATTTGACGAAAGCATGACATCTGATCCAAATTGTCAATTAAAATGTAGGAAATGACCTTGTTTTCTTTTCCGCCGAGCTATGACTCTCCGCTTCAGCATCTTTGGCTTTGGAAGGACAGCATTTGCATCGTTCAGCTGGCTGTTACTGTACGGCAGGCCATAGCCAACATTAGTTGAATGCTTAGTCGTCTTACTATGCTCCTTTAAGTCTTTGTGATGAGCTCTGATAAGCACTCGACAGTATAGACAGCGTGCCTTGAATATGTCACCCTCAACAGGGGCTATCCATCCTTTCATAAAACATGAATGAAACAGGTAAGCATTATCATGTTATAGATCTATTAAACTTCAATATTTTACTTAAGATCCGTTTTACTCAAAGTTGTGGGGTACATCATAACAGCAACACTATTATAGTTACAAATCTCAGTTAACTGCGCTAAAATATTTAATCACGTTAATTAATTAATGCATTAATTGCATTAATAACGCATTAAATGCCCAGCTCTAGTTCAAATATAAGAGAATTTTCAAGCAAACTCACCATCAATATAATGCCATAAGGAATGTACAAATGGGGTCACAGTGAAAGAGAATATTAAAGTTAGGTGAAGAATATGATAAAAAGGAAAATAGTTAAACTATACTTTACCACGAAAATTTGAATCTGATTCCCAGGCTTTTCTGTATTTCTGCTTGTACCGATCCCATGAACTTCGGCTGAGAAAGTAACAAGGATTCTGCTTTGACTGGAAAGAACAAGAAATACATCTGAATAGCTGGCTGTAAAGAAAGTCATCCTCCACAGACCCAGTGACAGAGGGATGTCTTCTACCATCTGCAAGGGACTGTTTGGTGTTTGTGTCTGTGCACTGCGAGACTATTCACCGTGTCACCATTTCTCTTCTTCAATGCTACTAGTCCAGGAACTCTGAACATTGAGCAACTTGGTTTCTCTATTCACATCAATCGGCTACTCGTGGCTGTTACTACCAACTTCATCAGCTACGGGTCATCTCTCGCTCCCTATCCCAGGAACTCTGAACATTGTGTCTACTATCGGCTCTACATGGGAATCCGTCGGCTGTGCACTGTGTGTTTGCCAGTGGTGACTCTTCTAGTTATCTGAGCACTCTACTTATTCGTTAACTTTTTGTTCTTAGTGATTTTAACATAATTTATCTAGGCTGGCATAGTCAGCACTTTTGTGAGTACTTAAAAGGTGCTATATCAAGCATCCACATACATTTACTCATACATACATTTTCAATCAGAAGAATGCCAATGAACATTCGGTACCTCCACTGCATTGGCAAGTACTGGCAAAGATGTTAAAATATAACTACCATGACGTGTCCAGGTACATCAAAAGAATGCTACATATCTAAGTCATCACAGTTCAGGCAGTAAGCTGCTGGTTTTCCAACAAAATTAAAAAAAAACAATTTTTACAACATCTGATTCGTTTTAAAACACAAGAAGTCTAATTATTACTGTAATTTTTCATGTTTCGAAAGGTACTGAAATAACATGTTAGCAAACCTTTCGTTCTGCAGCATTGCCAGATGTTTTCAATCTCTTCCAGGTACCTACAAAGTAAAAGGCAAAAAAGAATAACTTGAAGTAGACAATTAGTGGAACAAATTAAGAAATCAAGCATGGGTCGAATGTGGCACGAATCATGAAGCTGGTGCACAAGAGGTTAGAGATGTGACCAGAAGAACAGTGGCGTGAGCTTAAAACTCACAAATAACAGATAGGCACTTAATTTTGACAATTTCCGAAATTTTTTTCTTTATTACCTACTTCCGCCAAAATTTCTGATGACCTTTTTTTTTGCTTTTCCCTCTTTTAGCTTAGAGATTCTCCCCGTGGTGCAAAACTCATGCTCATTACTATACTGTAATTGTCAGAAGCCGCCCTGTCCTGCAGAAAAGAAATCCGCTGTATGCTATTTATTGCATTATTTTTCTTCCTTTCCTTCCTTCTTTGTCTACTTTTATTACTTTCTCTTTTACAAATTTTTTCTGTAATCACTCCTTCTTTTATTTTTCTTTCAACCCTATTTTGCCGCCTGCTCAAGCCGCCACTACTCTGACCCCCCGTAACGCCACTGCCAGAGAAGGACAGATCTGGATCAAAGGAAATGCCATGATTGTGTACAGGTGAGTCAGAAGTGAAAGTCAGAGATGAAGTCAGAGATGAAGAGTTGGTTGGTAGATGTATGGAAGGGTTGGGAAATTTCTTGATCTGATCTGGGAGGCCAAGGATAATAAATTCTGCTTTGGCATGGTTGAGGCAGAGGAGGATGAAGAAAATCCATTTGGAGATTAAGTTTACCACAACTGAGCAATGGAGGAGGAGAAAAAGCTGGGGAAGGCCAGAAGGATATAAAGATTTGGCTGTCGATAAAGATGGTGGTCAACAGAAGAGGATTTTATGATGACAGTGGGTGTAGTGTAAAGGCCGAAAGAAGCGGCCCTAGAATGGAGCCTTGAGGAACACACACAAGAGGGGTTGTGAGGAGTGGCTGGGGGATTTAACAGTGAAGGAGCAGAAAGACAAGTGAGACTGAAACTAGAGTAGAGCAGTGCCAGAGACACCAAACCAAGAGGACAGCCGAAGGAGAAGTAGATTGTGATCCTTGGTTGCGAAAGCGGAAGAGATGTTGAAGAGACAGACAGGAGACTTGTTGATGACTTACAGCAGAGACCAGTTTATTATACAGAGAGACAAGCAGAGTTTCTGTGGAGTGGTGTTTAGTGAAACCAGACTGGTGGAGGTTGAGGAGTGAGCTACAAGAAAGCTAGTCGTTCAGCCTGGCAAGGACAATGCACTCGGTTAGTTTAGATAAAAAGGAAAGATTGGAGATGGAATGATAGTTTGAGAGGCTTCCTTGTCGAGATTATGCTTTGTGAGGAGGGAGTGACACGGGAAAGCTTAGTTAATATAATTGTATTGTATTGAAATGGCTTGAACACCTGTTATGCGCCTAGTGTCAGATTTCTTATTCATTTCTACTTTTGACTAGGACTGATTCGGAGTAGAAAGCAATATGTAGTCTCACCAATTGCGAACTGAAGGACTTGCCCAGGGTCCCTACGATTCTTCTTCTGAGGTGGATTTGAACTCAAAACCCTCCAGCTGCAAGGCATTGCACATACCCCATGCCACCGCGCCCCAGATGTGGTGCTGTTAAATGTTGTATTGTAGTGAGCGCGCACGTTTATAATGGCACCATCGCCATCCGCAGTAAAGATTCCCAGTGACAGGTGCCATCTCTGATAAACCGATATTCATTCTGTCAGCGAACCCAGGTCTGGTGGCAGCGGGCACCAACCCAGCACGACACTCAGGATCTGGTAATATAAGAATGGCTAATGGCATGTAAAATGCATGAAAAGTCTCACTTTCTTACATTCATTTCCACTTAATAAAGGACTGAATCTTTGTAGAAAGAAATGTAGTCTCACCTTGTTGAACTGATTCCTCATCTGTTAAACTAGATTCTTCTTCTGAGTCTTTTGTCTCAAAGTCACCATCATGCATCATTGCACTAGTTGCATGCTTGGTCGACTCAGCATGGTGCTTTAGATCTTTGTAGTGAGCGCGCAGTTCAACCCGGCACCAGCGACATATATCTTGCTCGATATAGATTCCCAGTGACAGGTGCCACCCAGTCTGAAAGTAAAAGATTATTCATTCTGTCAGCAGGACTGCAGGTCTGGTGTAATCGTAATCAAGCATTTATATAGCGCCACTCAAAACAGAGGCGCTCCCGACCCGAGCCAGTCTCTTCACTGGTAAAGGTGTGATGGCATTATAATCATGAGAGCAGGTCTGGTGGCATTAGAATCATGAGAGCAGGTCTGGTGGCATTAGAATCCTGGTGGCACTAGAATCATGAGAGCATGTCTGGTGGCATTAGAATCAAGGTTATTGATCAGCTTCAAGGTTCTCAACTTATTAGAAAAGAAGGTTGATTGATGGATTGTTGTCTGTACCCAGTTCCTATGTTGTTCCTATAATGCAACAGTCAAATGTTGGCAGTTTATTTTACAAGGGTACACATCAAATAGATTTCCATAATTTTTTTATTAATTGAAGCCACCTCATATATACAATCTATAAATTCTTTATTGATACTATTACAATGCACAAAGCACCACTAAAGATTCACTTTTAAATACAATCACATTACAAAATCACAGTGCTTTGGTCAGAACCAGTCGACATCCACACGGTCCCTAAGACCAGAAGACAAGCCTTACAGGACAAAACACACACTTGATTATTACTATTTCTCAATTTACCTCAGTATAGGTAAAGCACTTCCTAAGTTTTATTACAAGTTAGTGTGATAAAAGCACATGAACACAATGACTGGCCAACCAACCAAAACAAAAGCAGCACTGCCACTGTGGAAAAACTTATTATGCTGCCACTAATTTTCATATAAAGCTTTATAACAGCAGAATAAAAAGCAATTTCTGCATCACATACCACGAAGTACTGGATCACTGTTCCATCTCATCACATACTTCTGTGGATATTTTTTCACCTGCATTGGGTCATCTTCTTCATTTCCTTTGTACTGTTATAGCATATACATCAAATTTCAACTGTAGCTAGAATATTCTGCAGTTAAGTAAACACTTGACCTGAAGTTAAGGATATGTACAGATGGATTTAAGTGTCATTAAAACTAAGTGCCAATTGGAAATAATTCAAAGAAGCTTCTTCACATGGCTTTACACAAATTTAAACAAGCCAAGAGCATCGACATGGTCTTGAGAGAGTGGATCAAGGAACTGGTGCATCCTATGGATAAAAAATTCTACAAAGGAGGCCCAACACATTTACTGTAAACTTGATGCATCAAGCCACCCATGTCCTCAAAGGAAGTGAAGACAAAAACACCAAAAAACAATTCGCTAACTAATAAGAAATACAGTCTAAAAATTTAAGACAAAATTAAATGTCTATATCTTAGCTCATGAATGTTTGTCTCCTATTGCATGTACCTTTCTTGCAGCAGAATCATCTGTGCCAACTGCCGAGGTGTCTGATTTTGACAGCCATTCAGCCGTGTCCACTGATGATGCCACTGTGTGAACAGCTGAGACGCAAAAAACAATGCAAACCAGATGCAAAACAACAGCAGAACAAAATATATTTCAACCACAGAAGTGCATAAAGACAACAAACTTTATATCATGTAACCATTAAACTCACATAAGCAATCAGTAAGCCAATGAAGACATACAGAAAAATCAAGTACCTAACAATGGATCTTACTGTAAACACTGTTAACAATTGCAGTCCATGTTATTGATGCATCATCATGTCGATGTATAAATTTCCATCGTACCAGCATTTCCAATTGCTTGGATGGACAGATCACAATGATTTAAAGACATCAAAGGCTTCACTTTAGGTAAAGTATCCACACAGTTTTCACTGTATGATGGGATTGACATTATGATCAGGAATGTGACTGGCACAACCAGAGTATGAGCAGAGGTGGAGTAAGAGGCAATGATGAGTTAGTTATCAGTGTTTAAAGACATCTCATAGCTTATGAAAAACAGAGGAGGGTGACATCAAGAGATGCCGATGAACATCGCAAATTACTAATAACTTAGGTATATTTTATGTTCTGTGTATTACGGGTAATGTTTAACAAGGTTTATGCAAATGTTTCTATTAGACAACCTTTAAATGCTTTCAAAAGAATCTGTATTATTTGATCAATGTCATGGCCTTGCAACCGTATCATTTCTCTCATTGTTGAATTTTAATGTAAGGTAAGGTTGAAGTTAAAGGCCTTATTAGCTACAAGATGTTGTTCAATACAATGTACAGCTTTTGTGTGCTAGTCTGACAAATGTCCCTTCAGGCAATACCTCCTGTTGTTCGCCATCAGCTATGACCATGAAAGCAACTGCCAGACACTGTCGTGATTCACCATCACATTCACGCCTGTTTTGTGCTCATATTGTTTGCCAGGTAGCACTAGCATTCATCAACACACACACACACACACACACACACACACACACACACACACACACACACACACACACACACACACACACACACACACACACACACACACACACACACACACACACACACACACACACACACACACACACACACACACAACACACTCACTAGAGTGTTTCAAATCTTTTGAAATGTTTTGAAATCTCAAGTGGCTAGGTGCTTAAATGATGTCATTTGGTGTAGTAAATAACTCCTAAAATTTTCATGAGATTATTCCAATGTTTAGTGACAGCTCAACAGGGTTCTGTAATCAGTTTTTGTGAATTTATCTATAATTTTCGTACATAAAAATAAATTATTTATGTCACAATTTAAAAAGAGTTACCAAGTCTTGGTAATGGAGTTAGAGCTTCCACAACATAGTTGCATCATTACTGGACATAATTTAAAAAAATTTCAAGCTAATATCTTGTCATTTCCCAAAGATATCAGGATTCAAATGACATATGAATTAATTGCTACGAAAAGTAAAATTTGAAGAAAATCGTCATTGAAAAGTTTGTACCACTGAACACACTAATAGGCTAAAGTGTTAGTTTTGAAACTTTATAATGGTCTGTACCATGATTAATAACTAAAAAAATAACAAAATCATTACTCTTTAGTGCCAAATATTTGTTACATAGGCTATAGCAAGTTCAACTTTCAAAGTCAATAAAATCTTAAAAGGAAGATCTGTCACAGTAAAAAGTATTATGAATAATATGAATGAAAGACAGATTTTATGCAAACAAAAATTCCTACGACAAACTTACAGACGTAGTGATACACTGCAAAGATGCGTCATTAGGATGAGGCAATAAAATTTTGATGAAAATAGACCCCAACCTCCTTCAAGCTGGTTACTGACGAAACTGTGAACTAAGACCTGGGACTATTATTACTGGTACCTTTCCTGGATTGTGTCACATTTGAGTAATAGAAGAAAAGAAAATATCTACTACTACTACTCAATACTTCTTTTGCATTTACATTGCAGTGTGGTTCAAAGACCATATAATTAAGTCTTAATATCTTGTCTGGGTGTGTCGAATCAGAATGACAATCTCAGAAGCGGAATGACAGTGAAAAATAGTAAAGGAATGACATTCTGAGTTTTAATAAAGTTAAGAACAATAACTGCCAACTGGATTACTGCAACAGCAACTTTGTAATGTATATATTCAATGTTTGATATTTATTTAACATTATTTTATATTATTTATTACTGCCGTGTATTTTGTATGAACCAACAGAGAACATTTCATGCCAAATACCCCGCTAATAGCTCATTTTGACGGAAAACTTGTACTGGACTTGATGGGGACCTGGTTGCCAATTGTTGTTTAGGAGTGAATGTTGAGAAATTATTTTCCATTCCTAAACTCCCAGTGATTACTGGTGAACTTATGGGAAACATTGTCGTCCAGACATTACAAGGTTGGAATGATGTAGGTCTTTGTTTCGACACAACCAGTTCAACCTCTGTTGGTCACACCGGTGCCATTATCGTCATTCAGGAGGCATTTGACAAACGTCACCTATTGTTTTTAGCCTGCTGACATTATCTTTGAACTTATTTTAGCTGCAGTATTCGACCAATATTTGAAGTCTTTGGGACTGCAGACTGCATTATTTAGACGATTCAAAGAATCGTGGAATTTCATTGATACATAATATACTATAAAATACAGTGCAGTTGATGCTGCAAGTGCAACTCCAGCCATTGGAGCCAAATCTGATCTCAACAGGGGTGAGCATGGGTGACTTGACCAGAAGAGGGAGGACATTATAGGCTTCCTTTAGAATTAACGCAGCCGAGATATTCAACCACGTCAGGATTACTTCAAGTTCATCAGACTGGCACTAATCATACTGGGTGCAAATGTTACTGTTGTGAGTGATGATGGTTGTGTACATTTCAGCCCTCCAGGAGCCTATCACGATGCCAGATGGATGTCAAAAGGAATTTATTGTCTGAAAATTTATTTGTTTAGTGAATTTCACGCAAAGACTTTATCTAACTTTGTCACTGAAAGATCCGAATCTGTTCACTGCACTTGAAATTGATCTAAGTTTTCTTACTGATGATCCAGCTACATGACCTTTCTGTCCTCCCTTTGTCGATGCCAAACAGAAGGTAGCAAGCAGTCATCAATGACTGTGCAGAACGTGCTGTCAAGTTTGCAACAGACTTCAATAATGCTCTCATGCATAATGAGGCTCAGCGGCCACTTGTGTTTCAGAGAGTCGAATATTACCAACATTTTCATGACAATTTTGCTGAAGAAAAACTATAGAGCTGACTCGACACATTCTGAACCTAATCTATATCACTGTGGACAGTGTGGCATGAGCTACAAATTCTTGTACTTAAATAATTTGACCAGTTCAATTAAAATTGAAATTAAATGTTATTTTACAGTAAAAAAACTGCCGTTTTCGTCATGCTATAAAACTTTGCATGTCTTGAGCTGTCACTAAAACTCATTCTATAAGCCTATAATTTTGCACAAATGTTCCTGACCCCAAACCTCACCAAACTAGAGGGTAGCCCAATAAGAAATTAACAATTTTTTTTTCTCCTTACAAAAGTGAAACACTCTAACACACACACACACACACACACACACACACACACACACACACACACACACACACACACACACACACACACACACACACACACACACACACACACACACACACACACACACACACACACACACACACACACACACACACACACACACACACACACACACACACACACACACACACACACACACACACACACACACTGGTATATTGCATGTCAATGGTATGCGAAAAACTAACTGCTCACTGAACAGTGGAGACTTTGTTAACAAGGAGCAGATGACAGAGTGATCTATATGATTTATTAATCATTTCTGCTTGTCACAAAAAATCATCACAACTAAAATAGTAGAACTGTGCTCATACCTTGAACTGGAATGCCACATGTACCAACTTGATATGCTTCATTATTGCTGCAAACAGCTCCAGTTTTGTCATCATTTTCAGCTAACTCTTGCTTGCAGCTAACAGTATCTGCAATGTGATTAAACTTTATTAGATTCATTAACTCTTTTGATAATGCTGAGAAAAATGGATAACTGGCATAAGATCTTCTGGTGAAAATTCCAATTCCTAATGAAGTCAGTGACTTCTAAAATTCTCAAAAGATTCGACCTTGAACTATCGACCTGCCAGATTCATAACGAAGCATAACCAGGTATAAGGCAGTGTCCTCATTTTTACATATTACACAAGTGCCAGAAATAACACAGACCAGGAAACTAATTTAGAAGAACTTTCATACAAGTGCAGATTAAAATTTAAAAACAGAATAATCTGATAGTGTATTTCACACCTCCTCTAGCAAAATCCTTCAGAGTAACTTCAAAAAAGAGAAAAGATTAAATGCAACCAAAATATTTCTGGCTTAAGGCTTTTCTAATATACTTGAACCGAACCTTGTTCTTTTGCTGTCTGTACAAAGACTTTACTCTTCAGTATCTTTGGCTTGTTAAGACTGGAACCTGTACCATTGGGCTGACTGCTGTTGCCATGTTTCAACTGGTGAACAATGTTACCTCTCTGTCCTGGAACTACATGGTGAAGCTGAAGAGAGTTGATGTTAGCTGTGGTAAGAACAGTACTAGAGAGATTTCAAAGCAACCATCACCAGTATAACAAAGTAACACATTCTAAGTAGATTTCAGTTAATAGAGTCTGGCTATAAGTCATGATGACTGTGGTTGACTGACTAAGGCCACTATACGAACACTGATAGTTGTATTAACACCCTACTTGACTTGTATATTTAACTCTTTAGCAGTTACATTGTTCTTGATGAATTTTATCATTAATAGTTGAAATGAATGAAAACATTCCAAATCTTCAGAAATGTAGGCATGCTATTATATCATTGGGGATCTATGAAAGTCCAGTGATTAGCTGTCAAGTGGGAGGAAGGAGTTCAAATTCCAGACAGGGCAAAAATTTGTTTCAGATGTCAGCTCAACCTGCATCCCACGGCCAATTCGGCTACAATGAGTACACCGACTGTACACTGTCAGTGGGAAGATGAGATGGCGAGGGAGAGGACTGGCCACCCACCCTTACATGCCGAGACTATGAAAAATGAAGTCGCTAACACTTCAAACCCATGGCTGCCTCTCAGGATAGCGTAACACTCTAACAATGAGCTGCATTGGTTTCCCAGTCGCTTTTAGTAAACTCTTGTTCTTAAAGTGCTAAAATATGAGAATTATCATGCAAATTCCACCAATGACAAACTCTGATGGTAAACTGAACATAAGTGACCGTGCATGGGATTACCCGGCCAAAGTCGCGTATACTGAAACCTCGCAAATCGAGCGGAAAGGTCATGAATGCGTAAATCGGTCAAAAAAGTTTTTTGGGATAATATTAATTATTAATATTTCAACTATCCTTTATGGCTGCAGATTTAATTTTACAGCATACTGCATTCTTTTCTAAATGCATATGTACTCTAAATAAACGGTTTAAATGGCTTAGCAATTTACAATAAATAAATTAGAAAGGCACTATCGTAAATTGATCCCAACACCCATAGCGCCATCTGACGAAAACGAAATTATTACTATAACAATGGCAGAAACTGAAATCACCGCATGCCTAATTGAACTCACAGCGTTTAATCTGAATAGGCCTCGTCTAGAGGATCATTTCCGATATATTATTAATCATTACTTCTGCAATAGTGATGTTGAAAATAATGATTAGAGTGACTTTATTGACGAATCTGATGCCGAGAATAACGATGTCTCGGTATAAACACCTCCGTTCCGTTCGCATCTAGCGCTGCTGTAGGCATAGGCCAAATTAATTTTAATGACACTATTAGCATCTATTTAAATCTATGCCACTGCTTCAATTTAATTTTCCAAGAAACGCCGTTGACACCATTGTTCAAAGGGCAGAAATTTCTATATCTAGAACACGCTACTAAATTACATTGCAAAATCTGTTCACTTTTGCATAATTTATACAATGAAGTCAATTTTTAACGCGATTTTCTGTAGGGATAATTAAATTTTACGACAATAGGGCATCTCTTTAAAGCTGTCCCATTGCTTCAATTTAATTTTCCAAGAAACACCGCAGACACCATTGGAAAGGGCAGAAGTTTTTATACCTAGAACACTCTACTAAATTACGTTGAAAAATCTGTTCACTTTTACATCGTTCATCCAATGACGGCAATTTTTGAATCGCGATTTCTCGTTAAAACGAGTTCTCAAAACGCTAGGACTTAAATTCTTTAAAAATTCATAACTTTTTCATTTCTACAGATACAAATATACTGCTTTCACCACATTACTCAGCAGTAACTGTAGTATTTAAAACAAAATTAAACTGATTTTTCAAAATTTCCAACTTTGGGAGGGTTTTTCCATGCACGGTCACATATTTCTAGCCACATAAAATGATTACATGTGAAGTTTGTTTCCATTTGCCTGATTATAAGTAACCAAACACTAACATATTAAACATCAACATTGTCACATCCAATGCTATGACTGTTCAAAATAAAACTCACCTTGTTGAACTGATTCCTCGCCTAATACACTGGATGCTTCAGCCGAGACTTTTGTCTTGGCTACTCTATTGTACATCAGTGTTTTGCTTATATGCCTTGCTGACGCCAGGTGGAGTTTGAGATCTTTGTAATAGGCACGAAGATCAACCCGGCACCATCGACACTGTGCTTGGAAAATGTTTCCAGGGACAGGAGCCACCCAGTCTGAAACATGCACCACAGTTACTTTAAGAGTGCAGGAAGAAACACAGCATCATTTACCTAGTATTTATTTACAACACAAACAAAATGACATAAGAGAAAGTAAATACACACAAGACAATAACAGTTTTCTTATATTTACTTACAACTGGTATATTGCATGTCACAGGTATGGAAAAACTGGCTCAGAACTCTGGCAGGCTTGTAACGATGGAGTTGCAACAGACAATTTCTGTCAGGGTGAGACAGTCAACCAGTCACAACAAGTTTGAATAACAGGTTATGACTGTACCTCAATTGGCTGGTAGAAGTTAGGTACTGGATAGTGAGTTCATGCAATCAAACAATGCTAATTCTCAATGTATGATGATGATGAGTTGGACCTGCCAAAGCAGGTCCATTGGCTTTTATCACATCATCTCGTATCTGATAATTTATAAAGCACCTCTTACAGTACTAGCTACTCAGCATGACAGCCCCGAGGAAATAATAAAATCTTCAAGCAACAAAGGGATAAGGGTGGGACGACTAAAATCTTACTACGGATTGAGGGGAGGTCATTCCACATAGAAGGGCCCACGATGGCAAAGGCTCGGTGTTGGGCCATGGCAGTCCTTGCCCGGGAATGAGAAGATCAAGTCGATCCGCAGACTACAGAAGGCAGGAAGAGACAGCAGCCTGATCACTGAAACATTCTAAACAAGGACTCTAAACAAATGCAATAATCCAAGCTAGCACAGATGGAAGTACTGTTAAAGCGCATCTAAGTTTGCATATGTCTATGAATCTGAAGATGCAAATCTAATCCAAGCTGGTCAACACACAATAATTTACAGAATAAATTCATACACAAAATCACAACGAGCTATGCAACATACAGCACACTGCAACAGCGAAAGCCACATAAACTTTACCAGTACCCTTCATGGGGTATGTCTACATTGTCTACATATGCCAAAAATAATGATTACATACCAAGTGACAAATTGGAAGTACATGCACATCTACAAAACAACCATTGTTTCTTACCTCGAAGCATGGGGTCACAGTTCCAACTACTGAGATATTTCTGCACAGAATTCAAAGGATCATCCTCCTGATTTTCAGTATCCTATCAGATGACACATTCAGTGCAACTGACAGTGGCAAAAATGATTAAGTAAAAATACAAATAAAAACAATGTCATCAAATAACATAAGTGATACGTACTTGCGACTATCCCCAAAGACAGCATTGGACAGTTTATCAATGCTACCCTGTATTTTCTTTACCATCAGGCAAAGGCTGAGCAGATAAAAGTAGAGATCACTGTGAGGGCCTCTAGCTCTTCACAAGTGCAAATACACCAAGTATAAAGGCCTAACATTAACCCAATATTATTCAGTTGATATAAGAAACCTAAAAAATCACAGCGTTTTATTATCTATTATAAAATGCAGTCATTCAAATATAATTCAATGAAACAGATAATATTTCCTCTAAATAAGCACATGAATTTAGAAGGTTCACTTGCAGAACCATGTGGGTGTGGAAAATTGCATATCACCAAGTACAAGCCTCTTAAAACCGCATGCTACTGTCAATATGGCTACCCTTTCCACAATAGGTGACGGCCAACGATTGTTACCATGTTTTTGCCTTTGTGCAACATCCCAATGTCAATTCATTAATGATCCACATAGTAACTGAGGAAAGATTTGCCAGTTGTTCAATTGCCGCCATCACATTAGCATTTCAAAACAGGGACCTTTTAACAACAGGACTACTGTTGGTAGTTGGTTTATGATGAAACATAAATTTGACTAAGCAGTTGAAATGAATCTTGTTACCTTTTCTGAAGACAATTTATCTGTGTTGGGAGTGGTTTCTGATTCTGTTTGCTGCGACAGTTGACCTTCAGAGTTGACTGACGACATCACTTGAGTCATATCTGTGCAACAAAAGCAATCCACATTTAGCGAAAACACACATGAAAATTAAATCAATAATACGTTTTCTATACTGTGTAACAGTGTGTATGAATGACAATAAGCAACACATAAAATCTTAACAGTGCTCCATGTTGAAATAACTTCAGTACTGTCAAATATTTGACCATTTCAATACCACATATTTGAGTCATTGTTCTGTCCATAGCCATATTTGTGATGTTTGTCTATATTTCATCAGTGTTGGATAGTTAGTTGTTAAAAGTAATTACTTATAGTAACTAGTTACTAGGTTAAAAACTAAATACCAAATAGCACAGATACCAGGTAATTGTACATGTACAACTCGAGTACTGTTTTTAAGCACTTGTACTCGTACTTGAGACCTAAGTACGTGGAGACAACTGACAGTTTTTATAGGCACTCAGATAGGTTACCAGTTAGCTTTCTGTCTTATGCGAATGAGAAACATGCCTTGTTCGGGACCACATCAAGTTTCTTTGGCAGTGGTCTAGCAGGTGCACAAAGAAGTCAGATCGGTTAATTATGTCAACAAAATAGGGGAGGGGGTTTGGAAAAGTTTGACAGTTGTTGACAAGGGGGTTCGGACAATTTGAGGACAAAGCAAATTTTTTCCAATGAATCAACACAGACCCTTCAAAAATGGTAGCGAAAACATTAAGCAATGCTAAAAATGTATAAAGTGCTTAATGTTTAATACTACTAAAAGCTGGTAATAAACTAAACTCATATATTTTGAAATTCGAGATCGCATTTTTGTAGTGTAAAAAAGCAAAAAAGTGATTCTACATGAATTGAGCCATTGTGTTTTTAAACTTGGGGGGGTTGGTTCTGGAATTGTTGACATTATTTTTAGGGGTGTCCAAGTCAATGTTTGACAGTTGTTGACAAGGGGGAGGGGGTAAAAAAGTGCCTAAAATTTTTTGACATAATTAATGAACGACCCCAAACATCTTAATCTGGCACTATAATCACAGATATAGCTACAGCAACCAAAACTGCAATACCATTCATTCATTCATTCATTCCGAGCATTTATATAGTAGTCCTGCACCAAAAAGTCTATGCTATTTGGTCACTACAGTACAGGATCTTTGGAGTCACCATCAGATCTGATCATATAGCTTGGTGTCTCACCTAGATGAGGTCCTTGCCACCTGCTACAAATTTAATGTTTACACTTGAGCTCTATCTTCAGTAGTTTATGATATATAACATCTTTACCCTTTGGAAGGAAAGGAACTAAAACCCAAACAGTATCTTGCAGAGGCCAGAACAATGACTAAAATATCTAGCATGAAAAGGGTTAAGGGTTAAATGGTTGCTATACCTTGCATCAGAGAATCACATGTTGCAACTTTATTCTCTTCACAAACAGCATCAACGTGGCAATGATCATTAGAATTTCTGTTTAGTTCTTGTTTGCAGCACACAGCATCTGCAATTTTATGACAAATACATACAAAGTAATTACAAGCAAGATGAGCAAATAGATACTTCAGACCTGCCTACACTAACCATACTTAACTCACCATTTTAAAATCAGCAATTACCTTTTGTTTTACATTAAACTGTTAATTATTTATTTTCCATTGCAACAAAGCTCAACAAATCTTTTTTTATTAATGAAAGTTAAATCCATATATGCACGTATGAATGTATATAAAAGTGTATGTAAACATGAATGCACATATGTATGCTAGAACCTGAAAACATGTAGAGTGCCTTCTAGAAGAACAGTTTTTTAATCTTACCCCAAGGGACAGACATGGGTATGAAGTGTTAATGACTTCATTTGACAGTCTAGCAAGCTAATCGCTAGACAATATCGCATGTACCCATAGCATCTTTCAAGGAACTCTCAAAGCACTGTGAATATGAAAGTCCAGTAGATCTAATTAGGCGTGGCTCAAAATAGCAAATAATGTTGCTTGAGTTGAGTTAGGAAGAACAGCAACTATGTTGAGAGGCAGTTTGTTCTGGGTGGGCAGTCCACAGCAAAGCAGTGCACTCATCTTGATTTATAGAAATAAAGGGATAAGAGGTGGTTCATATCAGATAACATTTTACTTAAAAGCCGTTTCGTCTAACCTTTCGATGAACCTTGAAGCTTTTGATTTAGTAGCCAGTCATCACAAACAGTTGTCATTGGTTTTCCATTTCGTGCCAATCCTCTATCCTAAACAGGTAAACGCATAAGTGCAAAATCCACTGTAACACACACGAACACAAAGCACAATAAAATACAAAGCCTTCTTATGCCTTTTAACTAATAATAGTATAATTATCTTCTTCGATACTGATAGAAGAGTAAGCTTATCTTTGCATGTCATTAGATAAAAACAACCCATATCCCTGTCCGAATACACAGTGCTAAGTTACCTATTGAACATTATAGTAATTCCTTAAGTACAGGTCAAGCACCTAAGCACAACTAGAGAACTTACACATGCCAAATCCAAATAAGTAATATTTAATGGGGTGCCAATGTGATGGAATATGGAAGTGTTAAGAAACTTGGATAAGCAGGGCAGACATAACATGAGAACATATCAGACTGAAGACAGGGACACTAACAGGTTCAATGACCTTAGTTAACCAACCGCCAATGGCCATATGGCAACGGGATCGGTGGCCTGTCATGGCAGGGCAAAAAAACCATCAGACCCACACTGAAATCTTAAAACTGATACACTGCGAAATTGGCAGCTAAAGAATCATATGAAGCATACATGACTACCATAACTTTAGAAATATCACCAAGAAGCCTTGGGCCATCCAAAAGCAAGGCTTGCATACATAGCACTACTCTACTTGATTCTGTTAGTGACAAAGGCATAGTCAAGAGCACAACAGTCAATGAATGTAATAAGAAAGGGAAACAACCAACAACTGGCACAGTTGATAAAGTGTTGTCAAACCTATTTGACCATCTTCCACCCAATAATCACAACTACCCTCACCTTATAATATGATAAGCATACACAGATGTGAGACAAAAGCAGTATAAAAAGTAAGAGTGAAAATCCTAAAGAGGAGCATATCCCCAGTTTTTGTCACCATTGTTGAGAACAGGTAGACATGACAGCTCAGATGCAGACAATAGAAGACTGCGATATATGCTAATTGACCAGATGATGGACAAACGAGCAAGCAGTTACCTCTGATCAATAACAAAGTGGTACATGCTATATATTTTTTTAATATTACCACTTGATTCCAGGTTAAACCAGTTCTAGTTACCATATACACATACATTATACGCAAATGAATAACTACATTATCACACATCAAAGACCTCAGATGTTGTAGTACGCTCCACGTCTGTTATTTCAAAACCAAGTGCAGCACTGTCCTTGGGTCTCAGAGCAGTTTCTGGCGCAATCTTCTTTAAAGCTCCCAAATTAGTCTTTTGGACATTTTCTACAATAACAGAAAAGCGAATGGAAATTCCTAATTAGTACATTTGGCTCAAGTGCAAACATTATGGCAACAATCTAAAAACTCAGTAGAAAAGTATTTAAATCACATACATGTACACTATCAATTTACAATTTAAACTGTACTGAATGTATTGCTTAATTTACCAAAAAAACTAAATATCAAGACGTTTACAAACACATTATGTAGATCTCTCAATTTCTTCAATTCCACATGTATGCTTTGTTTTTAATGTAATCCAAACCTAATGAACTATTGACAGCTATTCATGATTAGTACAGAACAACAGCATAGGCTTCTCTGACCTCAAAACTGTATCAATTGACAGCCAGCCAAAATAATCAGTTACCTGGCTGGCAAGTCATATCGTCCACGGTCAATTCCAGTGTACAGAGTCCATCATCATGCTCCTGTGAAGCTTCACCACTTGACTCAATATGCTTTGCAGGTTTTCTGATACTACGTTGTTTAGATAATCCGTCATGCTTCTTTGGCGAGTCTGATAAAGAAAGACTTTGCCGTAAAAGTTTCTTCTCGTTCTTTGCAATGCTTTTGCAATGCTTAGTACTGCTAGCATGATTTGTAAGACCAGCATAATGAGCTGGAATGAAGAGGTGACAGTGCTTGCAGTAGGCTTTCAAATTGTCTTCCTTTACAGATTCTATCCAGTCTAACATACAACAGAAAAACATCATTCAGTTAGTCTGAAGCAACAAATTTGGTAATAACTAAAATTCTATACTCCTCAATCCTCATATCCAGTGATGTGCAGAACTGGATTGTCATCAACAACTAAAATTCTACTTCTTCCTACCACAATTATAACAGTGAACTGATCCATTCTATGAACTCAACCGCACTTATTATTTTAACAAGCATTTGTACGTTGCATAAATGCATACTCATAATCTTGAGATTTTTTACAGAGACAAACACCTAAGTCATGGGCACTCAGTCAAAAACAAAATGATAGGCGGGTAAGGTCAGAACTGAATCCAGGTCAAGGGACACAGTCAGACGGCTACGGTGGATGGTGTTCACAATTTGGAGCAGTCACAGAGGTAACAGGAAGGGGAGGATTCAGAATAGGATTTGTGGAAAAGGAGTATTTTCAGTTTAGATTAAGACCTGCACAGACACACCAAGAGGTGCAGTTTCGGTGAGTTCACAGAATGGAACAGTTCATTGTTATAACTGTGGCAGGAGTTTTGTCCAGAGAAGCAGATTATCAGATGAACAATTTTCAGATTTAACTCACAACGTCGTAACCAACGCTGCCCTCTTGGTGCATATATATAGCCCGTGTATAAATGTCTTCATATTAGCCGAAACTTGCGGACCACGAAACTAATATAATGCCCGCAGCACTCTATTCTATCCGAGTCTGGGGCTGCAATACTTTAATTATGCGATAGCGCATTGGATAACACACTGGCGTAGAGAGCGAGAGGTACCGAGTTCGAGGCCCGTAGGGCGGACATGCTTTGTAGGCTGCTATTAGCGCCGTGTATTGCAGGCTGTCTGTTCTGTTAGTAGTTAAGATTGATGTCTTCTATCATTTAATTGTGTTCTTGTGAATTGTTTAATTGTCATAACATGTAAATGTACAGCGCAGTGCGTTTGTCAGGCGCTTGATTAAAGAAAAGATATTATTATTATATTATTATTATTATTATTATGGTGATCACGGTTGCCACCGGACGGACGTAAACCTGTACCGGTGATGGCATCTAATTGTGGCATATTTGATTTGAGGGTAGCGTGAAGTTTCAGATCACCGCTGTGTTTATAAACGCTCTCAAGCCGTCAACAGAAAGATTTGAAGGGCTGGCGAAAGGAATTGTACACAAGATTGTCAGAGTTTTATTAAGCCAATATTTGATATTTAGATTAACTACAAACGGTAAGGGTTTAGTCAATAAAAGTAATTTTAAAGCATTTTAAATGAAAATAGCCTAGGTCTAACGAAGAAGCATTAATACTAACTTTGAAACGTAGGATCAGTTTTCCATTCCTCTCTAAAACTTTGTTTGTACTGAGAAAATTTACCCATTGCAATTTTTTCTCTCGTTTTAAATAAATTTATAAAGAAATATCAAGGAATCTATTTCTTGATAGACTTTAGTGCGGATCACGTATCAATAAGATACCAACGATGGACTTCCAAAATACGTCATTTGAAAATTAGCAGTAGTGCCTCTCAAACTTTTTGGGATACGGCACTCATTTGATCTGAAAATTTATTAACTGAACCTCGACCTAAACAAAACATATTCTGGTATAATGCTTTAACAGTGATTCGGGTATATATACAGTTTTTATCCATACAAAATTATTAAATAAATTATTTTAAATTAAATTTTCCCACGGAACCTAGCTTGTTTTCCGGTTGCGGTTTGTCAACCGGATTGTTTCAATAAAGAATATTATATATTTAGGCCTATAATATGTAACAGCACATTTAAACAACCCTTTTATCAAATTTCCTCACAGTACCATAATTGTGTCCCTCTTACGGAACCCTAGAATTTTGCGGAATACACTGTGGAAAGCGCCAGATCATGAATATGCTCTTACGACGTGATGCATCATCGAGCAATATGATGTATTTTACGCCATTAGATTCTCATTTCTGTGCTTGGAAGCTTGAAAGAAGTTTTATCGATCGCTACGTGTAGACCTATTTATACACAGTCGTAATTCGAGATTTCTGCAGCACTCAAAAAGCTACAACGCGGTTGTAATGTACGTAACCCGATTGAGAAATTAGCCTTTGACGGAAGATACATTAAGCTAATTATGCGATCGACTGCTTAATAGAAACATGAAGAATAGGCTTGCATTAGGCTACATAACATTGAAAAGTATTGAGCTCCTCCGATTACTTGTTGTCGTTGTATATCTGCAGAGGTCTTAGATGATTATGCTTCCTATTATTACGCTTCATTGCCTTCTGTAATTCCGCAGAGAGTTATTTACAGGGATCCAGATGAAATTGGTCACGTGGCCTTGTTGCTTACCATAAGAAATAATGTTGAAGATTCGATACCAATTAAGTTATCTTTTAACTGATTAGTGCACCTAGAATGACAATTTTATTGAACTGGCGAATTAAATAGGCAGGTGTGCGTAGTCATGGAAACTAGAGGACAGTTTTCGAGTGAACAGTGGGAAAAGTCTTTGAGTCACCTGTGGAATCAGTTCGTTTCGTCACAGGTAGGCGGGTGCGATTGACCTTGCTCCTCAGCGCCACAGCGACCAATCTCAGTTTCCCCTCTTCAATTCATCCCATCTATTTTCTGGAATAATTGTGAATTTAGCGAAATTGATAAGGCACTTCTCACTTAGAATTGTTTGGCCATGCCGCAAAGTTCTGTGTTTCTGCTGCTCCGTTGTCCGGACGTAACTGTGCTTGATCTGCTTTTTATTACATTTATTTTTGCGTTATTGTATGCAATACAGTAGCCTACATCATTTTCCAGATCCCTTGTCTTTGAAACAGTGTTAGTATAGGAGTATGATCTGGTGGTTGCATAACTGCGTGAGTTAGAAAGAGGCTGCTGAAACAATTTCAAGACTTCCTAAATCAACCTGAAGATATAGATGACAATTTGGATCATACTGAATTGTGATACTGAGATAGAAGTTTGATCATACATGGAATAACAAGCCATGTGAGGCAACACAGCTTGGTTGTTGCATATCTGTTGTATATCAAATCTAGCGTTGGCAAGTGAGTGTAACTCAAGGTGCAAAGTTAACGCAAGTTGTCCTGTTGTAGGATTGCTTGGTTGTATCTGTAGGCCTATGTAAGCAGTGTGTATAGTGTTTTCTTTTGCAATTTGCCTTTAGCTTTATAATTATGGTCATTTGTTTCAGAACAATAAAGAGAAATTCACTGAATATTTGGAGGCATTCACAGGATGCTATTCTTGCTTTATCAGTGCAGATTTTAATCTCTTGGACAGTAAAGGGTTAGTCCACAATAATTACTTATATTAAAATTAGCATTGAATTATTATTGTTAGTTGAAATTAATTAAACGCTTTTAGTCATTGTCTCTATATGAAGACTTTGCATCAGTTCTGACTTCCTGAAGTTGAATATACGTGATACTTTGGAAAGTTTTTGTTGGGAAGTGTGTTGTTCTTTGTTCAACAAATGTGAAAGTTTAATTTTTTCTTCTAGTTTCTCATAATCAATGTTTACCACCTTAAAATGTGCAGCCCTTATGTCACGAATGATGTATAATTTTGTCATATCGGCTTGAATTGTCACTAGCATAACATGCACACACCCTGTACACACATAACCCACATATGCATATACCCCATGGCAATTAGCTAATTTGTATTAAGTTTAGTATGGCACACGCCTGCGTATACCTAACAGGCCCTAGTAGACCATAAATTAAGCTTTGTCCATGTTAGTGTTCAAGTGTGAAACCATGTCTTAAATGTCTGAACTGGTACTAGCGATTTATTTGAATAAATTCTATTAGATTGAATGGAAATGTGGATTTTTCAACCTTTCTGTTAGTTACGCAGCATCATTTTAAGCGCTTTGAGAGTGTGGTTTTCTTCTGGTCTTTACCCTGCTTGCTTCAGCTGACAAAATGAATGTCTCTGGAAATGAGAATGCATCTGCAGTTTGTTTTAGTACATGTCTGATAGTTGTGGTGCCAAACAAGGTCCATGTTAGTGCCTGAACATTAGCGCACATCTGCTTTTGTATCATTAGTTATATATTAGGTTAAGAATGTATGAGTTTTCCCTATGTTCCTGCACTAATAAGATTTATTTTGCTTAACAGTTCTATGAATGCATAGTATTTTATATGCCTTGGGCCAGTTATTGTGAAGGAGCACTGTGAAATCAGATCTAATTACAATGCAGCACAATGTGAGATTGTATTATCTTTAAGTTGGAAACTGTAAAAAAATAATTAAGTCAGAACAAATTTAATTTTGATGATGTCATTTCTTACTTTGCCACCTGCCGCAAATTCATGTATTCTGCTATTTATGGAGACTCATTCTTTATGATGTGGTCCAGAAGGTACAATTAGGTCAGGGCAGTCACTGTTTTTAAATAAATGCTAAACACATGCTATGAGATAATCGCTGGGGTGCCAGTTTTATCATAGCCTGCAGAATATTTGCTTGACACAAATAAAGCTATTCGTGATGTATTTGCAAAGTTTGTGAAAAGCACTTCTTGTGTGTGCTTTTCATCGTGTCTCTGATCTCAACTACCTACATATTTCAGATTTTCATTGTGCGTATTCTCAGCTATCGATATGTTCGCCACTGACCTAGAATTAACTGGCATACAGATTTGCATTGGTATACCATCAGCTGATGCATACAGATTTGCATTGGTATACCACCAGCTGATGCTTTGTGCTTTATTATGATGTGGTTTTTGGCAGAACAATTGAAACCCAAGTATGAGATATAACATAGTAATTCCAGAACTAAATTGCCTAGAACCCTGAATGTTAAATGGAAGAAGTACAACATGCTGTACCAAAGTATGTAACCATAAATTTGATTGAACCCAAGTATAAAACAACAAAAAGCAAGTTCAAAAGTTAAAAAAAACAGACAAGCAACAAGGGGATCAATAGGAATATGACCCTAAAGGACCTAGGTCCCGCTAATGGGCCACCTGTAACGAAAGCAAACTTTTTGGCAGAACAATTGAAACACAAGTATGAGATATAGCGTAGTAATTCTTAACTAGTTAACTAAGACTAATAAATTTAATGAGCACTAGGTGATAAGATGAGACCGTAGTCTAATTTTGAACAGAGAGTGATCGGTCGGGTTATTAGTTAAATTACGTATGGTGAGAGGTATATCATTCCATGTGCGGGGGCCAACGCATTTTATAGAAAACATCCGAGAATTAGTCCTAGCAAAAGCTACTCTAACATTTGCAGCAGAACGTACAGGGTAGGGTTTAGGATTAGGATATGTATGTATGCATGCATGTACATACATTCACATGATTTATGTATGTATGTTTATATGTATATGTACATTCGTATGATGTGTTGATGATATTGGTATGTGCGTACACATGTGTGTTTAAAGTACATATGTATGTGTGTCTTTATGCATTTAAGTACATTAACATGATGTATGTGTGTATGTATGTAGCTTTGCATGATGTACCTTTGTCAGTATATACCTAAATGAACGTTCACTTTATATATTCATTCATTCATTCATTCAGAAATTTATATAGTGCCCCTTCAAGGGGACTACTCAGAGGTGCTCCTGACTCCAGCACAGCCAAAAATATATATTCATTCATTCATTCAGAAATTTATATAGTGCCCCTTCAAGGGGACTACTCAGAGGTGCTCCTGACTCCAGCACAGCCAAAAAGTACAGTTTTGAGTATAATAAAAAGATGCTTCAGTAAGAGTCCCAGGGAGCAGGCATAGCTCATGGGGTAGCCCGTTCCAGACCACTGAGCCACCATGGAAAAGGCTCGATTATGCATTGTTGCAATTCATGCAAATGGAAAGTTCTAAGAGCACCCTCAGAGGGGACACGGCCTTGAATACCTGGACCCAGCTGACATCGCCACACATCATGTACATATATATTATATATATATAGAGAGAGACTAGAGAGAGAGAGAGAGAGAGAGAGAGAGAGAGAGACAGAGAGAGAGAGAGAGAGAGAGAGAGAGAGAGAGAGAGAGAGAGTGAGGCAGCATTGGTTTCATATTTGTTCATCATCATCACTGCCACTACCACCACCATGCATGTAGCTGTGTATTTGTGTGTTCACACACATATATATATATGTACAATTGTACATTTGAGTACATTTGCATGATGTACGTATGTATGCATGTTTACATAATGTATGTATATATACAGACACACACACAAGCATATATATATATATAATGGATGTTATTAAGTTGTCTAGGCATTTAATATTGTGCTTTTTAAGTGCCTCATAAAAGTGTGCCTAAGCATGCCTCAATGATGTTAAATTTAATAAAGAACATAACTCCATCAGTAAGCAAAACAATGCACAGATAGCTTGAATCATGACCAGTGGCAGACTCATGCATAGATGTGGACTTGTGGAGCCAAACGAATGGTTTCCTGTTCAGAATTTAAAGATGACACCGCGTTTAGAGTTCCTGGATCAAGTTGATGTATAGAGCGACAGGAGGCAGTAGCTTCTGCAACACTAGATAGCGCCACCATCCAGTAGAACCTCATTGGTAGTATATGATGCAGTGTCCAGAAATTCCTTGAACTGAGTGATGGGTCTGTGCACAAAAGGTATATGTCACCTGCCGGTTGGTAGGACAAGAGGCCACCCGTGACTTATTGGTATGCAGTTATGTATATATCAGTATGTGGGTTCACATGATGCAGTGATGCATGTATTTGTGTGTGTATGTACATACATTAATTTATGAACTTATGTATGCATATCATCTGTGTGTGTGTGTGTGTGTGTGCGTGTGTGCGTGTATGAATGTATGCATGCATGTATACAAGATGCCATTTTACATGTGTACATGATCTATATGTGCACTTGTATGTATACATATATATTTATGTAAGTATATATATACGTGTATGTATATCAGGATATTTATGTAGTGCTTTCTGCCTGTCAAAGACATTGCTTGTTTGCTGAAACGATGTTGGAGTTCAATAAGAATGACAAATTCATCTGCAAGTGAATGATTTTATTACCGTCACATTCACGTAAAACGTGACCAGTGAAGTCTCATTTGGTTTTGACAGTTGATGCCATATTAATAGATATGAACTGAATGTTAATGTTTAGATTTAACACCTCTCATCTCGATGTATCTGTTCCTGATGAACTCCTGCCTTCTTTGAAATATCGTTTACTGACTTGTGCCGAAGAGAAACTCGTCAGTGAGCAACAGATACAAGATGCCATTTTGCTTGTACAGTCTCTCGTTATTCTCGGCAGGTATGCAGTTCTGGTTATTATTATTATGTGATGTGTTGTTTTCTTTATTGTTTTTGTTGTTCTTGTTATTAATATGTTTTCATTACTATTATTATTAATGTTGGAGCTTATTGCAGCATTTGCTACGTGAGATATCTACACCAAATTAATGCATTGTTATCACAACAGTATGACAAAATGCAAAGAACAGTTTTCATGCATTAATTAAATTTACTTTTAGTGTACTTAGTCAGAAGTAGATGCTGCAGGAATGAAGGTATTTAATAGTTAGTAACTGTAGGTTGAAATGCCTATGCTGTTACTAGGCAGGGAATTCAGTTTAAATGTCAGATGAAATTCCAGACAGGGCCAATACAAGTGAAGAATAAAATATTAATTTACGGAATCGGGAATTGTTTAAGTTGTTTTTGTAGGGCTGCGGATTTTAGTGATTAATTCATCGATTATCGTAAAAAATTTATTAGATTAAATTTGGCTAGGTCGATTAATTTTTTAAAACTTATTTCATGATATCAAGCTGCCCATTTCTGGAGTTATCAGTATGACGAACAATGATAATGTGAAACGTTTGAGTGGAAAATTAAGCGATCATTTTGCAGTTAGGGTAAAATACTGATGGAAAAGTTGAAGATGGTGACAAAATTAACTGTCTTCATTGCAATAAGCAATTTGCTTACTGTGGTCCAAACACATCACTGGCGTATCACCTTCAGCATGTGGAATGATTGAAGGTTTTTTGTAGAAAGAAAGTAGTGACTGACTCAATGAATACATTTTTTTTCAGTTTTTCACGCATTACATACAGATACCAAATTAATTGAGTTTAATCGATTAATCGAAGTTAATTTTTGAAGAATACTTGATTATTGTTTTAATCAGTACTAGAATATTAGTTTTTTGTTGTTGAATGTTGGAGTTGCACTGAGTTTTAGTGTTGTTTTTTGTTGCCAGTTGTAGTTTTAATGTTTTTTTCATGTAGAAATTCAAGGACAAAGGAATTGGTGGCCTCTACTGACTTCATTAAACATGTTCTCTTGATTTGTGACACTGCTCTAGACAGGGTATGGTTTAAATGATCTAATCTATGATTTTGGTGTGTGGTTGGTGAAGGAATGTTGTAGAACTTCTTTCATAGAAACAGCTGTTGTTTCCAAAGATATTATTTGAGATTGGAACTCGCCAGCTGCCATGCAGAGGGACCTCATCGTTTGGCGTATTTTCTGTTTTCTTAAACTTAATTGTAATATGTCTTTCATAAGATAGAAATGAGTGAAACACCTGCCTGCAGCTAGTGGAGGTGCCAGTCCATGGGACAGGTCCAATTTTAAAGAGGGGGGCTAAGTGAGGCAAATTTTTTATGATGTGTTTTGAGCAATTTCTACAATTTCTTACAACCTTTTTTAAAACAATTCTAATAGCCTGTCTTAGCAAATTTTATAATTTTAATTTTGATGACCTCTTTTAAAGAAATTCCTTCCTACCCTGCCTGCAACTCTTTTGCACAACTATGTGATTGCCATTTAGCCCCTTATCATGTGCCATCAGCAGGTTTGTGGGCTTTATGCCAAAGACCAGTGGTGTAGTGGTAAGAAAAGCAGTCGGTATACTGTAAATCATAGCATATTTTAGTGAATTTGAAGTGTTCATTGAAAAAAGGGTGAAAAAATTTTTTCGCGCTCACGCGCGATACATTTATTCAAATCAGTAGTGGGACACATCCGAGCATTGTGGGACATTTGTCCCACCACTTAAACAGGTAAAATATGCCCTGCTGTAAATTATAATAAAAACTTTTCGCGAGCCAATGACGCAGAGTGTTTGCGTTCTCGGGAGCACATCGCCCGAGGAAATCCGACTAAGAGGTCTGGGGGAGCGTCGTAAGCTCCACCTGCGGGGTCTGGGGCGGAGCCCCAGCTGACAACGCATTTTAGAGCATTTGCTGCCAAATGGAGCCCATTTTAGTCACTTTATTTTACTAAATTTGGTATTTTTTATTATAAATATCACTATTTAACTCATGTATTGCAGTTTGAAAATATGACATAATTAGTTCAACCATACCACCAAAATAATTTATATAAATAAGTCAGTGACTGGCTCAGTGACTGTGATGCAGTGGAAGAGCTGCAGCTACAACAAACAATGATAGCTTAACTTCAGAAAAAACCTAGAGTATGCACCTGTCCCAGAGGCCTACTCTTTCGTAAAACCGGCTAATTGCAAGCACTTCTCTAGAGCAACAACTTTCGTAAACGTAATCGGAAACTCGAGATTTCTAGAGCGCCCACAAAAGCGAAGTCACGGGAACAGGCGCTTAATCAAAACAGAATCGATAGGCAGAGGGTCAAGATCCAGAGAGGCAGGCAGGCAGTCAGACGGCTAGGGTGCATGATGCTTAGAGTTGAAATGTCGAGGGAGGTGAGAGGAAGATAAGGAATCGGGTTTGGATTCGTGAAAAGCAGTGTTTTCAGTTTTGAGTGGAAGACCTGTGGAGCAAGAGGTGAGGTTTTGGTGAGTTCGTGGGATGGATCGGATATTTGTCGTAGCACTTTTGGAATTTGTTCCAACGAGGCGGTACAGCTATGGCTATGGAGCGATTTGCAAATTTTAGTGATGAGGTGACGGAAGAGCGGAGCAGTGTGAGGTTGGAAGAGGAACGGGTTGAACAGTCCGTGAACTGGCGGAGGTAGGAGGGATGGAATGAATGAAATGTGTTGTAACGGGAACAGGTCGATAATCCGAAGGTTCGATAGTCCGAAGGCTAGATAGTCCGAAGATCCTATGGTCGTAGCAGTTGGATCGATTAAGCGAATTCTTGCTTAAATAGAAGTTGGACTGATGAAAATATTTTATAGTTTAAGTGAAAGCTGGATTGATGAAAAAATGTCCTAGTGTAAGTAGAAGTTGGATCGATGCTCAAACTATATGCTACAATAAATGAAACCAGTAAAACCGTATTTTAGATTGCTAAATTATTTTAATGTCTTCAATGCCGTACTTGACGTTGATAAGTAGCCTAAGCATGCAGTCTACCTATATGTGCATGATGATTATAATCAGTCCAGCTTCCACTTCATCAAGAAATCTTTTCATCAGTCCAACTTCCATTTAATAAAAAAATTCTTTTATCAATCCAAATTCTACTTAACGAAAGAAATATTTTTCATCAATGGAACTTTTATTTAAGCAAAGAAATTTCTCATGGATCCAGCTTCTACTTACAGAAACAATCCAACTTCTATTGAATCGAAAACTTAATTTCATCCATCCAGCTTCTATTTACGGGAAAAATTATTTCGATCAATCCAGCTTCTATTTAAACACAGGAAAGGAATATTTTCCTCAATCCCACTTCCATTTAGGGAAACAATTTTTTCATCAATCCAGTTTCCATTTTAAAGTGACACTATAATTTAGCAACGTAAAATACGGTTTAACCATGAAAACTTCGGACTATCGAACCTTCAGACTATCGATACATGCATGTATAACTCTTCATAGCTGTGGCCGCAGCTGTCTGTGCCCCAGTTCAATGAGGTCCAGCAATATAAAAATATAAAAACTGGCTCTTTGTTGTCAATGACCGCTTTATATGGATAACTAAAACAGCTTGTTTACCGACTGGGGTGATTCGTCAATTACCACAGAAAGCTTCGATGAAGAAGTGACCAAATTTGAATCGGGACTTAAACATGGGGCTATCTGCGCCGTATACCCAGATTTTTGCAAACATTTTAAGCGTATACCCGCGTTATTCACCAAATTCCAGTGGGTATACGGTGCTTGCTAATAATTGTCAGTGGGTATACGCCGTATACAGCGTACCCTCGACTACACCACTGCCAAAGACCTCTCGAGCTTAATGCATCACACTATCTAGAATATGCAGTTCTAAGCAAAATAGCCAGTGGGGAGCAGTGCATTTACCCATTGATCTTATGCATAACTACAATAGCAGCAATGCCAACAGAGAAAATAACCTTAGAAGTGCAGGAAACATTACCAATGGCGTCTGGGACTTTGCACGATTGGCATCATGGGCATTTTTATTCTTTGTCTTAACGTAATTGATGCTTTGATGTAAACTGAAGCTTTCAAATAGTCTATCCTAAGCACAGGGCAATAACATTTGGCAGTTATGAGTAAGGTTTTTATGATGGTTGGTCTCAAAGGAACTAGTTTAATGGTTCCTTGTCTCTAGTTCTATTCCTGATTCTGAATTATGTTTAAACATATCAAAATGCATTTAAACTGTTCCAGTAATCACCTGAAATTTTACTCAAAAGAGTTGTTAATGGATATGCATTTTGCACCAAATTTGATTCAACTCCATTAGCCCATAAAGCTACAGCACATATTCCTTGTCAATCCATTTTTGACTGTAAGACATCCTATCACTGATTTATAATTGGATATCATTGTTTTAGGATCTATGTTTAGGTATAAATTTCTCAAATTGGGCATTCATGGTCATCTGATCTGTTGATGGTGATTGGTAGGTGTGTTCAAAAGAATCCAGAGACCGTCAACTGCTGCTCTCCTTTGTACACTTCAGCCTGCATTACTTAGAGTGCCTTTACGATCCGAGCTTTATATGGAGATTATCACTGACCGAGTAAGTATACTGTATATGCCAACAAATTTCTATGATTACAGCCCTTGATTTTGGATGATTGGATAATACAATACAACTGTAATTTTGATATTGCCCTCCTTACAAAGTTCAGAAGTGCACACACGACGAAGTCGCAGATACAGTTATATTGCAGAGCAATTGTGAGTGAAGGACTTGCTCAAGGTCCCTACACAGTAACCAGCCCAGACAAGGCTTTAACCCATACTCTCTGCGTTACAGGCCGAGCACTGTAACTAATCGGCCACCGTAAATGATGCTTACCTTCTCATCACTAGCCTTTATTTGTATCACACCTGAGACTTAGAGTGGCATAGACTGTACATTGACTCTGACTGGTCAGTAGAAACATCTTAAGCTCTTTTCTAAATCTGATTGAACTTAACATTTTTCTTAACTCTGAGATTATTTATAGCAAATTTCTGAAGTGCATTTACCCAGCATTGATTTATTTGTAGCACTTGGTCATACTATTCTTCTTTTTGTGTATTTTAGACAAAGTCAGGAAAGCTTGTGTAAACCTGCGAGCCTTGATATGCATATTGTGCCTTTCATTTATGGTAAGAATATTTTAATTGAGGATCTTAACAGAACATTTGGTTGGTAGGTAGGTAGCTAGATAGATAGATAGATAGTGAGATAGGTAGGCATATAGATAGATAGATTATGTGAAGTGCTTAAAAGGCATTATATTTAGTGCCTTGATACAGATATAGATCTATAGATAGATAGATGAATGCATACTTAAATGAATTGATTGTTTCAGAATGTTTCCAACGTTTGCAACCGGATACTGGTATTCAACTGCATTTGCTTCATCTGTTTGGAGCAATCATTTCAGGATCTCAGGTACTGGTTCTGTTGTATATATTTCAACTTGCCATCTCAGGTACTGGTTCTGTTGTATATATTTCAACTTACCATAGATCTCAAGTACTGGTTCTGTTGTATATATTTCAAATTGTCATCTCAGGTACTGGTTCTGTTGTATAGATTTCAACTTGTCATCTCAGGTACTGTTTCTGTTGTATAGATTTCAACTTGTCATCTCAAGTACTGGTTCTGTTGTATAGATTTCAACTTGTCATCTTAAGTACTGGTTCTGTTGTATATATTTTAACTTACCATCTGTTTATATTTCAACTTACCATGCACATGTTCTCTTCCTCTTTTGTTGCCAATAACATTTTAGTTTGCTTGGCCTACTTTCTGCTCATAAGATAGCATAAGCAAGTTGCTCATTCAGCTGTCACATATATCACTCTAGCAATACATAGATATTTATTAATTGTGTTTTAATGTCTTCAAATATGATCTGCTGTAGGCAAATTCTTTGAAGGCCATTTGTCCTGCGACTGTTGATATCCTGATGAGAGTGCTTCAATGCACAGCTGACCAGTATTCAAGTGGTGATGGTACAGATCATGTACAACACCTCACGTCGCTAATCCTTCGATGTCTTGTTACAACCATACACGCCATACATCGAGCCACACCTGAAGAAGTATGTCTGACTGTGGAAGACTTTTTTATATCCTTCATTTCGCTGTAGTTCTGAAGGTTTTGCCACACAATTTTCCTCTGCCAATAAGTGAGCTTATTGAAACTAAACATTATCTAAATCTTTTGGTTGTAAATCCATTGGCCTGTTAATAAGCTGGTTCCCACAACTTAGCTTTTGGATACTAATGAAATCTGGAGATTATGATTACTAAGTTATGTTGATCATACATGCCTAAGTATTAGTATGTCTATAATATGATTAATAATTAAAGAGAGGAAAAACTGAAACTATATTAGTTATAATTAAATAATTGTGGGGCGCGGTGGTGTATGGGTATGTTCGGTGCCTTGCAGCTGGAGGGTTGCGGGTTCGAATCCACCTCAAGCCGCTGCGTAGGGACCTTGGGCAAATCCTTTACTCGCAATTGCTCATGCGCTTGCTGAAACTCCGATTCAGTGTCCGCTTTTGGAGCCAGTAGAAATCTTGAAGGGCGCATATAAATATCTGAAATGAATGAATGAATAAACTGTTTCTTTAGGTCTGTTGGAACCACGTGAACCAGAAGTAGGGAAAGATTAGAATGCTTTGTGTTGAAAAAGATAGTAAAGCATGGCAGTGCCATGCTTTAATGTCCTTACAACTTGAGTTTGCCCATAGAGTGAGAGATGGAGACATAGCTAGGCAGACAGAGTAAACTGTCTTAGAAGAAACAGAACCTGCAAAATCTGTTACAAGAACTGATGCCATTATAGACAGTTTGATTGAATGCAATGGGAATTTTAAAATGGGTGGACAGTGTATTACCTAATTGCTTGAGAATATTGAAGGATGTCCATGTCTTGCCCATGTCATGCTTGAATATAGAAACATGTGTAATGCACCCATTATTTTGTCTTTCACATATTAAAGACTTTTCTGGATTACTGTTAGTCAAGTGTGTGATTTTATTATATTTCAGAGGCAGGTGGAGGTTGGTGCAGTCTTGGACAGCTACTTTCAGGTTTTACTCAAATTCTGTGATAGCAACAACATCTCACTTCAGCTCACGATGTTAGGTAATGTCTTAAATTGCTGAAAAGTTTTCTATGAATTCAGTGCAATGTGGATTTTATAGTCTTTTGTACCTTCTGCTGATCTGGCTTTAGTTCCAAGTGTCTTGAAGTTAACTTAATGTGACTGTAGAGAACCACTCATCCATTCAGTTTGGAATTTCTCAGTAAAATGCCATGACACTCAATTGTATACTGCAATCTCAGTTGATAGGCATTATTATGGTAATATTGAACTAGAACAGTGCTTACAATCACTCTATTCCTGATTGTATCCAATGGTCTTTGTTTTAATCACATCAAATTGAATGCAATACAATTGTCATCATCAGCATGTGCATCATTTTCATTTCGTTCATCAAATCATTATAGCCAGCACCAATTTTAATGTGTGAGAAAAGAGTTTACACTTGAATCCCGCCTTCTTTTAAGTGGAATGTTTCCGTTCTCTTTAAAACTGTTAACACAGCTCTGAATTTCTAAGGCTTCAATATTTAGCCCTGAATGTTAATCCTGTTATGCTTATATTTAAACCAATCAAGTGATTGTTTCACTCATCATATATCTTTTTTATCGTCTTACAACACTTATTTAGTACATTGATATGAGCAAACTGGACAGTGGACGTGATCTCAAAATAAGCCAGCCATATTCTTTGTGGCACTATGACCCTTTTCAGCCTACTTATTGACTACAAATTAGGTTTTATTGTTAAGTTTGTTACTATGATGATGGTATGTCAATAAACGATTGATTGATTGATTGATGTTTTCTTACAGAAATGGTAGAAGCCATGTTTTCAGTTTCTGACAAGTCATCATTGCAGAATACGTTTATGGCCAGTGGAATATGTCGCCAGCTTCTGTCTTTCATTCGTGCAATTAGGGTAAAGTCCTGAATTTATTTCATAGTCAGTTCTTAGTAAAATGTTGCATAGAGTAATCATAGTCAGTTTAAACAATTTGAAATGTATCTCTTTAGCGAAGGGGTACTCTAATAATTATTGCATGGAAAATTACGATAAACTTGACAGTGAAAACTGCAAGCACTCTTCTCAGTGGACCAGGTATACATGTATAGTTGAAACATTAGATGTTTCAATGGTTTTATGGAATTTTACAGCATGTTTTTTGAGGTTTCTCATTTTATCTGATATTATATAATTGTTGAGATTGTACAGGATGCATACAGATAAAAAGTTGAAGCTGAAATGATTGAATAATAATTATATGAGTGTGGAATTTGTTACTTTACCCCATGTGAAACAATTATGTTGGTTTTTAGCGATGTCCTTTACATTGCCAAAATTTGTCAACTGCTGCTATACGGGTGTTCAGCCTCTTACTCGCAAACTCAACAACAGCCAAGGTACAACTTTTACATTCTGTTGTATGCTTGATCACAATATTGTATATGCCTTCTGTCTAAATCTGAAATATAGTAATTATAAAAAGTGTTATAGTTACTATGTCTTTTTGTGTAAAATTCTATGAGTGATCATTTAAGTTTTCTTCTGTCTAACACTGTTTAGGTACTCATGGGTGTCTGATACCCTCTATCCAATTTTAAGATACCAAACTTGTTTTCTCTACTGAGAAAAACTATAGCAAAAACGAAATATATTACAGCATTGTGTAGCTGTTATTGCACTACAATTTACCATCCGGTTGCTACTGCCTGTGCAACAGGAATGCACATTACCTTTTTCTGCAAACTGAAGGTTTGATGGAAATTCTAAATAGCAATTGTAATGGAGGGCTGAGCATGCATGCCATTTAACATTGCTATCATGGCTGTGAATTGGCATTCCTTTTGACATTTGATGATACTGTTTTAGCATTAGTTACAGCATCTGATATGATAGGTATATCCGAGATATATGTTTCTTTTGCTTCAAACGTCTTGAATCCTTGCTGTGGTGTTTTTAGCAACAGGAACTCACTCACTATTTTTGTTTTGTTAATTTTTGCAGGAAAAATTTATTCAGATGATTGGTTATGACAATTTATTTGAAGCACTAAGAAATCTTGGCCAACCATCTCGTCCGCTGCTGATCTCTTTACTTGAACTGGTATGTCAGATACTTACTCTGAAATTAATGGTGTTTATTTTTTCCAAAGTCTTGTGGTGAAGTTGTTGTTTTTCTGTTGAGTTTTTTAAACTAAATTTATTCTTTACCAGTTTGAAATGATGAATGCATGGACATATCTGCTTAGAAAATTAGGTCGCTGCGGTGAGATGTGCATAATAGAAGAAGTTATCTGATTTTAGGTTTCTGAGAAGAAATTGAGCAAAGATGACAATACGACAAGTGTGAAGAACAGTCCTGTGGTTATTATGCTTATGAAGTGGTTACCAGACGTTGACCTGGAACTCCAGTCATGGCTTTCCACTTCATTGTACCAGATGTGTACAGCAGACACATGGAGCCTAACGCAGTGTTGCAACAGCGGCATCAATTCGGCCATACTAGAATGCCTGCAGAAACGGAATACCCTCGACACAAATACCGTGGGTATGTTAAAATATTACCCAATAGCATGACTGACTGAGCAGACTGTTCTTTAAATTTTCATGCTATAGAATCAGGATGTTCACGTTTCCTGTGAAGATTATGTGGTCAATAAAAGACCACAGTGACAGTTAAATTAGCCAGCTGCGTCTTATTTTTGTTGCCAATGGTAACTGTAGGTACAGTGAAACTCTGTTAATGCACACACCAATTACTCATGATTCTGGTTTACGCTTGGCACCACCATGCCTCCCGATGCCACAAGATTAATGCTTGGGAATCGTTAACACACGGTAGTTTAAATCATCGTAGTAAAATATTACATTAGGCATGGGTCGCCCTCTGATCTTATCCATTTAGATTCGGCAGTAGTAAGTTAACAATTCCAGTGATTATTAATGATTAATAATGATATAATCGTAATAATAGTGGCTGAGGATGTTGTTGAGAATTTTGTTGACAACTGCCATCAAATTTCCAACATATTGCCAAAACATTTGGGAGTTTAAATAGTAAGATATTTCATTATGCGTGTGGAAGAAATTGCTCCTTACTTACCTTAGTCAGAAGCACTGGTTAGGTTTATGTTGCATTTCCGCTGTGTTGGACTTCCTTTTCCGTTTAGATTCGACAGTGGTAGGTTGATGGTTCCTGTGTGATTATTAACAATTATAATAATCATAATAATAGTGACAGATGATGTTGACAATTCTGTTGAAACCACCACCAAATTTCTCAAGGAACAAAGTGCCAAGTACATTGTGATTATTCAACTACGACGACTTGCTGATTTACGGTAGTTAAAAATATTGATGTTTGAAACAAGGCAAAATAACCGACTCTGCAGCCACTTCCATATAACAGTAAAAATACATATGTATTTGTACGTGGTAGAGTAAAGGTAATTTTTGAACTAATGATGATGTTCGAGATTCTCTCATTAATGCTGAGGTGGGCAATACATGTACTTGACTGCTAAGCCTAGCTGGATGACTCGTTAAGCCGTGCACACACAACATGTGGTTCCAATGGTGTGCCTCCCGTTGGCTGCATGTTAACAGGGTTTTACTGTATTCACAAAACCTTGAAAGACTCCTAAGCAGAAAGTCACTGTGTTTTGGAGAATTTACTGTTACAAGAACCTTTTTGCATAAAATTTGAACAGTGATTGTGTGCTGTACATTTTTATAGGAGATTTACTGGATCTGCTTGAATCCACTGGTTCTCAGTTTATTTCACAGACAGATCTGAAGCAGCTTTTGCGCATATTTAAGTCAGACCAAGGAAAAAGGTTGGAGGTGAGTGTGTATTTACATGAAAGCAGTCGTGTATAGCCTGATATCTGATATCTAACATTAATCTGATCTTTTATGGTCCAGTAGAAGTTGATGCTTAGTCTGTTAAATAATTGTAATAATATTTTATTGAAGTTAGATTGGACCTAGTGATTATAAGAAGATGAATCTATTGAATTTTGAATTGTTATAGATATCTAATACTAACAGATTATTAAGTCTAATAAATTTTGAAGAGTTGCTAACACTGCTGCAGTTAACCTTGTCCAGCATATGTTTTAAACTACCTTAAAATGCCCTTGTGGAGATGAGTTACATAGCCATGTGTACAGTGTATTCAGTATTCAGTGGATACTGAGAGGTTCTTTGAAGGTACTAGATTAATGTCGTGATAGTTACATTTCTACATAATATAATATATTTCTACATAATTAATGCAGCCGTCTCCAGATAAAATTAGCATAATGCCTTACATCTGATCTATTGGTCAGATCTAGCAGAACTGCTCTATCAGGTTTTACAAAGATTTTGTTGTTTATATGTTGTTCAGGTTGTACATGACAAATTTTTGTTGCAGGTGTGGATGGAGAAGAGACTGTTGAAAGCCATGTCAAAGATGGCTGAGTCTGAAAATAAACAGATTCCTGCAACATATTTTCAGTTTAATTCACCAGATCATGTAAGTTGGGTTACCCTGAATATGAATTTTAGACTATGATCTGTTAATGATTGTTCAGTTGTCACAGAGTAGAATTTTAACTCCAGCAGATTACCTACCATTGGGAATAAACTTGAGGAAATTTTCTTGATGTTTGGCTAGGCTCTGCTTTCCTGAAATGTTGGATGGCTAAGATGTATACTATATTATATCCCCACAAATTAAATCAGACTCTAATGGGTTTAGGTTTTGCCTGGATAATTTAAATAGGCAAACATTGACTTGTGTTTTGTTGTTAAAGATCTTTTTAATAATTTTGATTAAATGAAAGTTCAGATTTGGTTAAGTTTTCTAGCACTCTAAACTCAGAAGGATGAAACGTTTTCAACAGGTGAAATGGAGGAGGTATAAATTCTTAGTTAATTGTTCATTTGACAGGGAATCATGACCACTAGCATGGGTCGATGGTCTGGTTCTGGATTCTCATTTCATGCATGGATCTGTCTGGAGAATCCGCCTTCTTCGCTGAATGAGTATGGCTCTGCCAGGAGACAGCTTTACAAGTTGGTTTTTATACTTTGAGTCCACTTTACAAGTTGGTTTTTATACTTTGAGTCCACTTGACTGTAGAATCCAATTAGTAAAAGTTTGGTGACAGTGCACATGACGGGAGTATAACCATGAGAGCTGTATGATAGTGGAATGTCTGCTTAATGAGTCCACACTGTATTATTATTTATGCATGTACTTTGTACATATGTATGTTTGTCTGTATACATTTATGTAAGTATGTGTTTATTTATATTTGTACAATGTATTAAAGATATTCTGAAAGGATCATGGCTATCTAACCAAACACGTGACCTTGAAATTTTTTGTGATATAATCGTATTACAAAATAATTTGCTATATTTGATGTGTTTTAGCATTCAGATGTCTGGTGGAAGTGGTTTTGAGGCATTTTTTACATCGGAGGCTGTCCTTGTTGTGTCCGTCTTCTCCAAAAAAGAGCGCAATGACATTCCTGTGATGGACTGCCCTATTGTCTGCAACAAATGGGTTTGTGTTGAAATGCCATCTCACGATTTATGTTCGATATGTATGTCAGCTTTGTTTGATCTGGGTGTGAAAACTCTTGTGTTAACAGTTGTCAGGAAATGTCGTGCCAACCGATATTGTTTTCTGGTTAACCTCTGCCCTCTTTCCCCAAGTTCATTCAGTAAGATGTAATTCATGTTGAAGCAATAAAATATTCAATTCAATTTTGGTTTAATTAATTATGATGTAATTAATGTCAAACAATAAGGTATTCGATTCAGTTTTGGTTTAATTGAGTAAGATGTAATTATTGTCTGAACAATAAAGTATAAGTTGAAGTAGAAGAATAGATCTTTTATTGGATATAATTTTTGTTTTTTACAGTACTGCATAGATGTTGTGCACACGTCGTCTAAAAGACCTTTCGGTCAGAGTCAGCTGTGCGTCTATGTCGATGAAGTTCTCCATGTTAGCGCAAATCTGAAATTTCCAGCTCTTGGTGATGTAAGATCCTTTAGAAAGTTCTACTTTTTATGCAGCTGTTCTGGATAGAAAATTCGTATTCATAAGCGTTGATATAATAACTTTATGGAAAACTACTAATGTTTATATGTTGCTTGTACAGTAGCCTCAAATGGCTTTATTTCATTCAATGTCTGTGTTGAAATCAGAAGAAGTTTTTTTAAAGATATATATAACTACACTCTCATCAGGAGAGTAGGATCTATCGTAGAAGTAGGTGCAAAATTGTAACAGAGTATCTCAACTGATTTCATGGTGATAGTTTCATGTGCAACATGTTCTCTTGTGTTGTAATGTGCATTTTTTTTCAAGGTTTATTTCATATGTAAGAGTATAACATTCCAACAGTATGTGGAAATTATGTTTCGTGTTAAGAGACATTGCAAACTGAACGGAATTTTAAAGAATTGACTGGTCTTATGAGGAAATTACGTGAATCTTGAGGAATTTATCAGATTCTGGATTGGTTGGTGCATCAGCAATTGGTGCTTCATGCCACTGTAATTCTGATGTTGAGGGCATTAACAATTTAAAACGAGCTGCATTGATTTCCCAGTCGCTTTCAATACAATCATGTCATTAAGTGTTAACCATTGTAACACTGAAGTCTAGCTAAAGTCCAGTTGAACTACTGTGAGAGTCATTCAGCCATGGTGCATTGCAGGAAGATATAATTGGTTTTAATCTTTACTGCAATGTGTTTGACATCTGTAGAAATGATCTCTGTTATTTTTCAGGAAGTGGTTCTATGTAAGATAGGCTGTGGAAGTGGAGATATTGGAACGAGTGGTGTGAACCTGAAATATGGTGGAATGCGAATGGGAAATGATTTGTCACCCAATGACTCAAAACAGTTTCCATCCGCAATTGACAGCAAGTCTAAACCTTCCGGCTTCTGGTCACGGTTGTCATTTCGAAATACAAATAGATCATCTGTACAGTCACAGCCAGAAGCGGATGGCACGCATGTAGATGGACGAGAGGTGCGACATGGGACGGTTGTTTCCTTGTTTGGTCGACTTTCTGAAGTCATCATCTTCATGGATTCCCTTATTGATGCGCATGTTCAGTCCCTTTTTCGATTAGGTTGGTATTTGCTCGTTAATATTTCGCTGCTGTTTATTAAAGAATTCAACACATTATGAATGCCTTCACTAATGATTAAAAGCTCGACAGGTGATATGATTATAATAATAATAATATCTTTAAGTGGATGACTTTAATTTAAGCGCCTGACAAACGCAAAACCCGTCCGAATCAGCATGTACATTTACATGTTATGCAATTGAAACAATCTTGTAACTAGTTAACTACTAACAGAACAGACAGCTTGTAATACACGGCGCTAATAGCAGCCTATCGGGAATTGGTGGTGAAGAAATTGGGAAACATGCTTCCTATCGTCAGCCCTACCGCCCGTAGCTGACCCGCAAGCCGACGAGTGACTAACTTTTAATTTAAGGCTCGAACTTACTGGTTACCTCTCGCACTCTTTTTACGCCAGATGTTATCCAAGTTTATTAGCGCCATTGTTTTGTGCATTTAACTGGAATCACGTCAGTGCGGTATGTATGTATGTATGTATGTATATATGTATGTGAATTGTATTATTTTATTCATTGTTTCAGGGATGGCACAATCTATTTCAGTTAGTTTAGACTTGCTTGCAGATGAATTTGAGAGGCGCTTACAGTGTGGTTTGAAACTTACGTTGCATTTAGATATGACATGTAGCCATATATCAGAACCTTTGAAGAGGTTTTAAAGCTTGTATAGAAATCTTCAGATATATGCCTACACACACTGCAGGAAGTAGGTAACTAACAGAACTAAATATTGCATTTATAAGAGTTGAATTTCTAGAATTGAAAGATGACATTTATTACTTTTTTATTGTTTTGATAGGTCCCAACAGACATCTGCACCAGATGAAGGATGGTGGGGTTCTACCTGATCTACCCGTAAAACCGCTTTTGGTGTATCATGCAAAGGTGAATTACTGAATGTCGTTTAAGTCCCTCTGCTTTCATCACTCCTTTATGCTCTGTGCTTCTCTTTTGCCAGCTGACTTCATTCCACAAAGCTGCTTTTGCTTTGACATGGTTTAAATTATTTATGCTGTTTAAATTTGTCTGTAGTTGTACTTTTGTACTGTTCAACTAGAAGCAGACCTGCATGAATGTTTTGTGTGTGTATTAAATTACACGTTTAAAGAGCTCTTAACATTTTAACAATGAGCATGTACTAAAATGCTTGGAAAACTAATCCCTCTCATTGTTAAAGGATTAAGTTACTCATAAAAGGTAGGGCCAAGAGTCACTAATGTCAGATCAAATCTCAAATTGAACATCCAGTGTCCATTGAAATAACTGCTGAAGTGAAGTAACATGATGCCTACAGTTTTATTACAGTGATAGCACATGCATCTATAAAGCCTACTAAAATGCCTGCATGTTAATTGTGACATGGGCCTATGTATTTGTATTGTATACAATACAGTGATTGAGGTTGAGAGACAAATATAGTGAACCAAAATTAGATTTTGAAATCGTGCACCAGACTGTTTTTTTCTAGAATTCATCTAATATGCACATGTTTATTAATATATCTAGGTTTTTGTATGGCAGTTTCTAGGAACCTGTCTATTACATCATTAGTATGGATTTTCCAATGAGATGGATTTAGCAGTTTCACCATTTGTTTAAAAAATGATCACATACCATTGATTAATATTTAAAGTTGCTGTCACAATATATTGTTGCTTTTTTAGGCCAGCTTCCAAGAAACTTGTTTAGATCTGTCTGGCAATGGTCATCATGCAAAAGTTGCTGGACATTTATGTTCAGCCAGCAACATCAAGGTAGGCAACATGGAATAACGTTTCATGTTTGGCTACAAATGCTGTGTAAATGTGTATTTGGGAAAAGATGTCGTATCAGGGTGATGACGAATTCTTCCATCTTCATAATAGCTGTCATTTATATGATAAAGAATGACAAGAACCCGTCCATGGTAGGTACCGAGTTTGAGCTCCGTAGGGCGGACATGCTTTGTAGGCTGCTATTAGCGCCGTGTATTGCAGGCTGTCTGTTCTGTTAGTAGTTAAGATTTATGTCTTCTGTCATTTGTGTTCTTGTGAATTGTTTCCAATTACATAACATGTACCCAGCCAGTGCGTTTGTCAGTAATAAAGAAAAGATTATTATATTATTATTATTATGTGTTTATCTCTTGTAATGGAAGATAATGAACTCTTTTTAAAACTGCAATGTGGCTGAAACTTAAGTTTTGACGGCGTGATGTGCAATTCCACTGGAGTGAATCAGTTGCGTTATTGGACATCAAGCCCACTTCAGTTGCACATAAGAATTACAATTTTGAAGTGGATGCACAGGAGGCCAGTGGAGAGTCTTGAATGAAGGCAGATATGTGGGCAAACCTTGGGAAGTTGGGAGACCACCAATAAGGCGGGCAAGTAGCATTAAGTATTAACTGAACCTTGGAAAGGTGTAGTGAAGCATAGATTGAGTTGCTGAAGTCAACCATAGTACAGATCAGCGCTTGGAGAGAGTGAGTGACAAATGGTGTGGAGTTGATGATGAAGACATATTTAAAAGATACGATTGACATGAGAGAACTGGATCCAATGTAATGCCCAGATGTTCATATAAAAGTTGCCAGGGTGCTGGAAAAATCTTGTAAGCAAGAGAATGAAATTGTCTGCTTGCAGGAAGTCATCAATACCATTGGTGGTGTTCAGCTGCTCTACTTTCTTCTGGAAGAGGCAGCAGTTCGACCTGGTGCCAGTACAGACTTGATCAGTTTGCAAGATGATCCAACAAGGAACAACGGCCGGCTTAAGGAAGGTCTGTATGTTTAATATCTATATAGCAGAACACATAATGTATGAGCACTTGTTATAGCGCCAAAGATTTCACGCACACTTACAAGCACGGAACTGAGTCGGAGTTTCACGCTAGCATGTCAAACTTGCCCAGGGTCCCTGCGCGGCATGATACATAAATATGTGCACAAACACTCACACACATACAAGCTTGCATGCTAATGTAAAACTTCTGTTGAGCATGTTTTACATCAGATTATGTGCAAGACTTGATACCTTTATCACTCCACTCACACTGCTTTTTTATGGTATCCATAGAAATTTCAACTTAGTTGCAGTGCATATTGATGCATTGTTTTACGGCTACTTACATTCATATGTGTTTTCGTATGTATGTGCCAGTGCCTGTGTATCCAGAAATGATGCTTTAAAGTGACAGTGCTGCCAATCTTTCTGCAAATCAACTCTGCGAATGTAAATTTGTGTCATGTTGATTTTCCTTTTAAAATAAAAATAGATTTGTTTGGCACAGAAGAAGAATATGCTGAAAATATTAACAGGACTGGTGTGTGGATTTTGTTTTCCTTGAAAGCAGAGATGGACACTCTGGAGCCTTTCTTTGTCCTGCTTCGTTCCTTCATTCAGAGTTGTCTGATCAACCAAGAGGCCTTATTACACAATGATGGCATTGCTGCCTTAGGAGTCATTCTGCAAAAGGTTTGAGACACAGGCAAATATTATAAATCAAGGTAAATAAGTATACAGTCTAATCTGTTCCAAATAGTCTCTTAAATGTTGCTTTCATAACTGCAGGTATTCTGTTGAAATATCGTGCCTATAGAACTAACTATACAGCAGAGGTTCTTAACCTTTTTTGGCTCACGACACACCTAAACTTGCAAATAAATTTGGCGACACACCATGCAATAATAATATGTGAATATCATTAAAATTAAAAATGTTAAAGTTAAATCAATTCATTTATTTAAAAATTTTAATTGTTAACATTTTTAATGAATGATAATGTTGACACTGAATGCTTTCTAGTGTCTAATGATTCTAAAATTCGAATTCTACTGATCTAATTCTTCGATTTTACGTCGTTCCTACGACTCTATTTTAACTTAGGTCTTAGTAGGCCTAACAGTTAATGGGATTTTTGCTCCTGGATATTTCTTTGGATCATGATGCTTTAAAGCGACAGTGTTGCCAATCTTTCTGCAAATCAACTCATGTGAATGCAAATTTGTGTCATGTTGATTTTCCATTTCAAATAAAAAATAGATTTGTTTGGCACAGTAGAAGAATATGGTGAAAATATTCACAGGACTGGTGTGTGTGGTTTTTGTTTTCCTTCCAAGCAGAGATGGAACGGGTAAATGTTTTCACTCTGGAGCCTTTCTTTGTCCTCCTTCGTTCCTTCATTCAGAGTTGTCTGATCAACCAAGAGGCCTTATTACACAATGATGGCATTGCTGCCTTAGGAGTCATTCTGCAAAAGGTTTGAGAAACAGGCAAATATTATAAATCAAGGTAAATAAGTATGTAGTCTAATCTGTTCCAAATAGTCTATTAAAATGTTGCTTTCATAATTGCAGGTATTCTGTTGAAATATCGTGCCTATAGAACTAACTATACAGGTCTATGTCCACATTTTTCAAAACCGAGAAAAATGATTTCTTAGATTTGCTGGCGAAAATGTTTTGCGCTGTTTGATTGATGGCAATTAAATTAACATCTTTAGACAACACATTGTTTTCCCCTAGTATGATTAATTATATGTGTATAATCATATGAGCATGAGTAATTTTGACTTATTGTTTTTTTACCGTTGTGAACTTGTCTCCGTGCAATAATCTGTCTGAATTGTTCTACCTTATGTGTCATTAATGCCTTGATTTTAATAGATTTTGATATAGTTTTGAAATGTATATAATTTTGCTTACAGCAAAACCTTTAATAGGCATTATTGGCACAACAGTTTCATCGAATTTAGCAATTTGTAAAACTTATGGCACTCCTTTCTCCAACAATTTACTGGAAGGAAATTATAGGTGAAAGATGTTCCAGAATGATGGAATGACCACTGCAAAATTGTTGCCTGTAGTGGGAAGAAAATCATTCATGGCAGAAAGTAAGTGGAAAACAGGTGATTATAACCCTGGCTACGTAGAGGCCTGGCAACTAGCATCAGAGTTTTTCCAGGAGGTGGTAGCTCCCCTGATTTAAGAAATTGGAGAAATTTTATTTTTAGGCAAGTGCTGCTCTGCTGGACCATAAGTTTCATGAGTCACTGAAGAGTTTTATGAGCATCTTGCCTCATGCTCTGGATGATGTGCACCTGCTGCATGAAGTCTATCAACACCTTTTGTTCGACTTCCGATTTGGAGCAGATGCGACTTTCAAGTCTGTTTTGGTAAGCAAAGTCTTTGGTGCTCTGAATAAAAAACAATGAACCAGCATTTAGAATGAGGCTACCACATGATGGCCTTGGATGGTTGTCCCACTGAATAAACTTTTGAGCACATATAGCATGCCTACCATCCCTGGTTGAACAAATGTTTGATCCAGGTATGGTATATGTACTCTTGAAAATGCAAATTTAGGTGTGTTTGCCTAAATTTGTATTTTCAACTGTCAGAAGGCAAACACTACAGGAATTTGACATAAGATTTTTTTAGACCTGATGACAGTTGATTTCAATACTGTGCAGAAGAAGTTGAAAACAAATGCTAAACATCTGTTTGAAGCGTGTCCTCCACTTTAGAGCATTAGTATATTATTTTGGCAAATCCCACTTAGTGAATGGTCAGTTTACATGCAGGTCCTTGAGGGCTTGCCACCTGACTTCAATAGGTTACTGAACAACACTTATTAAGACTTGTTATGGTTGTGATAAGTTTGTTTAGACTTGTAATGAATAAAATGTGTTTCATATGTGCATTTTGGTTACTAATGATTATATTCAGTTTAAAAGAATATGACTCATTGGAATAGAGTGGGTTTTACGCTACCAGTTTTGAATGTATTTAAACATTCAGTCTGATGCCAATTCAGCAAAAGCATTTGCATTGATGTTTATATTGGTTTATATTCTTGGTTAAATGTGGCTTGTCAGATTTTGAAACATTGTTCTGGTAAAATAGGTTCTTGCATTTATTGCCAATTTTACCTTTCACAGCTCATGTTCAGTATCTGCACGCCATTATAAAGGAAGATAGAAAATATTTTCGAAAGAAGTATGGCGTGCAATTTCTCCTGGATACAGTTCGCTTGTTTTTTGGGTGAGAACAGTTTCTAGTATATAGTTGACCAAAGTAACATGTTAAATTTTTGATTTAAGGTGATTTGTTATAAAGCATTTGATTATTGAGTAGCGAAAGACACATGATGTAATACCATAAAGTATACACAATTACTTTCTCGGGCAGTTATTTGGCAATGGTTAGCACTGAGGTAGATTGCTAATCTGTTTATTTTTGCAAGGGTTTTGAATCCTGGTGCTTCATTTGAAATTGATGATTCTTTGTTCAGTTTTCTTAAATCAGGTAAAAATTTAGAATAGTTTATGTGTTTGAAGATTCTGATAGAGCCAGAGCATTTATTTGTATTAGACATTGATTTAAGTTTTGTAGACCAGTATTATGATATGACAGAGTTTAAGTGCAGTGCTTTGCCGGTGTCACAAAATAGAGTATCCCCCATACATGAATATCCCCCTTAGCGAAATTGAGTACTGGTATTCTGTTTAGTTTGCATTTTGGCGGTTTCTAAGTGTATTCAGTCGCATTGTTTGGATTATATTGTACATAACATTTTTTAAATTGCATATCGTTAGTTTGTATTGTATTGTATTGTATTGTATTGTATTTGAACACTTGTTATAGTGCCCCAACCAGATTTCCCATTCAGAGGCGCTCCCGACTACTGCGGAACGCTGAATCGGAGTTTCACGCCGAAGAAGCATGAGCAATTGCAATGCCCAGGTCCCTACGCGGCGGCTTTGAGGTGGATCCGAACCCGCAACCCTCCAGCTGCAAGGCACCGAACATACCCCCTAAACCACCGCGCCCCAGTTGTATTGTGATGTGTTGTATTGGGTGTTGTATTGTACTCCACGTTTATAATGCGACCGAGCCACCCGCAGTAAAAATCCGAGAAATTAATCTCTGATAATCCGATGTGGTAGATTGCTAATCTGTTTATATTTGCAAGGGTTTTGAATCCTGGTGCTTCATTTGAAAATTGATGATTCTTTGTTAAGTTTTCTTAAATCAGGTGAAAATTTAGAATAGGTGTTTGAAGATTCTGATAGAGCCAGAGCATTTATTTGTATTAGACATTGATTTAAGTCCGGTAGAAAAGTATCATGATCCCCCAGATAGTTTAAGTGCAGTACTCTTGCCTGCTACCGGCTCTGTTTATGTTGTTTGAAACATCCAGTAATTTATTCCCCAGGCACAAGAAAAAAGTTCTGTTCTAAAATTCTAGATGATAAAGTTTTGTATGGATATTCTTGAAGGTGTCTTTGCTGATAGTTCTGACATTTACATGCTATTGTTGATTGAATAATGAGGATTTATCTTGACACTGTTGATGGATGGGTATTGTTTAGTGATTGTTCTGTTGTAATTAGGACGCCATCCTCAACTCATCTGAGCAGTGAAAACAAGCAAGAGATTCGTGCTGAGCTTCTCGACATTGTACATTTGTATGTTGCCCGTGAAATAAATGTTATGGAACTCAGTCAGATCTTGGCCTTCGTTGCAGCTGTACAAGATGAAGTATTGGTAAGCTTAAATGTTTCCTTGCAAGTTATTCACTGTAAGGAAAGCTGGTATAGTTGAATGTTTAAAGAAATGCTGATGCTCTGGCATATGAGAACAAAATAATTACATCTGAGGGATTTTGCCATAAAAGCTATAAATAATCCAACACACTATAATTCAGAGCAAGAGAGAAAGAGAGAGAGGGAGGGATAGAGAGAGAGCAGGCAGGCAAGTTGAGGACCAGAGGGAAGAATGAAATGGAGTGGGAGTGTATCAGTGGGAGGGATAGAAAGGATGGAAGGGAGTGAGTCAGGTGGAGAGGGAGGAAGGGGCAGCAATAACGATGTGGATTGCCCCAGAATTGCCATTGTACCAAACTAGCATGCAGATATTTATTATTAGCTTTTTAGCAGTAACCGTTTTGCTGACTGACAATTTAAGTAATTTCTGTTGTTAACTTTAGGTCAGTGATGTCCTCGGTGTTGTGAAATCTTTGCTCGAGGCTCGTGGCAAGAGAGACCAGATATACTTGTTGCTGTTTGAACCAGGGATGGCGGATATGTTATATGTGCTTCTGACAATCAAGGACTATTCAGTAGACCTCAAAGAGAAAATTTTCCAGGTATGGTCCAGTTATTTTGTGGGTCATATTTAACCTATTGGTGGGTAGTCAAACACATATGTCAAGTTGAAGGTTTGAACCTGCAATTTACCTTTGTTTTTGGCTGAAATCTAATATGACCGTCATTTCATCACTACATGCAGGGTTTGTAACAGAATTGTGGGCTATCAGACATGAATTGCGCAAATAGTTATTTGTAAGTTATTTGAATGTGTTACTCTCTGACACATTCTATAAGCGCTTCAAAACTTCTTTCTGACCGTGCTGGAGTCGGGAGCACCTCTGAGTAGTTTCCTTGAAGAGGTGCTATATAAATACTTGAATGAATGAATGAATTTGCTCTGTGCTTGTTTTCATGTGATGCTGATGTAGAATTTGCATCTTTCTTTAGATAATGGCGTTACTGCTGAAGACAGATCGAGTCTATGAGCGAAATAAATCACGACTACGTCTCGTAGATTCGAACCTTTTCCCTGGGTTGGTCAGTCTGATGGTTGATACGCAGCCTTCGGTTGACATGACCAAGCACATGTTGGAACAGGTTTTCATAGCAGGTTGTCGTCTACCAAGTTAATATTTGCCTTCTGTGCTTAATTTTGATGGTCCCTAAACTGAATGATGGCCAAAACAGTGACATGTTCAGAATAATATTTTTCAGCTTTCTGCTGCAAAGATTCACAACATGATAAACTTTTTCTGCCACATATGTCCTTGCCTGCACCTTGTCTATTATCAAACTTCAGATATAATTGATTTGGTGAAGCACTGCTGAATCAACTGGTTCTATGCTCTGCTGAATGAACTGGTTTCTATGATGTGGGTTTTGTGTTTTGCTGAGATATTCAAGATGTTGTGTGTGTATGTGTTGCATTTATGGCTTGGCTGTAGCGTTTTTGACTGATGTTCAATGAACATAACAGTCTAATGCAAAAGATAGTTGTGGTAATTAAAGTATGATTGCTTTGACTGTTAACAGAATCTTCCGCTAGCATCAATGCTGCCATCTACATCATTCAAACTCTTCATCTATGTGATGTTGATGTGAAACTGGAGGCTGTCCGGCAGGTCAGTCTGCTTCTTGGAATCAGGATTTATCTACGTTTGTTTTTAAATAAGAATGTGATAAGAATGTCATTTCTCAGATATCTCTTGCTTTACTTGATTAGTTGAGTGATTGAAGACTTTTATTGAATTTTAAGAAATTAGAAATTAGATATAAAATTGCAGATAAAAGTATGGCTAAGTTAATTTAAATCTTCTTGCATGTTACTGGCAGAAACCATTTTACATAATAGTTTTCCCAATTGTGATTTAATTCTTGGGACTAATGCTGCCTTTATGCAAATCGATCGATCGGAAGATTTTAATATCTTAAAACTGTTCGTTGTTGTGATATTGATTGATGTTGAGGAGATTTTGATTGCAGCTGATGAAAGTCCTTCTGTCGAAGGCAACCATTCCAAAGCTGTTTGCAAAGCAGCTCGGTTGGCAGATTGCTCTGATCCGTCTTCTCATTCGTCGTCCATCTCAGTCTACTGCCAGCAAATGGCGCTCCAGTTTTGATGAGGGTGAAGCCCAGGGTGTGGTCCAGCGTGACGATTCTGTTTCTGAGGATCCACCGGAACGGCTCATAGACCTGCCACGAGACAACGAATCTTCCTTTGACCTCAAAAGTGAAGAGGATGACCTTCTGATGAACAAGTTTCCGCTTTGCTCAGATTTTGATCCCTATGCCCTCCCTGATGGGAGAAGCAGCCGAAGCTTCAGTATTGTGAGTTGTCCTGACACGGGAGATGATCTGAACCTCAGCTTCAGGGGACCAATGCGCAGCCCAAGTACGTTCAGCAGTCTGTCTTTGGGATGTGACAGCCGATCGAGAGCACCGTTTAAAGAGGGCGGTGAACACAATGCAATGATGATAGCCTTGAAGGAACTTGGGTTGAGCGTGAAACCTTGTGCAGAGAACATGGAAAAGACAGAGGAGCTGTGTCTCAATCTCCTAATTGTTCTCTTCCTCATTATCTGGAAAGGCATTGATCAAGCTGATGAGGCAGCTTGGCAGGTTAGTGTTATTTGTCGTTCTGACATAACTTGCTTTGCCTGTTGGCTGCCACTAATTAGACATGGCTGCAGAATTTTAATTATCTGATAAACTTCTCTTTATAAACTGTAGCACAGACCTCTTGGCTCCATTTCTGTTAACCAACTTGTTGATAATTTGTTTTCCCTTTGGATTCTTTGAATGATATAGATCTGCATTCTAAACCAAATGCATCTATAGCATTTGGTTTATTAATTTTTACTTTGTAGTTTTTTTACTATACTCCTTCAGCATCCACGTTTTGTGAATTATTGTATAGATTTGGAAAAACAGGTGTTTCATTGTGACTGTATTTATGGTATTGCTGTGTTTGTGTGTTTCTGTTGAGCATTTGTTTTTGTGCTGTTCCATAGCAAAGAGGACAGGTCTTTGCTGCAATCACTTACACCAGTGAGGACAATGAATTACTTATGTCAAAGACAGAACTGATACGAAAGTTGTTGGAGCTTCTTCTTCAAGGCTGCCTCATAGATATTCAAGATACAGGTAAGAAACAGGTACCAGGTTCCTCAGGTGTTTGATACTTTAGGAACAGTAATTGCAGAGGATTCTGCTAAAGATTGTGCTGCATATCGGTTGCTACATTTCAATGCATTGTTTGAAGTCTATTCTGTAGAGTCCACAAAAACCTCTATTCCTCTCCAGGTCCTTGAATTGTATCAACTTGAGGACTGCACAAAATTGTGCTATGGTACCGTGAAAGCTGATTTTATTTTGAATGAAATTAGTAGTAGTTTCAGTTTAACAATGCTGTGTGATAACAAATATCATTAACGTCTCCCTCCTTCTTCATTCAGGCTTGGGACTGGCACCAGGGCACGGACGTGCAGTGGCGGAGATTATTATTGATCTAATCATTAATAGCATTAGCTTATTTTGGTTAACATAGATATCGGACTTGCAATTAGCTGGTTGTAATAAATGAGGTTAGTTGGTTTGTGTCAAGCAATTGTAATTGTAAGTGCTCATTTATATAGATCCTCTTCAGGATATTATGTATTGTACCCAGTAGTATCTTATGTGATACTTCCTGCTTAAAATTATGCTGTTTGTTTCATTATATTACACAAGGTTTGTTAACATTGAGCTCTTCTGTTCACAGGTGTTTCCAATGCTAGCAATTCAAAGAATGCACTCAACCTCATGAAACTTTTGTATCAATTTCTATGTCTGGACAATGGAGTGCCAGGATTAAAGTTTAGCAAACAGGTGAGTAGTTTTTGATATTTTGGTTTTATGCTTGAATTTAATATTCATATTATTGATATTTGTACCTTGACTTACTCTGAGGCACCCTGATTTTGTTAAATGTATCGTCACTTTGCCATCTGAAGGCTTCTCAAATTCTGTTTTCATAATTAATAAGGCGTCACTTGGTCAGTTGGTCACTGTTAGAGAGCAAATTGGGTTTCAAGAATTCTGAGAACCACTACTTTTACTTGCTGCTGGCGTGATGCTGTTCTCTGTTTGGTTTCATCCAAGGATCAACGTGATGAAATGTGTGGCTTGTATTTCTGGTGGACAATAAAGCAACTGAATCTGAAAGGCACACGGACTGCAGACCAAATATGGAGCTGATTCTCATTTGTGTTCCCTTAGAACACTGTTGGTGCTGTGGGACCACAGACTTTCAAGCACCTGGTGGAACCACCCCTGGCTGCCAAACGGTTCCAGTTCATATGCATTGAAAAATAGCTTCAATGCATTGCTGTATATTATTTCTTGTGTTGGGTATTATTTGAAAGTCTGCATCCAGAATATGTTGTTGTTTGTGCAGCTTCTTGAAGATATGATGGTGCTTTTGGAGGACTTTTCCATTTGGCAAACTGGTAGTGAGTGGAAAGAGATGGAACAGATGTCTCTGCGTTGTCTTTTGGCTTTTGCTGCACAAGACAATTCTGATGTGAGTAATCCACCAATAAGTGATCTTGGAATAATCGAGTAGAAATGCATTGAACAACTCTTATGATAACAAATCCAGCAACCAGTTCCCGGGTATGATATGATAAAACAATTTTTAAAGCAAAGCAAATGGAATTTGTCTTCAGTGTGTTTAAAAAAGTAAGTATGTGCTTTATTGAAGCACATGCAAACACATTGCAGGAAGATCAGATAAGAACAATCTAAGAGTGTTAAATCAAAAAAAATTATAATATGCAATTACAAAACAGACATCTTTGAAGCTGTGAGAGAGTAAGGATAAAGTATATCAATATGGCAAGGCTAATTTTGCTTAATGTCCTTAATCGATTCAAATATGACTCGGTGTGATATATAATTGATGATATGGTGACTTTCATATTTTATTATGTCTTGCAGTTGTGTGGCATTGCTGCGGCCCGACTTCATGCGATGATACGTGATCGACCTGTGGAAAAGTTCCAGGAATCTTGTTTCCTCGTTGGTACCATAGATGACATACTGGAGAGGGCACTGCAGGGTAAAGGATTTCTGCAGCATTAGATGGTTTTTCTCCAGGAAATACACTTTTTCCTGAGACATGCAAATGTTTTGGACATAGGCTAACACTAAGATACAGCAAAGAGTTGACTGATGAATAATTCCCTTTTACTTTTAAAATTAGCAGCATTGGTATTGATATAGGTGACATAATATTATGAATATATTTGGTTATGATTATGTAATGGATGATACTGCATTACAGGGCATTTAAAGTGAATGAAAAGGTTTAGACTTTTTTTTTTGTCAAATGTTGTTGAGCTCTAATGGGTTGTATTTCAGGCAGTGGAGATCAGTATGGTTTTCTGATCCAAGTGATGAAGTCACTGCTGGAGAAGTGTGATGACCTCTTGAACATACCGTCTTATCTGCCAGCTCTGCCCATCATCCGCAACAGTTCGTCGTTCATGGAAGCCTTCAAGATATACAGTCGTTCTGAGGAATGGCTTGCCTTCATCAAGAAACAAGTGAAGCTTTACACATTTCATTCCTTCGCATGCTAACTTTCATTTTGTATTTTGGCTCTGTGCCATGGTATTGTCAACATATATACATTACAATATATTGTGCATTTTGAATAGTTTCTAGTCTAACTTGATGACTTTTATCAGCCAGCCAGTGCAATGAATGCAATATGGGCCTAATATGATAATATTTAGGGGTATTTGTTTGAGAATTTTGAACCATTTGTATTTATGCTGATCTCCTTTAGTGATGCCAATGAGAAGTGAGTTACAGTAGTCAAGTCTGCTGGAAACCAATACATTAGCTGGTGGGATCAAGGCAGTTGTGAGGCAAATATAGTCCCCATGTTAAACTGCACTGATATGGCCCAAAAATGGTTATAAAATGAGATGATGGAGTCAAACACCAAGCCCAAACTGCATGCATGTTCAGCAGCACATCTTTACAGATTTTATGTTTTATAATTTAAATTTCTGTTGTTACTACTACATTTAACCTGTTTGCTTATTTTACTGTGATGTCTATTTGATGCCGAAATATTTGACTATATGTGAGAAATTAGTATATGCAAGACACGTTGCATAGGCTTCCTGCTGTAGAATGAATTACTAGGACTGAAATGTGAATCTCTTGTAATTTTTTCTCTGTATTGACAGTTTATTCATGTATTGTTTTTATGTTTCAATTGTGTCATGGCTGCTTTTGAATTCAGGTGCAGCCTTCGAAGGATCAGTACCTCGTGAATATCTATGAGGGACTTCGTATCCACATGACAGCGTTCATGGGTGAATGCCACGAGGAAATGATGGTTGCTGGGCATAAAAGAAATCGAGAAAAAGGGGAAGCAAAGCTCAAGTTTGAGGTAAGTGATTTTCATACACAGACATGATTTTTAAATTTTAAGACAATTTTAAAGTGGTTTTAGTATGGATGAAGTCATGTGCATTGTGCATTATTTTTTTTGCTGTTATAGATAATTCATTAATGGGAATTTAATGCATTCATTAAGAGCATTTATGTAGCACCTCTTCAATATACGTATTCAGATGTGCTCCCAGCTCAGCCCCAGCTGAAGAGAGCAGTTTGCAAGTGTTTGTAGAAAGGTAGGACAATGTGCAGTTCTAAAGGGAGGCTATTCCAGATGGATGACCCAAACACCAAAAAACTGTGATGCTGCATTGTTGAAATGCACACAAAAGGAACAACTAGTTCATCCCAAACAGTAGAATGAAGAATAGAATATAGAATAGAATATGGCCAGCCAAACCCATAATAGAGCAGCAGAACTTGCATCAATATCCAGAAACATTCCCAAGTTGGCATCACCAAATGCAAATCAAAATGTTAAATTGAGTATGCTGGGAAATAGGCAGCCAATAATTAGGTCACACATAAAATGCAAGATTGGTCAAAGTTTACAAAGCATATCCGCCATTTTTGTACCTCTCGTTCTCTATGCAATCAACGTGTCTGGTGGCTGCATGCAGCATGCCTTCAAGCTGCCGAATGCACCTCAAAAGGAGACCTGCATAGATGACATTCAGAAGTCAGTAATGCACAGCTTACTTGTATTGTTTACAGCTTGCTTGTGCAAAAAATGAGAAATTATGTTTTTGTATAAAGGAGGAGTTTGTATCAACTTTTAAAAACTGCTCAAGGCAAGAGAACAAGCGATTCAAAAGCATTCGACTCCAGCTGCATAATCAGAATTTGGCCGCCTGGCGTCAGTGGACTTTGACTAAAGCTTTCTTCACCAGTGAAAGAGGACTGTGGCCAGATAAGTAAGTAGATGTCCATGATGCACGAACAGGTAATTTACGCAGTGCCTAATTGTATGAAAATGACAAAAATATTCTGTTTTTACCTTTACTCTTGTAACAGAGCTTGATACTGACTTTAGAGCTGTAGAGCTTGACTTGTGATAGAACATTGGAACTTGACATTGACTTTAGAACATTAGAACTTGACAGTGACCTTAGAACAGTAGATCTTGTTGTTCCTACAAATAGTTTCAGTAATCTGTAACTTAAAGGGTAATTTGCCAACAAATGTTTAATTTTGATGTGAATTGGAAAGGTCACTGATGTTAACTGTGCTAAACTTTAGTCATCGATGCACTTTTCTTTGTGATGCTCTCAATATATAATATAATCTTCTACCAAGTGTTTTGTGCATCATTTTAACACTTTAACGACGAACCGCATTGGTTTCCCAGTCGTTTTTAGTACATCTATTGTATTTAAAGTGGTAAAAGCTACCTTGTAATTTTTTTATTTTCACTGCTTTTTTACTTTTATGTTAAATGGGGTTTCTTTCTGAAGTTGTAGTAGAAAGTGTGAATGGTTGATGAAAAGTAGAATGCTTGGATACAGAAGCCAACTCAGCCCTTCATCCCAAAGGATTCATTATGAGTAGCACAAATTAGGAGGTTAAGAGAGGTGTCCTGTTGTTGGGTTGTTGTGGTTATGTGTGTGTTTCACTGAAAGGTCCTTTGATCCTGGGACCTTGCTTCCATTGATTTTCTGGAGAGGAATGTAAATAGTCATTTGATAGGTCAGCCAGTGAGTTACTGTTGGTTTCTTTTATCTAGAAACACATTTCCAACACACTGGAAATTATCTCTGAACGAAAACTATTCCAGAATGCGACCAAAAATGATTTCAAACGAAAAATTTGACAACCATTTGGATGCTAGCAGGCTTCGAGACAATGAAGGTAATATCCTCAATCAATTAATTTGCATTACAGCTGCATTACGTCAGTGTTTGGCCCGCACGCACATGTGTGCCTCGTCTGGCGTCTGCTGCTCTCTTCTAGTTGCCTGTGCATTGTTTTGTCTTCTGATGAAGTTTCTGTTCTTAACGACATTTGACGTTGTATAGGGTTGAGCAGAGTGCCTCTCTGATTAGCTTTTATTGGTGTAGCCTATGTAAATTTTCAAGTACAAGTAAAATTATAGTTTTATAAAAAGCTTAGTTTTATGGTGTATTTTTGCTTGATTTTAGTGATAAAATGCAGGAAATTCTATTTTCTTAATTAAGTGTGATTTCACTTGGTTTGTGTAGATGGTGTCCCATTGCTACCTATATTGTAAGTTGAGTTAATGATCCTTTAAAAGAATTTTGGTTCAACCAACATGCACAGTTGCACACTTTTCAGATGTATATAAAGGGCAAATGGTACATGTGGCAACCATGGCCAGAAAAAGAAGCCAGTTTAGATGAAGGCTATTCCAGTTTGATGGTTCAGCGATTCATTGTAGACAAGATGACTCCTGCAGATAAGCTGGTCCACTGCAGCCATATCGCCAATCAAAATCTTAAATTTTATGCCCTGTGAACAGACAGTTAGAAAAGTTCATTGCTTTGATAAGCAGAAACATGTCTGAATTGTGGGAAATACTGCCAACAATCAGTGCATAGTATAAGTTAGATGTTAACTGTTCTTTGATCAGTGTCTGAGGAAACCAATTTGGCCGTTTCTGCACTGTCGATGATGAATGAGGTGCGAGCAAAAGAATCTGCGGGTGATGATCGACTTGAAGATGATGACTGGAATCTCATAAGTGGCACTGAGTATGTTGATATCAGCTTGATTACCTATGCTTCTGTGTCTATCCTTGTTCTTGTTGCTTACCAGTATATAAGGTATAAATACTCCTTTGGTAATATTGGAAGAAATGTTGCATGATTTAGAAGATCCAAAATACTGAAATTTTGCTAACTATATGCATCACATTATTCTTTCGAGAAAGTGCAGTTTAACTTTGACTAGAGCCTTAATTTCGTATCGAAATTCAAGTACTGTAGAAAGTAGGCATTTGATTCTGTATGAGTTTACATAGCAGATTACATATATGCTGCGTAGTCAGAGACGCTGTTGATTTTGCATTTATTTCTGGTACTATTTTCATAGAAATTTATCTGATACCTGTATTGGATCTCTAGTTTAATGGCAGTCTTTGTTCGTGGTTTTCAGTTCAACAAATGTGCCAACATCGAACAAAGAATCAATGCTTTCAGAAGAATGTGAACTTGTCACAATAACAGAAGTGATCAAGGGTCGTCTCGATGTCACGACGAGTCATATCTATTTCTTTGACTGTACTCCACTCAGAGAGGACGGAGGAATAGTGGACCTCAAGTGGTCACTGGACGAAATTAAAGAGATCCACTTTCGAAGACACAACCTGCAAAGGAGCGCCCTCGAGTTCTTCCTTGTTGACCAGACCAATTACTTCATCAATTTTCAGAAAAAAGTTGGTGTACTCTTTGTCATCATGACTTGAATGTAAATGCAGACCCGTTTATGCATGGTTGTTGTGAAGCAGTCACCATGACCACAGACAGTGCTAAACTAAAATACAGTAGTATATGAGTTGTATAAGTCTTAGTATGGCTAGAAGCCCAGAGACATAGGCTGTCAGATGTGAAGGTACTTGGACTCCAACCTGCTACCAGACAATTTGAAAGGCCATATTGTTGTGTGGTTATATGCAGCCAGCTACTATTGCTCTGTTTTCAGGAATCTGTGCACAGGCTGTCTAAAATAATGACGTTTAGACTGATATTAACCAGTGCAGTGTGTATATTGATTTTTCAAAAATTCGACCAGATATTAGCTGGTGTATTGTTTTTTTTTAAATTATTGCATAGTGCTACACAAGTTCCTTTATTGCATGTTTCCCATGTTACATCTAAATAAAATCAGGAGACATAGCATGACTAAGTGTTAAGTGGATTTATGTGTAAACAGATCACACATAAATGGAGCTTCACTAATTTTTGATTTTGCACTCGTTGCAGCCTTTTGAAAGTTTTAGTGAAATTTCTATACCATATTTGCAAGACTATCAGTCTGGTTTTTTATGTAAACATTTAAGAACATCTTGCATAGGAAAACGCAGCTCACATGTATGCGTGAAATTTTATAAAATTTTTGACAGCATAATCTTCTGAAAAGGAGTGATTAGTGTGGCTAGAAAGCTAAAAGATATCTTGTGTGAATGCTGTGTAGTCTGCTGCCAGGCGAGGCGATCTTGTCCTCTCGCTTTAAGAGGCTGCAGAATATCTTTTTGTGGTAATATTTGTTTGATATTTTGGTGTTAAAATGTGTTTAGGTTCGAAATAAAGTCTACTCAAGAATTTTAAGTCTTCGACCACCAAACTTGATTTACAATCAGTCAAGATCACCAGCTGAACTTCTGAAAGCATCTGGACTGACTCAGGTTTGTGCATGTGAAGACATTGACACTGACCTACTTCTTCAAGTTCCTTGCCTTCAGGCAGGTTGAAGCATCCAAATACATCACTTCTGTCGATGCTTGGCTTCCTCTTCAATTTTCTGTATCCATCTATCATCAATCTGTCCATCAGCATCTGTCGAGGTGTTCCTGTCATCCTCTTGCCTTCCATTCTTCCCTTTGTGGTAGTTTACAGGAGTGAGTCTCCTCTCAGTATGTGACCATTCAACTTCTTCTTCCTCCCTCTTATTGTTGCCATCAGAGATCTGATAAACTTACAATATGATAATGAGATGCTTTGAAGATACCAAACTTAATTTTAGTTATGGTGTTCTATTACTTAAATGTGTGGTGTCAGTTGATGATTCTGTGTTAGACGTTGGTAACGGCTGTTTTCCTCCTTTGAAGTACAGTTGTGATGATTTTTCTGTTCATTTGTTTAGAAATGGATTCAGCATGAGATTAGTAATTTTGATTACCTGATGTGTCTGAATACAATAGCTGGACGAACTTACAATGACCTCAGCCAATACCCAGTGGTCAGTGAATTAATTGATTCATTGCATACAGTTATGTGTCTGGGCATTTATTTAACATCCAAGGTGCTCTTAAAGCTGTTGCTGCGTGCATGGATGTCTGACTCAAGGAGTGCCATTTACTGTAGGTATCTATGTTACTATGCTGAGTCACACACTTGGATATATAAATGCAGTGAAAGCTTGCTCGAAGAATATTGGTATTATTGTTTAGAAATGGGCAGCCTGGATGGGCCTTTGTATGTGTTTGCATTGATTGTGCCCGGGCCATTGACTGTTATTCGATATAAATAAAAGTTCAAAATACCGAAGTTTGAAATACTGAAGTTTTACTGTAGTTCTGTTATGTGTGTCTGGCATGTAAGACTTTGTTCTCATTTTTAGTCTTGTTAGTTTCTATGCCATAATTTTTTGTAGTTTCCGTGGGTTCTTGCTGACTACACTTCAGAGAGTTTAGACCTCAATGATCCACGAAGTTATCGTGATTTGTCGCTTCCCATTGGGGTTGTCAACCCTAAGAATGAGAAACAAGTCCGAGAAAAGTTTGTTTGATTATATATCATCTTGTTTTTTGTTCAAGTGAAATTGAAATCTTTGGTTAATACACAGATGCCAACATGATAAATAATAGAAGTATTGCCACAACTGGAAATTCTTAACATTGAATACCAAGTGCCCAGTAGGGTTGACTCATTAAGTGGGGCAGCTGATTAACCTATTTGATTATGGCACAGAAGCCACTTGAACTTGAGTTTGAAGAAACAATAGCATAGCACTGTGATCCTGAGAAATTTTTGTAAAAGAGATTGTTTTATAGTGCATTTGCTTTTCGTCCCTTAGATATGAGCACTTTGAAGACCCGACTGGAACAGTGGCTAAGTTCCACTATGGTACGCATTATTCAAATCCTGCTGGAGTGATGCATTACCTGATACGTGTTGAACCATTCACTACGCTTCACATCCAACTGCAGAGCGGCAGGTAAAGTTCTCCTATCAGATTTATGTTTTCCAAATGCCTTCTGATTAAATTCTGTTGATCTTCTGGACATCACTGAACTAATAAGGGTTTTATTCTGATTTATTTTGCTCTGTTATATTGGTGTTTTGTTTGACTTGATGATTTAATCATCATTAAGTCAGCCTATGTAGTGGCTCTTTATATGTGTTATTTCTCAAAGATGCTTCAGTAAAGAGCAGCAGGTGCTCTTCGGTCTTCAGATTTTGCACAAGGGGATCAGCTGCACAACGGCTGGTTCTTTATGTGAGCAGTCTTGTTGCATGTGACTGGCTGTAAGAAAAACAGGACACAGAAAGTTCCACATAAAAGATGCATGTGGCTGGCTTTCGAAAAAACAGAAAATAAAAAAGTGCCACTTATAATTTACCATGTGGGATTACCTGACTTGTGTAGACTCAGGAAAGTTATGATTTGTCACTCCACATTGAGGTTGTAAACTTTAAAAAATGAACAAAATTTGTTTCATTACGTGTGATCTTGTTTTTGGCATTAGATGACCTTTGAAATCTTCCTTTAATACACAAAATATCAATATGGAAGGCATTCAGTGTTTAATGTCTTATGGAAATGATCTGGTTGAACTGTAGGTTTGATGTGGCTGATCGACAGTTTAACTCGGTGCCTGCAATGTGGGACGGTCTTTGGGACAACCCAAATGATGTCAAGGAACTCATTCCAGAGTTCTTTTATCTGCCAGAATTCCTTGTCAATATGAATGGTACTGATAAACTTCATCTTTAAGCCACACTGTCTGACATGAATTTTTAACTTGCCTAAATGGAACAGCATTAAGTAACTTTCTCGTAATCTGAATACACGTGGTCCATTAAGCTGAGTTGTTTCATTGTATGTTCTGTTGAGCCAATTGGTCGTATTGGCTTCATGTAATGTTTGATGAGTTACTGATAAGTTGTAATCAATCAATCAATCAATCAATCAATCAATCAATCAATATTTATATAGCGCCCCTTCAAGATCCCTATTCAGAGGCGCTCCCGGCCCAGGCCATACGGAAGAATGCAGTCTTCAACAGTTGGTGAAACTGAGAACAGTTTGGAAGGTGTCATAAATCTAATGTTAGCCCGTTCCAGGTTGTTGGACCAACCACAGAGAAGGAACGGCTCTGCATTGTTGCAGAGCGGGCGAATGGGACCGCCAGGTCACCGTGGACAGAGGAGCTCAGTGCTCGGCGGCCCGTGCAAGTAGAAAGAGGGCGGCATAGCTCACGCAGGTAAGAGGGTGCCCAGCCTGATAAGCACCGCCACACCAAGGACGCGATCCTGTATGAGATGCACTGAGGGAAAGGAAGCCAGTGCAATACCTCACGCATATACTGAGATATGCGGTCGGTCTTACCAAATCCACCAAATAATAGATGAATTGTGACAGCTGGTAGTTTATTTTGTGTTTAAGGATGTTGATATTAGTTGTGCAGGTTTATTAAAGACAGACATATGCCATAGCCATTTTTTATTTACCGTAACATGTTGGGACTCTTCTAAATGCTGTGTCATGGCAGATACTGTCATTATCCCCTTTCAGTCCAAATTTCTTCTACTTGCTTTATTTCACTTTCTTGCTCATTCTTATTGGACATCATTGTTAAGAAAAAAAACAGAAGGCAAGTGATTAGATTGTGATTTGAAGGTTGATGACTGAATTTAATCTCTTGTAGCTGAAGAGATACATGGTTCAAATGCCTAATTGCATTTACACTGGGACATTACAGAAATGCTTAGATAAGCGCACTTGTGCACATTCACTGAAGTAGCAGTTCTATGCTTTTAAATTTAGTCCTGGTTATGAATTCGAGCTGAGCTCAGCAACATATTAAATTATGAGCGATTTGACTGTAAACAGAGAAACAGGAACAGCCTTCTACTGATATTTTGTTGTGTATAAGGGGAGACATTTGTAAGCAATAATTGGTTGTATGTCTTTTTTTGTGTTGTGTATAAGGGGAGACATTTTTAAGCAACGATAGGCTGTGTGTCTGGTTTGTGTTGCGCTACGCTATGTAACAGGTGAGTTGACAGCGCAAGGCCCGATAGTTTGCTAGATTCAAAGAAAGGTCTAATGACAGCAGTTATCTTGGGACCATATTTTCTGGGAGTTTTTTGACATTCTAGTTAAGTATATAAATTAGTAGAATGTTTTCAGGTACTAACATATTTACTATTGAAGTAATCACGAAGAGCACTATATTTTCAGTTACAAATGAACCGTTTACAAGCATGTTTCCCATATTACAGATTTTGATCTTGGGCGACTACAGTTCGGAGATGGAAGAGTGGATGACGTCATCCTACCACGATGGGCGTCTACACCCTACGAATTTATACATAAGCATAGGATGGCTTTGGTGAGTAAATTAAATCGATTTTTTCTCTAATGATTATTGATATACCGGTACTACTGCTTATCTTTCTATTTGATTTCAGTTTCATTGTTTGAATTAAACATTTTGCTTTGACTATGTTTCTTGCTAAGCAAACACTGAACGTATATGGATTTGTTATCCAGCAACTGAGTCAATTGTGTTATGTTCTTTATTTGTCCTTAGGAGTCAGATTATGTTTCAGAACATTTGCACAACTGGATTGACTTGATCTTTGGCTACAAGCAGCAAGGTCCTGCAGCGATCGAAGCCTTGAACGTCTTCTATTACTGTACTTACGAAGGTAGGTTTATCGTTTAACACAGATAGAAGATAATGAAAGAATTCAATAAGCATACTGTGTACGCTCTGATTGTGCTGCCTATACATAATTTGATCGAATTGTATCATATACTGTAATGTATTGAGCAGTCCTGTTCTGTGCATGTTATTAAATTACTCTAGACCCAATATAATAATAATAATAATAATAATATCTTTTCTTTAATGAAGCACCTGACAAACGCACTGCACTGTACATTTACATGTTTTGACAATTAAACAATTCACAAGAACACAAATGTCGGAAGACATAAGCTTAAATACTAACAGAACAGACAGCCTGCAATACACGGCGCAAATAGCAGCCTACAAAGCATGTCCGCCTACGGGACTCGATCTCGGTACCTCTCGCTCTCTATGCCAGTGTGTTATCCAATGCGCTATCGGGCTTATATGAAACCAATTTGAAGGTGAACTCTGTTCCACCAGATAAATATGTCCTGGCATTTATGACATTTTATTTATGGGATGTAAACAGGAATTTACCAGTACAAGTTGAGTTTCTGCATTTGAAATTGGTTATTTTCCATGTGTTTTAGGAGCTGTTGATCTTGACGCTGTCACCGATGAGAAGAGAAGGCATGCATTTGAAGGCATGATCAACAACTTTGGTCAAACACCATGTCAACTTCTTAAGGTGGTGTCGAAGACAATATATCTTCTATAATTTGTTTCTCAATCTCTGTGCCTTGCCATTTTTGGATCAGCTTTGTGTGATTTCATTTTGGAAAGCTATTCACTTGTCCTAGCACCTGCTTAGGCTATTTTGTGCCCTTGTGAGGTTCTTAAACGGTGTAAATAACTCGATGCATATATAAATGCATGAATGCAAATATAAATAGTCCGTAACACACGCATACGAAATGTATGTACCGGTATGTATTATGGACTATTTATATACATGTTCAGTGTTTTTGTTGGTATTGGCAATGACTAATTAATTCACTGCTGAAATTCACTGCTGCAGTTCAGCTTGTTTTAGACATTGTTCTTATATTGGGGTTGTATTTTTGTTTATGGTGATTTATATAGCACCTCTTGAGACCCTCTCAAAGAAACTGGTAGTGATGTACCAAGCATTTTATTATTTCCTATGACATTTAATTTTGACCTTCTGATTACAGGAGCCACATCCAAAGAAAATGACTCTGCAGGAAATTACTTTACGAACAACGAAACCAGAGCGTCTCTTGAAAGTTTTCCTCTTTCCAAACAACCTGAATACCTTTTCTGTTGAGGTAAATTTGCTTGTCTTCCTCAAATTCCTGCACTATGTTCTTATTTATATATCTTGTTTACTTTACACTAGACATTTGCCTGTCCTATGACGATTAAAATTACCTTCATAATATATATGATAGGAGCGCCATCTACTGAAATGAAATGAGCGTATTCCCTCTCTCCTCCCCTCCACCTCCTGCACCCCTCCTGCTCTCCACTACCTTCCCCTCACTCTCCCTCCCCTCCCACCTCCTCCTTCCTCTCTGTCTCCCCTTCCTTTTCCTGTCTCTTCCTCTACCTGTCCCACACCCCCTCTAGATTCTATTTTTGCATCATTGATGCTTTTTCTCAAACCAAATGTACTTGTTTGTTTCTGGTGTTTTTTAGATTCCATTTTTTGCAAAAACAAGTGAATTTTGATGTAGTAGCAGAAATCTATAGTTGTCTCTTTAATCACTTCTTACTGTTTGATTGATTAAATGTTTTGGTTTTTAACCGTATCGTGGTTTTTCTGTGTACAGGCTGCACCACAGAATGATCCATTGGTGTTTGTTATGATACCTAGGAGTCAGACAACTTCATTCATTTCACACTGGGCAACCGAGAATATGGTATGTCACTAAGATTGGCAGTGCTTTTTGAGTGTCAGTATCAAATGTAGCTTGAGATGATGATGCCTTTGCCTTCAGTGCAGTTGGCTGAAAAGAGTTGAGATGGTTTCTCTACATCTGATGTTTCTTCATTCATCTGGAGTATGAGTTGTCTTCAGTTGTCAGTTACCTTTTTTAATTCCGTAAAGATATTACGTAGTTTAGGAAATGCACTAAAGCATCTTGTCAGACTGCTGAGAGGAATGTAAGAGTGTGGATTATAAAACTGTTCAACATAAGCACTAGTTTACCACAAGTTAAATATTGAGTGCAGTATATAATGCAATTAAAATACATCAGCTGTGCATTTTTGCAGGTTGCTGTTACTGAGTGTGGCATTGTGTGCAATCATGGGTGGCTTCCATACGATAAAAACATCTCAGGCTTCTTTACTTTCGATCGTGATCTTTCCATGAACAGTATCAAGTACGTTGTTTGCATCAGATCATGTCTATGTCTTTGGTGAAATACTGATCAGTGTGTTAAGGTTTACCTTAAATATTGTAATATGAATTTGTTAAATGGTAGTTTACTGAGAATTCTGAAACAGATTATTCAAACCCAGTGGCCAAGACACAAGGTGACCTGGAATTGAAACAAGCGAATAATTTTATCTTAAATGTAGTTTATTTAGGTATCTATCTCTTGGAAAGTTCATTTGCTTCTTTGTCTTTGTTTATGGCTTCCTTGAACTGCTAGAATTTTACTGTCTGTTTTTATGGTGAATATACTTGCATTTGTTTTCTTCAACTTTTTATTAGAACAAGGAAGAAATTACCTGGACCCATGATGCCTGGTCTGAAAGTGACATCCAGGATGTTTGCTTTGTCCCACGATGCAAAGCTTCTGTTCAGTTGTGGTCACTGGGATAATAGTCTGCGTGTCTATAACTTTGCACGGAACAGACAGGTGGCACATGTCGTCAGACATCGAGGTAATTAGAAACAGGTTGTTTTGCTGTAGTCTATTAAAATAGTCCAAAATAGGGGCATAAGTATGTAAGTAACCTTGTTTAGTGTATGACTAAATACCCACTCCTCACAAATAACAATGCATGTAAAATTGAAAAAGAAACACCCTGACAATAAACAAAAAGGACTATTATTGATACAATGTAGCATAACAGTTTAAAAATCTAGTGTGCTAGTGTAATGAAGAGGAAAAGCATTTATAGTGGAGCAAATAACAGGTGCTAGCAAGTTCAACAATTTTTATGTGCTTTTTGACTGAAGAATTTTTTTGAAGAATTTTTGTTTAGCAGTGCAGAATAATATCATTGGCATATCTGAGTGTTGATGATGTTCCTTACTTTTGGTGTTCCTTTGAAAGTGTTATTTGCTGTTCTGCCTGAATAGTAGGTAGGTAGCGTCTTGGTTTCTTTAGTTTGATTTCCATATACCAGTGTCTTTGGGCAGTAATAAGAAATGTTTCTGGTTTTGCAGATATAGTAACGTGTGTGTCCTTGGACCGTTCAAGTCGACGAGTCATCTCGGGGTCACGTGATACCACTTGTATGATCTGGGAAATTGTGCACCAGGTGAGAATTTGGAACTTAATGGTAACTGGCATCAAAGACCAAGTTAATGATGTCCAGTTATGAAAGTCCTGCCATTCTTATAAGAACCTTCTGATAATGAGAAAGTAAACATATTATCATATTAATTTGGATTGTGTTGTCTTTGAAAATTTGTAAAGCGCCACTTACAGTATAAGCTATTCAGAGGCACTCGCAGGGAATAAAAAAGTCTTCAAGCAGCGGACAGATGAGGGAGAGACCACAGCCAAAATCTTAGAGCATAAAAGGGAAGGTCTTTCTAATAAGAGGAAGGACCCACAAAAGAAAAGGTGCAATGTTGGGCAGGCAAGGACAAAGAAATCAAGACCGTCTAGACACTGTAGACAGCAGAGAGGATGAAGAGGAACAGCAGGGGTGGGCTTGTGCATCAGATCACAAAGGTACTTGGGAGCCCGTTGTTGGTGAGTTCTGGAAACCATGAGCAAGATCTTGTTCTGGATTCGAGGAGCAACAGGAAGCCAGTGCAGTTCATCAGTCATATAAGTTGAAATGTGAGAGAAGCGAGACAATGAGCCTAGCTGCCGAGTTCAGAGTCAACTGAAGGGAGGATAGTCGTACCTTGGGAAGACCAGCGAATTACAGTGGATGCTGGGTCATGTCCTTTTGTTAGTTTCTAATTCTCCTTGTGAATTCTCGAATCCTTGTGTAGATTGTGATTTGGACCAGCATTACTTTAATTGTGTGGAAGCTAATTATTTGCTTTCAGGGTTTTGTGAAGACCCAGATGCTATTTATAAGGATTGGCTGGACCAGAGTTGTTAATTGATTTCTTAACATGGTTTTAGGGTGGTGCCAGCTTTAGCATAAATCCACAGCCGCTTCACGTTCTGTATGGTCACGACGACCATGTCACCTGTGTTGCCATAGCAACGGAACTGGACATGGCAGTATCTGGCTCGAGGGTAAGTTAAAAGTTGTATCAAACTTGGTTTTATCAAATTTGGCCAGCGATTAATCTCTGCTGAAATTTCTCTTTAACCCTTTATGAAGAATCCACATTCATAATCGTTTGGTTTACATCTAGTTTCAGTGAAGAAATTGTAGCAGCTTCCATTCCATAAGAATTACACACAGTGGTTGTCCAGATGACATCAGTCCCATCCTACCTGGACCTACTGCTTATATTACAGCTTTGAACAGAATAAGATGGAATCCATTGGTTGGGCTCCACATGTGTCTACGGCCTACCACTGGTCACTTCTCTAGTTTTTCTGTGCACTGTTTATTTACTGACAAAATCTCTGTTTTTACTAACATTTAACATCATATTGCTTCTACACTCGTTTTTCTCTAAAAATATTTAGAAAAACTGATGTGTGAACAGGTAGTAAATTAGGTACAGAAAGTGAACATTATGCACCCAAATAAATTTGCCTTTGTCCACTTCAGTGGCATTCTAAGACTTGCATGATATAAATTTTCCAGGCTTTAAAGATTAGGGCAAACAGTATTATGCTTATGTTCTTGCATATCAGCTAATCAGTGAAAGCCTTGCTGAATTTTATGGTCAAATTTATTCCGTTTCCTTTTTGTACAGTTTGAATGGTATTATTGGTGATTTTTGCAGGATGGAACTGTGATTGTTCACACCGTTAAACAGGGCACGTACCTGCGAACCCTGAGGCCTCCGTATGAGAAAGGTTGGCAGTTGAATATACAGCTGCTGGCATTGTCCTACATGGGGCAGATCTGTGTCTACTGTCAGCATAGCTCAAGAAATTCAGCAGGACATGAACTGGTGAGAATCGTGTCATTTATAGGCTGTGTTTTTATCTGCTGGCCAGACTATGCTTTTCTTCAGATGGGGTTTTATTTGATAAACGATACTTTAGGCATTTTATGTTGTTTATTCAGTTTCTGTTTTGCATTGATGCTTTTTCTCAAACCAACTGTACTGGTTTGCTTGTTTGTTAGATTCCATTTTTTTGCAAAAACAAGTAATTTTTGATGTAGTAGCAGAAATCTATAGTTGTCTCTTTAATCACTTCTTGCTGTTTGATTGATTAAATGTTTTGGTTTTTAACCGTATTGGGTTTTTTTTGTGTACAGGCTGCACCACCATTGGTATTTGTTATGATACCTAGGAGAACCCTTCTATTTCATTGTTTGGAATGTTGATGCTTCCATTTGAAAAGATTGATTGACTGGTTGACCATTTTACAAGTTGTCAAAAGTACTACAGAAATGTTAAGATAATATTCTCGTACTGCTGATGCCATTTCGGATGTTTTTTTCAAACTGTTGCTTATATTAATGTAAAAAATGAAATACGGTAGCGCTGTCTTCTGATTCACTGACACTAACAGGTGCCAGAAGGTGCAGACTTAAACACAGTAGAATAGTATATCTAAAAAATTGTAACTGTAAAGAATTGTTACTGTAAAGCATTGTTACTGTAAAGAATTGTAACTGTAAAGAATTGTAATGTAGTAGCAGACTGACTGACTCTGTAACATAGTCAAACATTGTGCTACAGGACAAGTTATCTCTGCATTTGTACTCGGTCAATGGAAAGCACTTATCAAAGGAACTCCTTCCGTCACCAATTTCAGACATGGTCATTACGGGCGATCACTTGGTCATCGGCCATGTCAACGGACTTCTTATTATCAAAGAACTTTATGGGCAAGTCACTCTGCTTTCTAATTTCTGTTCATGTGGTTTGTTATTGATGCATATGTGTGAATGTCTTGACTGGAAACCTCTGTTCAGGTATATAATCTAGGTGTGGCTATTGAATTAAGTAGTCAATTGTCCATAGTGAGTTTTTAACCGCTTCTTGAATGAATGAAGTGAATTTGAGGTATGAAGAGGGAGCGGAAGTCGATTCCATTCCCTGGAGGCAGAGACATGGAATGTACTCGTGCCCATAACTGTTCTGCATCATGGCTCAGCTAAAAGACCCGTACTGGATGATCCATTAATACCATGATTAATACCACAATATGATCATGGCGCTATATAAATGCTTAGATTAGATTATGGTGGATCTCTTCTGTCAACCATACAGGTTGATTACCATGTTTCCATTTTCAAGCTTGTAATGTTCCTGTGCACTTCCATTCTACCAAGTCTTGGTTGACATCTAACAGCTAAAAGTAACTGGTAAAAGTTCCAGATCATTTTCCGCATAATCTGTTTCCCAGTACTGTGGTTAGCGTGTTGGCTTTTGTTTGTACTCTAGTGAAAGATCCTGTAACTCTGAACTGTGCCTGTGTGGAGTTACTGGCAGAGAAAAGCAAACAATAAAGGAGTGATTCCCTTACCATGACACCTGTAACGACGAGCTGCATTGGTTTCCAGTCACTTTTAGTACATGCTCATCATTAAAGTGTTAAGTAAAATGTTTTGTTTGTATTTGTTTTTCAGTCTGTGCTTACTGAGCACCATTCAGTATCATCAGCCAATAACCTGCGTAGCCGTAGCCAACGAAGGCAGTCACGTATTGTGTGCTCTTGCCGACTCCAGGCTTATCGTAGTCGCCGTCAAGAGATCGTCACAGTAACATAATATATTTTATGACTCACAACTTGATCTTAAAGACATTCCAGCCACGGGATGCCAAAATGTCACTCGTTCGTCGAGCTGTTTCTGAATCTGTGATGAGCCGTTGTTTCATTTGTGGCTCAGCCTTTATTGCAGTCTGCTTTTTATCAGCCGGGCATGATAGGAGTTGTTAACTTCCATACTTACTGACTGTGATGTGTGTGATCATGTGCGTGCGACAGTGTGTGACATTCCATACAACTGTCGACATTTCTGGTTCAACTTGATTTTTGTGTTTTGGATCTTAAAAGTTTTATAGTTTCGGATTTTAGCAGATTTTTCTTGGTTTGTCACAGCTTTTTGAATATGGAATATTTTGTAATTATTTTACTCACCAATTTTCAGAGCACATTTGTTTGCAAAGGTTGATTTGTGTCTGTAATTGTATGGGTATATTTTTGTCATTGCACTTGTAGAAATTCCAATTAATTTTAATTGAACTATTATGAGGTAACAAATTTAGCAAAACTATTTCCAATGTTAACATTTTGAATGTGTTTAATCGTGAGCTGAAGGAAAGATGTAGGCGGCTTGTTCAGCAGTGTTGATGTGAGTGTGTGTACTGTATGATAAAGCTGTTTTTCCTTATAAAGGATATCACAATCTGCTTGCCATCTGATCTGTTTGTTCTGTTGCAGTGGATCTTACAGGTGAAAATCTTCAAGTACCTCTAATGTAAATTGTGGCATCAGTTACACTTTTGTGTGGTGCCTAAAAGTGCTACAGCAGTGCCCAGATACATACATAATACATACACAGTTCAGCCTTAAGTACTTGTAGCACATACATAGGCGTATGTTAGTTAAGTACTTCCCAAGTAATGCAGTGTGTATTGGTTCAAATAATCATAATTAGTGCCAAGTAATATTCTGTGCATACTTTGAGCAATCATTAAAGGTCCACAGTTGCCTAGCACCATCAGCTGATGCTTTTCATTCTACAGTAGCACTATATAAATTGTGAGACAAAAACTAATATTGTTCATGTAAGACAATCTCTGAGCTGCACTGCTGTGTTTGCCTAATGTATATGAATGTTTGATTACGTCACTTTGCGTTCTTTGATTGCAAAATGTCTTAGCAGGTTGTGTTGTAGGGCAGTGTAATAGCTGTAGTCATATCATATTTTGGCCTAATGAACAGAACTTGGAACAAATGCATTGTTGCTGCTGAGTGTCTGTTACTTCTTCATTTTGGTTAGCAATACATGTACAGTTATTTCTTCGTCTGTTGAGCAGGTGAGACTTGAGCACATAACATTTCCAATGCATGAACCCTACCCTGGAATTGATAATTCTTTACCAGACATACCAAGCATGTCAGTTAGTTGCCTTATTGTGGTCACATTCCATGATGAAACATTGGAGTTTGCCCCTTGACCTTGACAGCACAGATCTTACTTATCTGTAGAATTTTCTTATCTTTAGATTATCCTGATTAGTTTTATCTCTGGGTTGTTTTAATAACATATAGATCATCCATATCTCTTGATTTCACCTTGTTGTCATTCCAGATAGTCACACCTGTGTAGAGATTTAAGCTTTACAGTGTGCAGGGATTTACTAGGTTTTGCTCATGAGTTTAATTCCTGAAGATTACTTTTTCACGTGTTAGCATGAGATGCATTGGCACAGTTGTTATATCTCTTGAAATTAAAGTAGTAGAATGATTCTTGATGATGGCCAGAAGATTTCAAATCAGTACATTTCCAAGTAACTGGGGAGATTATTTATTGATAGCAGTTGATGATAACTGGTGACCTTTTTGCATCTGCAGCTCTGCATTTTTCAAAACAGCAGCAATTAAATTTCCCAAGTTTCTTGAATGATACAAAGTATATGTTAGTCAGTTGCTAATGATACATGCTCTCAATTTGACAGAGGCATATAATATCTAGGAGTACAGTCGTGCATACTAGTGCAAAATATGTTTTAATGTGGTTACATTTAGATTTAGTCAAGATAACCAGCTTCACATCTTAGGCATCTGTGATCTGTCCAATGTAGAGCTTTTCTTGTGACTCTGAGGAACATGTAACTGGTTCTCAAAATCAACAGAACCAGCATTTGGGTGAGCTGTCAGTGTTTTGGTTGGGAGGGGATGTGTTAGCGGCCAAAATTAAAACAATGCATACATGATTTTACAACCACTTGCAGCAGCTGGCTCTTATGATAAGTAATTTATTTATTTTATTATTTTGCTTGTTAGTCAAATCAATTAGTTATGTGGTAGTATCGCAGGCTTCACAATTGTTACTGTTGACAGGATAATGCTTAAGTGTGGACCAATCGCTCATTTAGATTAGAACTGTACTGGCATTATGTACTTGTACTAAGTCTGGTAGTCTTTTGTCAAACATAAAAAATAACAGTTTGAACAGGAGCTTAATTAAATTTCTTATCTAATTTAATCTGCAACTTTGGGTTGCTATTATCATAGTACGAGAGGTGTCAGAGGTCCATGTAGGTGAAATGCACCACTGATAAAACAGCTCAAGGAAATCTCGTCAAGACACTTAATTCACCCGCGATATTTCAAATAACGCGGCAGACTTTGCTGGAGATGTCTTGCGTTGGATTCTTAATTCAACTGTTGGTGCAGGAGGATCTATAAACAAAGATGGAGCGTGCTCACTTTTTGCTGCCTGTGCCACAGCTTTATCTGGCAAATTAGGTCGTCTTCGGTTTAGTTACTATTGTGGATCCTCAGCACTCTTACCAATGGGTTTTACTGTGGGACTAATCTAGACAATTGCACGGGCCCAACAATAATTACCAGTTGTTGTCGACCATTCTTGCTGTTTGCCTCACTCCTGTTCTAAATGATAGCCTTTTCATACTGTTTGTGGTCTACTGGTTAGCATGGTGGACTGTTGAAACCCAGGGGTGGTCAGAGGTTCAAATCCCCACCAAGAGTCCAGGACAGAAAGATAAAAGAATTCTGTTCCAATACAGCACCCAACAAGCTCAGTTACCTGGTCTGTCGTTTGGAAGACCAGGCGTCAAGGAAAAGTAATGACCCCTTCTCACCCTCATATGTCTAGGTGAAGACACTTAAGTGGGTAACACTTCATACCAATGGCTGCTTTAGTAGGATTGGATCTACTTTTTGGTGGCCACAGCAGTTGCTTATGCTAATTAGCCTTTGTGTGCCACCTACAACTTAGCCCTGTTATCTTTCCATCAGTGAAAGGTCACATGAGAAAAGCCAGAGAAGTTACCTTGATAACAAAAGTATATTCACAGACATGCTACATTTGTCCTTTCTAATCTGTTGGCATCTGGCTGTCTCTTTTGAACATGACATTATTCACACAAACGTCTTTCTGGTTTAAAAAAACATGACCAAATATAAACCCTATAATTATATGGATAGTACTGTATGTGCATATATTTATATATATATACACACATATATATATATATGTATGTAGATAATTGTATATATATATATATATTTGTTTGGCCTCTTTGAAATACCACTTGTGGTTTAGAGTGGTCAACAGCTCATATTTCAAGTGGCAGGTGTTTAAATTTCATTTGGAATTTATGATTTTCAGGTTAGCCTGCTTTTGAATTCTGAATGGTGTCTAAAGTGTGTTTACTGAACGAGACTGTAAAGTGCAGATAAATAGTGCTTCAGCTCTTTTCGTAAAAGATTTTTCTTTCTCATCGTCTCTTGCTATCTCTCCATCATCAACTCAGTGTTGACCGAGACATGTGATTGATTTCGCTGTTCCGTGGCTCACAGATGTCGGCCATTTCTTCTGGTTGCAGTTCTAACGGTCGACAGTGTTCTAAAGGAGACTCCTCTGGCTTTTAACACTGGCATCAGTGGGTGCTCTGTGTAACTTTGATATCATATGCGGCACCTCCATTTCCTTCTTGGTTGCTTCGGAGTTGTTATATTGAAGAACAACAATCTTTATGTATTTTAGTCTGGTGTGTTACTGCTGGTAAACCATTACAAAGGCCTATTTTTAGATAACTCACTCAGTCACACAAGATCTCAAAGCTACTAACTTCAGTAGGCATAAGCAGCTTGATCAGTTGGCTATGATTTAGAAGAGTTTTATTTTCAGTGGATCACTTGCAACTGTGTGTTTGTATGTATGTATGTGTGTATGTATGTATGAGCACTTGTTATAGCACCCCTTGATTTCTACTCAGGCGCTGACTACAGCGCGGACACTGAATCATTTCATGTAGCAATTGTGAAGGACTTGCCCAGGGTCCCTACGCGTGGGCTTGAGGTGGATTCGAGCCCGCAACCCTCCGGCTGCAAGGCATCGAACATACCCCTACACCACCATGCCCACGTATGATGTATGTACATGGGTGTTTATACATGTCTTCATCTGTTTTGTATCTCGTAATGTAATGACACCGAGAAAATCAATTCGTAACTGTGAATGCTCTTGCTGCTGAAATTTCTTTGTGAAAAACTTTAAATCAGAACAGAGAATTTTTATAATACCTCACCTCAAGAGGCTCAGGTTTATAGAAGTCATTACTGCGTTACATTACTGCGTTACTGTAAACCAGCGTACTTTCAACCGCTTCTAATCCAATGTACCTACTCGATAATCTGCTGCTGGTCTTCAAGATTCCCTATGTTGGTAGTCCTACAGACAGGAAAATATGCTCTCAGTCTTTGGATCTGGTCTCTGGAAATCTGCGTCTAGTTTTCCTTTACATGTTCTTAGCTTGGCTCAAGTCTTGACTTATTCTTTAAGGCAGACAACTGTCTTTTCAGATCATGGTGAGATCTTTAATTCAGAACCACCTTCAGTTCTTACGTCTTACAGTTCAGAATTTGTTACTGTGCATGGTAATAAGCACATTACTTTTATCCTCTGTGCGGTACCCCTCAGATTTAGTGTTCTACCTGATGTTTCGACTCTCCTGAACCAGGACAGTACTTGGTTCCAGGGCTTCTCAATTGCATGTCTGAGGTTCTAGAAGTCATTGCCTGTCATTGTTTCTATCTCCTTTGTTGTTGAAGTCCTAACTAAAAATCATATGTTTATAATTTGCTCATCATTTATTCCCAGTCCTGCTTTATTACTAACTATGAAGTCCTTGAATTAATAGATTATGTTCTGCAGTCCATGGTAACATGCTTGTCCCCTTTGCATGCACTTCCACCATGCAATACCGGGCCTTCTCCGTAGTGGGCCCGACCATTTGGAATGGCCTTCCACTGGAGCTATGTTTACTCGCAAAGACAAATTCCTCGGCCTGTTACTCGTCTCTAAAAATCGTTATTTTCAGCCACGACTGTGCATGGAGCGCCTCCGAGTAGGTATCTTGAAGGTGCAGTATATTCAGTTTAGATTGATTAATTATCTTCAATGCAATGCAGTCTAAGGACTCTGCACATGGTGTCGACTATCATCTCATGATGGACTCTGCTTGTATGTGGGATCCTGCCATTGACAACTCCTCTAGTCATCTGAGCACTGTTTGCCTACCAACAAATTCCCTGTAACTCCATTTCAGCTATCGTAGGCAGTGCTTATCTAAGAAACTTAAACGGTGCTTTGTCAGGATTGGCCAACATCTTGATAACTTTAAACAATAAGACAACTGTTGTGGACACTTTGTTGACTCTTCTTGTCTCATCTGAACTCATTTAATGGAGATGGCGTCTGTAAACATTTAAGCACGCTACAGTTTGGCTTGTACATTTATTCTTTAAGTTAGTGACATCAGACCCATGATTAGAAAAGTAGTAACTTAGTTGGTAATGGTTAAACTGTACTGTTTTAAAATGGTACCATTTGCAACCTCAGTTCACTGATTTTTAGAAAGTTCTCTTAAGCAGATTGAGTCTCTAAATTTCTAAAATATGGTTACAGCATTTGCATACCTTGGCTGCCAGTTTTCAAATCAGGCGCTGATGCTGCTGAAACCAGGTGATTCAAATAAGCCTTGAAAAAGCCAATAAACCAGACCTGCTTTTACTCGACTGTCTAAACTACATAAACAAATGGCTCCTGTGCCCTAAATTTCATGATTAATTAATCTGGATTAAAATTGCATTGACTTGTTATCCTTGAAGTGAACCTCAACCATCATTAATACTTCATTTTGGCTTTTACCAATCCATTAAGAGTTAACGTTGACTGTCTTTACAGACAGCAATAACGTACTTCAGAGGCCACTAATATTTCTAAGGTCAGTGCAGTTGCTATATACAGTAATACTACAAAGTAGTGTCCTACATTTGCGACCATATCAATGAATGACACTTGTAGGCTTAAGAACAGATGCCTTATAAAAACACCGTGACTTCTGAATACACACCGAATTTCATGCAAGGCGGCTTACAGGGATTTGTAAACAGAACGAGAATCTGACGAGAATAAGGGAATGGGAGAAATTAAGACAGTAGGCCAGCTCAATCCTTGCAAGCCAAGATGAAAATCTTAAATGAAAGATGAACTTTGAAAGTTAAACGAATTAATATTGAATGAGTGATTTTGACAGGTAACGGACGTAAACAGAAACCATTCAGCATCAACTTTTAACCCAGGAAGAGAACTGAACAACTGAACAGCAGAATCAGTAGAGAAGTAATATTCAATAATGATAATAACTAGACTTCTGAACAATCTATTAAAACAGAATTCTTAAAAATCTTTATTAAAAACAGAAATCCAGCCTGCTTCGAGGCTGTGACATTATAAGGCACTTGAAACTGTCCAGTCATGTTAAAGGCACAGAAACACAAAATGTTTGGGCAACAACAACATTAAAACAGGAAATTTAAGTCTCAAGGCCACATGTGGCCATATATAACTTCATATTCCCTGGGCAACACAGGACATCAGTTCTTAAAGCTGATGATCACGTTCAGTCATACTAACTCTGATTGGTAACACAAACTCTGAGTTGATGTGCTGAGCTTGTTGTCGAACCATGTTAGGTCTAGGCTTCATGGTGCCGTAATATGGCTTCTGCCAAAACAAAAGTTGTACACTATTTCCCAAATACAAGAACAATTTGTAATCCACAAAATTTTTACTGTTACTAAATTATGTCGTAAATTTGATTTAACACATTTATTTAACACCAAAAGTGTTGTCTTGAAATCATTTGGATTTTAATGTGTTTAATATATAAAGAATAATATCAACAAAACCCAATATCAGTTTTTGAATGACATTAGCAAAGCTTCTCCAGCAGAGAAATGCAACTTTAAACATGAAGAACAATATCTTTCGACACAGGTATGCGAATTTTCAGACACATGTTATTTTCAGTTCTATGTAAAGAAACACTGCAGCCACTCAACAGTCAGTAATTACTTCCCAGTAATTTCTTTTTGTACACAGAAAAACTTAACAAAGAACTGACCAGCAGACATACTTAGTCAATCCTGCCAAAATTACCCCAAGAGGCAACTAGAACCAGCTTTCAATGAGGACACAAAAATCAACAAAAAATTACACAACTCTGCAGTGATTGCAAAGATTATGGAGAAGTATTATTACATCATAACTGTTTTCATGATGACATGGACTTGTTTATGTTCGGTATAATGCATATGCTGGTACATACCGGTACACTCCATTATCCGTAACCTTTTTTTGTGACCTTAAATGTTGCTTTTGTCAACTTTCCATGCACACAATCTGTGCTGATACTACGATTTATTTTCAGTTACATAAAATAATCATCAGAAACAATACGTGATAACTTGGGTTTCAACAGAGAACAAAACAAATATGTTAAATATTTGCCTCACTCTACTGATCTTACAGCTCTATACACAAACTCTTATAACTGATTAGAGTTAACCCTCTGACAGATCACAAGGTTATACAGTTCAAATGTACAAATTATTTAACGAGCAAGTTTTCGTACCTTGTGAAAACTACTTGTGTAAGTTTACACATATGCTCGTCTGGCAAAATCCTGCTAAACTGAAAACTAATTCTGTTAATTTTAAGCTCTAAAATGGCTTTTAGAAAAATGGGACTGGAATCTGAAAACTTAATCACTAAAACTAAACAAGAACAATGCAACATTTCAACCAATAATTACCTTGTGCTAACTGCAGAGAATTGTAAAACAATTCATTATCATAACATTTCTGACAACATATATCCCTGATCCTTAAAATATTTACAATGGCTTCCACTGGTGCAGCAATTTTACTTTAAACCTGGGATAATCAGAAGTTATTCTGGCCAATGCCAGTACTTCCATTCTTACAACTGCCTGGACAGAGCCTTTGGCTGCCTAATCCTAACTCTCCGATGAAAATAAAGGATAATTATAGTAGTAGGTAATATTAATCTTGGTTGGTAATAATTATCTTGGTAGGCATGTTTGCTCTGATCATGATTGCAAACTACCTTTTCGAGACTGGCTTTCTTCTGAAGGCCATTTACCTGGTTTTGTAGATTGCCAACCATGGATCATTCGATTTTACTACTAATTTTACTACTACAATTGATGCCTTAATTAAGCAGTATTGAAGTTTTCAGATCAGATCAAATTTCTGTGAAAGACGTGCACTGCTATCAAGCACTGTGCCTGCAGTGGTTCAGACTTCACAGGTACAAAGCAACAACTAAAAAGATAATAGTAAAATCATCATTTCACACCTAAACCTCAAAAAACATAATAAAAAACCTGCATTTGGCTGAAATTCTGAACTGCTAAAGAACATCACAATATATTGGTCATTCTGTAGCCTTTTGACAGAATTTTTGTCTTCAATGAAAATGAAACTAAACAGAACATACTTAATGTAAGGAGCTGCTAAACAAAGTCAGTTACCTTGAATTTCAATTGAATTGAACTTACCTATGCCTAAAACTTCTACTAACTCAGAAAGCATAATGCTAAGAATCTGAATCTTATTGCTACAATTTCTGTGCAGTTCTAACTCGATTTTCTCTGTTCACTTCTGTAACACTGGAATGTTTACAACGATCGGATTAATAGTAAATTGCAAGCCATCTCTTGGTGTTAAAAGAATGTGACACTTTCATTCTTCAATTCAGCCACTTCTAACACCTGCAAACAGCACCATTATTGAGGGCTCCAACATTATCATACATTCCTTTCAGCAGAAGTGTGGAAAAGACACCACAAAGATGAAATGGCAATTTCATCTACTGTCACTCACAACCTGCTGATCCATGACACAACCACAAGGCCATCTGCATATTTGCCAAACACCTGTATTACCTCGTCTGCCAAAGTGATTTTTCAACCGGTGATCACAACAGTGGAAGAGCCAACTAGAATAACGCCTGGCGCCGTAACCCAGTATATATAAACAGTAATCCACATCTCTGTTTTGTAACTTGTTACTTGATGAAACCTTGCTCAGCACACACACAATAATGTGTAGACTGCCTTATTCAACAAAGCAACATGAGCATTGCTGTCGCCACCACGTTGTCATCGTTGTCATCACCATCACCTCCGTCTTCACCGTTGTGATTTCACTTCTGGTCATTCGACAGGTTCGACAGTTTCTGCAGGCGGCGGCGACCCCGGTTTTCCGATCGCTCCGGTTGGTGATCAGCCGGGGATTCATTCTGGTTGCGAAGGTACTTTTTGCACTTGCAGCTACGCACAACGCGGATTTTGTAGCTGCGAGTTTCCCCACTGTCACATACAAACGTCACCCTCTTATAGCGAACACTGTCGTCAACACAGCGATATTGTAACGTCTTGGTCCTTGACCAAACTTTGATGAATTCTGCATACCATGGCAGATCACTGATCGGCAAACAGTTTCCGGTGCAGACCATGTCTTCGATTGGTTTCAGAGAAGTGCAGAAGCCATCTGTTATATATCTCTTAGATCGCAGTGCTTTGCATTCAATGGCAATATCAGCTGCAATAAAGAAAACAACAAATTTGAAATTTCATGCAGTTCTCCCACAGCCTCCACGCCTACCTCTCATCGCTTTTTAATAGTGCACCCATGGTTTGATTAAAAGGCCACCTGGTCCAAAGATTTCACTCCAAAAGTGGCAGTCTTTTGTGAGAATTTTTTTATGGCATGATTAAGGTGCATGGCTGTGTTTGTGCACGTGCATGTGTCATCCCTACTCCGTCATGTAGCCCATTATCTCTGATAAAGCATTCACCGTTAATGTGGTCAAAAGACTGTCGTGAATTGATCACATTTTTTTGTCGTCTTGTACAGAAATGCAAACATCTTGAGCTAACATCTGCAGGAGCCACCAGTTTACATCCGGTCGTTATAACTACGTTCATGGAATTAATCTGCATTAGGTACTAAACATTCATTCTTACTTACACAGGCACTGAAACAGGCATGGGCAACTTCTTTTAACAGAGTGCCGCCCTCAGATTTTAAAGGCAGCAGATTTATTTGCTCCAGAAAATGAGACAATATTAATTTTTTTTATTCAAACTAAATATTGCAGAATAACCGTTAAAGTAAACAAAGATAATTTTTATGACGAAAACCTAATTATCCTAATACCTACAGTCCTACACTACAATAATAAAATATAATTATTCAGTTTAATCAGTTTAAAAAAACGGATAAAAGGTTCCCAAGTGCCACATACAGTGCTAATATAACAGACATGTCAAGAGCTGGTTCAAAGGTCCCCCATGGGCCGGACCCGTAGCCGGGTCCGGCCCCTGGGGACCCGCATATTGCCCACCCCTGCACTAAAACAAAGACCATACAGACGCAACCGACAAACAGAAGCACATACCAGTACACACAGGGTTAAGCAGACATACACATGGGTAATACACAGACCTATACCTAGAGGCTTGTAATTGCAATTTATATAGCAACTGTTGAAGAGTACTCGTATACAAAGGGTTATACGGACATAAACACAAGGCTACACTGACATAGTAAAAGAGGCAGAAGTTGGGTTGTCTGATCTTTAGATATTGGAATGAGCCTAATCCAATTACAGTGCTCAGTAGAAGTCAGATGAACCGATGGGGTTCGTGAATGAGACCATGTGACACGTCCAAACAGAAGAGCTAAACGTGCAGATTTCATGACTGCTCCTCAACCATTGATGAACAAAATGCCCTACACAGTGTGTCATCAGGAACAATTTATTCTCTAGCGCCGAGTCATAAACTTATTGACGTGGTTCACCCATACGCAGGGAGTAAATCTCCCCCAAAGCCTAAAACTGACAGCAACATCATTGTCCCGGGTCAACCGTTCAAAGCCACGTGTCTATTTACAAAGACTGAACAGGCATTGTACGTTCAGAAAGGCTGCATCTCGTAACTCAATGGGCCCGTAAGACATTCACCTTAGTCAGTCGGTTTTCTGCACCCATAATACAGCCATGGTTTATAGAATCTACGTATAATATTGGTCTTTTCAGCAAAGCCTGAAGCCATTCAGAGCTAAAGGCTTTCAGCTATCACCACCACAGACAGATGGCAAGTTATACGTACAAGATCTAGGCATACAGTATAAAGTCTGTTGTCACATGTCCTACTCTGGGCCACATTGACTGCCTCCTCCTTCCCGAATGTAGGATCGTCTGTACACGCACTCATCAGCACGGCTATCAAAAGTCAGTTTAGGTCATGGCGCACGCACAGGTCAGATTCTACCTTGTGTCAAAGCGAAGAAATCACAGATGTATGGCTATTCTCTTTCTTACACATCAGTCAAACTTCACAGACTTTGGCAAATTTTAGCATAGCACATTTATAGCGAATTTAAATCAAATTGCAAACCTCACTTTTGATCAAGAGCATCTTGACCCCTCAGACATTATCAGTATCTCCTTTCTTCTTGCTTTCTATAATTCTAAAGAGCTTCCTCTATCTTCTTGCTTTACATAATTTCAAAGTGCTTCCTCAAAATTTCTCTTTTATTCACGAACCCTTCAAATTCTGACCAGACATAATCCATACTCAGTGCTCTTCATGCACTTGAACAAAAGTAGTAAAGCTTATTAAATTTTTATTCTTTCAAAACAACAAAACAAAATTTTATTATTTCATACTATTTTCGCTATTTAGCGAAATAGCGTTATAGCGTTATAACTGTAATATTTAATGGTCAGCAAAGCATTTTCTTTAATGTTCATGTCAAGATAACTTGCTTACCTTATTCACACGCACTCCTCTAGCAAATATTTTTATAAACAAGATCGAGAGAATTTTAACTGAGAGCCAGAAGTTATTGCAACATGCAGAATGCAGTGGCAGCCAAAGCTTGTAAAAGCAGCTGGTAAACAGAGGTCATGGTAACATATTCGTATCGTTGGCTAGGTTTGGATTAATATGTATGTCACAACAATAGCACACTGCCAGGTGTCACTGAGTAAAGGAATGCAGATCAGCTGTTGTGTAACACGCACAAAGCGGTCTCATGACAAAACGCAATGGGATACTGACCAGAACAGGTGCCTACGTTGAATTGTCCCAGGCAACGGTTACTATTATTGTCCAAACGTCCAGGAACACCACGGCCACTCAACAGGCAGAATGATTACATACGATGTGCTATATCTGGTCAAGATGCCATGACCCACAATGTTGAATGCCGACGTCTAGAAGGGCAGCAACGCTAAGTGTAAATCAATGTCCAGATAATCCAAATGTGGTTGTTCTAACCCATTGGGTTAGTTCATTAGTACATGTACCATAGTCTTTGTAAGTATGGCAGTTGAAGGATGTAAAATTCAACCCCACTCATGATAAATGCTGAGAAAAGTGACCATCTGATGAATGAGGCATCGGACTTGCTTCTGGAAATGCAGTTGGTAAGAATAAGTCCAGCTGGTGACCTTGCGAATGTGTTGCTTGCTCATGGCTCACAACATGCAGAGGTCCTTTAATACCAGCCGCTTGGTAAAAGTAAAAATGCATAGAATGCATGTATGCATATGTACATACATCATACATATATAATTGCATACACACAGTACACACATACATACCCATACATGCATGCATGGCTTCATTCATAAGAATGCAACTGGTTCACAAGTTACATCATACATACACATGTACACAATGTTGTCAACATTTAACTGACTATATTTGACAGTGATGCATGTACCTTCCATTTGATAATTCGCTGAAAAGCAATTCATTCTACCATAAAATTTTACTTTTACAACAGACTAGTCCAAGAAAAAGAAAGGCGTTTCGAATATGTTGCAAGACATTTCTTGTATATTTTTAATACAATTTTAAAAATTAACAGGAAGAATCACAAAGGAAAGTGGCAGAAAACATCGAAAATACAGTTACAATGAACCAACATAATTATGACCCGCAAACAACCCACTAACTAGGGTAACAGAAAATCGAAGGACTTCCTGCATTAATGATATTCAAACCAAAGTTAGCATACCCACTTTGTTTTAATCAATTCAGGAGAAAAGACAACAAAATTAAGACAATCAAACTGTTCAGACCTACTACCGTTAATCGGTAAGGCAGCTAAACCATCTGGTAAACCAAATAAGTCACTTTCAATTATATGGGTACACGATGATGATTTACATGTGGGACAAACAGTCCTATATATGAGGCAAACAGTGTAGACACACTGCAGAAGTGCTCATCCTTGACAAGTAAAGAAATTATTTCTGTATTTATTAACTAGTGACAAAGCATCATTTGGGGGTGGGGCCTGATAGCGCATTGGATAACACACTGACATGGAGAGTGAGAGGTACCGAGTTCGAGTCCCGTAGGGCGGACATGCTTTGTAGGTTGCTATTAGCGCCGTGTATTGCAGGCTGTCTGTTCTGTTAGTAGTTAAGATTTATGTCTTCTGTCATTTGTGTTCTTGTGAATTGTTTCAATTGCATAACTGTACACTGTAAACCGGTTGCGGTTTGTCAACCGGATTTTGTTTCAATAAACGAAAATATTATTACCAATCAATGGGGTTGAGCAATGCTATATGGGTAACTGTCTCCGAGGAGGTTTGAACCCACAAAACTGGCATTACAAGGTGAGTGCTTAACCCATTAGCTACTATCTCTCATGATGCAAAAATCTCTGTGGAGTCCAGTGCTGGACCTGAAATCTTTAGCTTCTATAGCCCAAGTGGAAAGCATACAAGAAATGAACTAATGATCCAAAATTGCACATAGGTCTTTGGATACAATGTCCTTGTATTTCTTAACAACATATTCATCATATAGCGTACTCAAGCAACTTATGTGGTAGGATCATTAACCTCTTCTTTGCATTATAGAAGCATCAAAATGTATTGCTAGCAAGCAAAGTTCTATAGCCCAAGTTGATTTATTCATCATATGTTATGGCCATGAATGTATTCCACACACAGGACATTCATCATCTTGAAAAGTTTATTGTGTCATATTACAGTCCTTAATATATTCCTTACATGCTGTGGCCCTTGAATCATATTTTTACATGTTTGGGTCACGGATTTATTTCTCACATATTGGGGTCATCTATTCCTGTCCTTATACAATGACCATACATGTATCAGATCAATCTTTGCCTCTTAGTAACACCTACTAGAGGGACACCAATTAAAGGGACACCAATTAATGAGTGCTTCTGTAGCATCATTTTAGAATGAAATCAGTGTTTGCCCAGGCAGCAGGTGACTTTGGCTTCCTTAAGTGCTACAATACAATACAATACAACTGATCTTTGATATCGCCCTTCTTACGAAGTTCAGAAGTGCCACACGCCTCGACGGCGCAGAAGCAATTATATTGCAGAGCAATTGTGCGCGAAGGACTTGCCCAAGGTCCCTACGCGGACGGCTTGAGGTGGATTCGAACCTGCAACCCTCCGGCTGCAAGGCAACGAACATACCCCTATACCACCGCGCCCCAGTGCTGTCTAAAGGGGCCTGGCTATGAGCAACACATGCACAATGCAGGGACCAATACTTGTCAGTCAGACTCGTGGTCGCCACCATATGTGATCGTGGAAGTGGTTCAAACTCTGTTCAAAACTGCATTAAAAACCACGGCCGACTTAAGGATCAACTCCAAACCACAGACTTGGATGCAGAGTAGTCACAGAAGCAAATGCTGCAAAGTAACAATATTATTGTACACCACACTGAACTAGAAAGACAAAATGATTTAGAACATTTTGAACAAGTTTCATAGTTTTTAATTCAAAATTCAAGTGATCTCTTAAATGTCATTCATTCTTATTTATTCATTCTACAATAAGATTATCAATAAAATGTATTATAGCAGCATTATTTTTGATACCCCTCCAAGACTAACTTTTTAGGAAATATCATTGACAATATTAAAAATAGATGAATCGCTCATGCAGAGCCGGCTTTAGGTATAAGCGATATAGGCGGCTGCCTAGAGCGGCATTTATCAAGGGCGGCAAATTCCGGAAGAATAAAGAGAGAAAAGCATGTTTTTTCTTGAAATTTAACTATTAAATTTATATAAAAAAAGGGCGGCATTTTTGTCCTTGCCTATAGCACAATACTGTCAAAGGCTGTCAAATGCCGCCTCTGAATCGATGACCCTAATACATGAGAAGCGCTTTGTAAATGGTCAAATACAATACAATATTAATGGAAACAGAATCAATCAAAGAGTCGCATCCAGAACAAAAACTACCAATAACCTTTGAGAAGTTAAATGATAACCCTAACATATAAAAAAACTTACTGATGCTTCAGTTCAACCCAAGCAAATGCCCATCAACACCCAGAATGTCCATCCCTGCTGAAGAGAGACAGCCAACAGAAGAATCAACAGAATCTGGGTGTAACTGGGGCCCACCAGCTGCAGGCGAGTCTGAACTGAGATCTGCAAGACAAGGGGCTCAGATACTGGCACAAGTTGTGCCAGTATCTGAGCCCCTTGTCTTGCACAATCACCACAGGGCACGAGAAAGATATGCCCGAAGATTTGGATGGATTATGAGATTCTCCCCAAAACAAGTTCTTTCACAAGCCCCAAAACCAATGCTTTTCTGGAAGACTTAAACCATAGATTGCCAGCCGTTCAATTCATCATATTGTTATCTAAGTACAAAACTCATCACAAACTCAGTGCCTATTCCACATTTGCATCCATCACTGCACAGGCTCTATAAACACACCCATTCGTTCATTCATTCAATCATTTCAGGAATTTATGTATACATATGTATAGACACAAGATATGATATGTGGACATTTTCTTGGGCTTAATTAGAAGAAGATATTTGGAATTTTCTCATAAATATCTCGCTGGGTGTTTCCCACAGAAAATTTTCCCTTCCACTATTTCCCTCCAAAAATTATCCCTAGACAATGCATCACAAGAGAGTTTGCTGCAAATGCTCTGCTCTGCTGCAATAGTGGAAGAAGATATTAGACACAAGTCTGTTAGCATGTAAAAAACCAACTATTCATTATATCCCTCTGAAACCAATATAAACTATATACCCCGATAGTTTAAACCACAAATATGAAGCTATTCAACAGGCCTTGAAACTGCACCAGCCAAATGAATTTCAAAACAAAAATTCTCAAAGGAAGATATCAAAGGTTGTCAAGGTAGTTCACAGTGACATGGCTAATTATAGCAAACAAGTTGTATTGGCCAGTAAATCAAAAACACTTGAACTTATTGACTTCAAAATTACTGGGATGTCTTGCAGCAATCCAGGTGGAAATTTTGGAGTGATCCAGTTGCTGTTGACGGCCCTACCCACCGTATGCACACTCGGCCTTTTTATACCTTTTTGTTTCCCTGACCAGCTGACACACTTGGATCGATATGTACATGCTATGGCTCATTTGACACCAATTGATTTGTCATGGAGTATGCTTTTCTGGGCAAGTGCATTCAAAATTTACCAAAGTGAGCTTTGAGTAAAACCTTCACTATACTCAGTCTTTTGTACAGTTTGGACATATTTAAAAGTACACATTACTGCAGTGAAGGACAAAGAAAAAGAACAAGAGCAGTTACATGATTAAACAATGACAGAATGTCTTGGGTAGGAAGTGTTAGAGACCTCGTTTTTCTTAGCATGAGGAACCATAAAGTCACCTCTAGAGGCCGAGTGCAGAGATCGGCGTCCAGAACAGGCCAAAGTTAAAGTAAAGAGCTCCCGCAGATAGACAGATGCTTTACCCAGAACACAGTGCCAGATGATAGAGGAGAGCCTATAATGGATGCGCTGCTGGACCGGGAGCCAGTGGAGGACATCACACATAAAGGCAGAGATGTGGCCAAAAGGGACACCACCAATTAAGCGAGCAGCCGCCCGCAAAACGCCTTCTAAAGGATGCAAACGGATCTGTGGAAGTCCACAGCAGAGCGAAGAGCAGAAGTCCAATCGATTAATAAGGCATGGACCAGAGTGGAGGCAGATGAAGAAGAAAGAGAGAGAGAGGAGTGACAACCCACAGCTGGCGCAAGTGATAGTAACAGAAACGAATCAGTATGGTAAAGTGCTTCACAAAAGAGAGTTCCTGGTCGAGGATGACCCCTAAGTTGTGGACCGAAGTTGAAAAAACAAAGGTGGAAAATTCAGCAGAGAGGGACTCCAAGTCCAACTTATCCAGTTGCTGGCAAGTACCAAGCCAGATATATTGAGTTTTCAAAGGATTGAGACACAGTTGATTAGACGACATCCAGGCAGAAAGGGAGTCAGTTGCGCAAGACATGGATTGGACAGCAGAAGCAGCTTGCGACGCTGAGCAATGAGCGTAGGACTGAACATCATCAGCACAAGAGTGACTCGATAGAGAACATGATGCAAGTAGAGACTCCACATCAGAGCTCGAGGGTACGCGTACCCTAAAATAGAATACGTTAAAATACGTACGTACCTTTCAAAAAATAGAATACGCGTATGGTATGTATCATACACAAAAATTTCATTTATGGTTTACTCGGCGACCCATAGCCTACGTATAATCTGACGTCAACAGTATGCGTCATTGAAACCTGCATGTAGCCTATACATTACAGGTACCCATGAAAATAAAATAATCTCTATTGTCCTTAGTTATTTGTCAAGTCCAGTGCTCCCCTTAGTGCTAGTCGAAGTGATGTTTTGCCCTCATTTATGTTGTCTGTCGGACAGACAACATAACATAAATGGTTAACGTATTTTTGTATTGTTTACGTACCCTAAAATAGGGTACGTTAAAAAACGTACGTACCTTTCAAAAAATAGAATACGTATGGTACGTACCCTCGAGCTTTGCTCCACATTAGCTGTAAAGAGGATATAGAGAAGGGGTCCAAGAACAGAACCCTGGCCGAGACCAAAAGGAGCAGGACGCCAAGGCGAGCGAGATGTGTGAAAAATGGTAGAGGTGGAGTGCTCCGAAAGATAAGAGGTGATCCAGAACGAGTGGAAAGTTCCCAGTATGGGGCCCTAGTAGAGCAGATACTTAGAAATACCTGTTTGTCTTCGTCAGGATTTGAATCTCTGACTTCTGGTTTGACTTCTACCATGCTAACTATCAAGCTGAAACATGGAGCCAATTAGACGTCATTTCAAAATTGGAGTAGAACTTAAATTTACAGCAAACAAGAATGATGGTATACGACCAGTTGCATCCTACTGGATTTCCACTGCAGATTACAATAAATGATTATGGTTTCACTTGTTCATTGTGAAAATGCCCAATAGAAGCCATAAGAGTCGATTAGAAGATTAGATGTCATCCAAAATACCATGGGAATATGTTGGCAATATCTCAAATAAGCAAAGTTTGGTAATGATCAGGTTTTGTGGGCATAACACTTATGAAAACTAAACATGGATGGTCCAGAGGCAGCCTTTGAGAGTCTTCGACAATTTTGTGCTATAGGCAAGGAAAAAATGCCGCTCCTTCTCACAAATGATATCGTTTTGAAGGAAGTGTCCATCATGTATTTTGCTGAAATTTGCTGCCCCTTGAAAAGTGCTGCTCTAGGCAGCCGCCTATATCGCCAATACCTAAAGCCGGCATTGGAAGTGTCTGTGCTCATAAATTAGTTCATCTGATGAAGGCTCTTGATTTATTTAGAAAAGCGGCCTCAGGAGTAACAGCCAGACATAGACATAGAACTTGGTGTCATGTCCTGTAACGTCTTCACTCACTGTCGCTATTATTCCTTATCACCAATTCAAAAAGTAGATGGATTGCAATGGCTGGGTTCTACATGTGCACCAAGGACAACAGTGGCAACTTTACTTAAGATGATCTTGTTGCTCATAATGAACTCAACATCATTAAGGCTAATAAGGAGTGCCTTCCAGAGATACTTAGAGTTGCCTCTAAAAATGCTCAGTTACAGAGGCCACATGCATATACCTCTTGCTCCCAGGGATAGACAGTCACTGATTTGAATTCTCACTGGACGTCCATCCCTCACAATTTATGGTGACCTGGACATACAGGCAGCCTACACCTTTATCCACAACACTAATTAATGCTCCCTCCCCAAATGGATAGATTGCCTCAAGACTAATTGTGGCCTCCCATTGGTTAGACCCACTGGAGGTTCAAGTAAAAGGATAATTAACTGCCATATCCCACTGGACAAACATTCACTTGTACCTGGCCCTTCACATGCTGTAGGCCTGCTCATAGACAACTATATAAATTTAGCTACATTTCTACAGATGTCTAAGGCCTGCTGCTCTAAGACCTAGGTCACAGCTCAACAGACAAGCAGCTGGCAGCAATTATTTACAATCACACACTACTCCAAGAAGATTTACTCTAAACAACTTTCATCAGCTGTTGACCCAAAAAATGTACTGTTTTTCGGAAAGATTGTAAGCAGTTTTATCCATCCTATTAGTTTACTGTTCAATTGCAGTTTTTAATTATTACAGTATAAAAGGAACATGTAAAAATAGTCTAATCACAACTGAGGGCAATAGACTTTCCATGACCGGTCAGTTTCAGCAGCACATGAATCATTTGGATGCTACAGCTTTGTTGCTAAATTTTGCTGATACTAAACATGTTATCATTTCATACCTAAAATTCTAGTCTTAGCATGTTCAAATTGGAATCTATCTCTGTTTCATGCAACTACTACTAATAGGCCTAACTGCTTTCTTGCTATGCAGTTTCCTTTAGAGCCATTTAGCTATTTGAACTATACTTTTGTTACTATATTTTGTTGTTACTATAGTCAGTTTAAATGACCGTGTTAGTATCTTCAAATTAGCATATACATGGGATCTCATTGGCAGAACAACCGGTTGCTGTCAAGTTTTGTTCGGAAAGAATGCGTCCTTTTATTGGATTTTAAGCCGTTTGCATCTACTGATGGGTATAGTGCATCTGAGTCTGCTACTCTGTGATGCCTGCCAAGTCCAAGGCGTGAAATTTTCTAATTTTGGATAATTTTAATAACACCTACAAGGCTACAATCATCACTGCATGGCAGCAACTCTGCCACTACTCCTACCTTGGTAGTGCCAGTCCCAAGCCTGGAAAATGGAGCAGGGTGACGCTAATCATCTTTGTTATGACATAGTGTCATTAAACAGCAACTAACCGCATGGCAGCCACCACGTGATTGGTAACAACTGAAAACAAATAGTCTGGAATTTCCACGTGCTTCTCCTTTAAGCCTTTACAACTGGACCATAAAGATAAAAGGAACACAACATCTGTTGCCAAGGATATCATGGATGTACTAGTAGTCTTCTTATCTGGCACTACACTTCAGATATGTAGAGTTTGCATCATCAGCTACCAACGAACTCGCCACTCTTCGAACAGTTTACCACCTGGATGCTCAATGCCAAAACATTAGTAATCTGGACGCCATAGCCTAAACAATAGATAAATTCTTTGTGATGTTACTGTGTGCGTCCATAGACTCCAGCAGAACCAGACGATATCCTTATGGACACTGCATAGTCAGTCAGCAGACTCTGCATTATAACCATGCACAACATAACAGAGTTTTAGTATTTTCAAATTATTAATTCGCATCAATAGAACCTGATTGCACCTAATTTACAACCAGAAGGATAAACACTTTATGGACGCTATAGGTAAAGTGTGCCACAGCAAGCATAAGCATGCATGGGCAATTCAGGTGATCCAATATTATTCATTTCAGATATTTATATAGCGCCCCTTCAAGATTTCTACTCAGAGGCGCATTTTGACTTTCAGCGCCAGACACTGAATCGGAGTTTCACGCCGAGCGCGCATGAGCAATTGCCAGTAGTGAAGGACTTGCCCAGGGTCCCATACGCGGCGGCTTGAGGTGGATTCGAACCCGCAACCCAATGGCTGCAAGGCACTGAACATACCCCCTTGAGGTGGATTCGAACCCGCAACCCTCCGGCTGTAAGGGACCGAACATACCCCTACACCACTGCGCCCCACAAAGCAACCATATTAGCAACCATACAGATCATATACGAAGCTCTGAGCCAACCAAAGTGTGTGTGTGTGCGTGTTTGTGTGCGTGTGTGTGTAAGTGCCTGTGCATGGCATGGCTATGAGCTCTACAAATATATATTTTTAAATAAAATGGATTGAATATGTATGACTATAATAATAATGAAGGCTTAAATGAGCACAATGCATGTAAAGTCCGAACACTTGATCTTTAAAAGTGCCCAGCTGTACAAGTGACATTTCTTTTTGGGTTAGCATATCTATTTAGACACACCTAAAATCTAGGCCAAGTATACTTGAAGTACAACAGACATCAAGTACATAACTAACGGATACTTAGAGCAGCCCTTGCTTTCTAAAACCAATCAATTTGATTTTTAAATACACATCAAAGTGTCAATGTAATCGTAATCGTAAACTTCAAATATCTAAAGCGCCACTTAAAAGCAAAGCGCAGGGCACCAGCTCATTCACAAGTGCTGAACCAATAGCACACTGAGGAGTCTCTCATTGCAGGTCCAAATGCAGCAATGGAAGACTCTGTAGAAGCAATTCGAAAAAAACTGCCACCAAGTGTTGCCACCATGGAAAGCACTCCAAATCACGGAGCTCATATCACAAACGATTTCTATGGTCCCAATGGACTTCATCACTTACAGCTATTTTCCAACTTGCAGATACAGTTTTGGCAATTAGCATTAAGTTTCACGTTAATTTATATTACCAAAGATAAACAAGGCAGATGGACAGCAGATTACTGAATTGTAGCTTAGATGTCAGCCTTGAAATGGCACCAAACACTACACTCATAGAAGTAGGACTCTGTAATGCTTTACTGTGAGTACGTGTACGGTGTGGACTTGATTACATCCTCCCAGTTTACATGTCATTCTGCTTAACCCTTTAAGGGCATAAGAGCCCAGCATACTTATACCAAATGTAAATACACAGTGAGCACAAGGAAAGCAACCTGAAGTCAGAGGTTGTTTTTATAAAAATTTCTAACAATATTTTTGTGGCAAAAATATGGCCACTGCGCATACATGGCAGACTTTAAAGCCCTCCCCACAAACGAAAAGTCCTAGTTACATCACTGCTCATTTGCATTATAAGCTCAATCAAGGAGGCAGCACACATGGATGCAACCCAGCTAATGCAGTAATCTGAATTTTACACAAAGGCTGTTTACTGTAGGCATGGTCCAAATAAAGCAATAGTTTTAAAGCAGTATTCATACCTAAGGCCAAATTCAAGAAGCATTTCTACACTTTAATTCCTATTTAATATTACCTAGCAGACCTGTGACATCAATATTAAACATATGTGCTGAAATAAAGCAATACTCTGTATGCGAGCCCACATATGGCACAGTATAGTACATGTGCCTATAGCTTCTATGACTGTTTACAATGATCATAAACATATCCATAAAGCAGTATTCCCTCATATCCAGTACAGATTCCATATAGAATCTAATAATGTTGGCAAATGTGGCTAAAATGGGGTACTTGGCAGAGTAAATGTGGGAGCTAAACTGGAAATGCAACTCACTTTGCAATATTGTTGTAATCCAGCACTTCAGTTACCAGGTGTCAAACTTGGAATCCCTATCAAGGACCACATTAGGAATATGAGCAATGTCTGTGCACATACACATATCAGTGGAAAATAATCAGCCATAACCCAGTCATAAAATTGGCAAAATGTGCAACTGGTGTTTCAATGTGATTCATATACATAATCCGTAGTATAGGATGTGCACAAATATGCTACAAATTATACAGTATACTCTAGAAAACTTCTAGTTTGTGTTTAAAAAAGTATGAATGCTAAGTTCCACAATGCAAAAACCATTGTGCATCAACAGTACACTTGAAAAAGTAATCACTTAAGTTCATGGTCATCTCTGAAAAACCTTCATTCAGCATCTTTGAAAGATCTTCGAAGGTGCTATTCAACTATCCACATACACACATACATTAGGGCTGCCAATTGTTCCGGATTCGGCTGGACAGTCCCGGAATTGGCCTTGTACATCCTGCGTCCCGACTCCCGGATTGATAGTAAATTGTCCCGGAACTTGGTGTAAATAGCCACTTCACCAAAATAAACGTTTTGCTCTTGAAGTTGATTCTAATTTTATATAATATAGGCCACTTGTCTTTTGATTACCTGACTGTAATTTTTAACGACTATTTTCAGTAGACTGTAGATCCTACATTAGGCTGATGCAACATTCACATTTCAAAATAAACAGATCGGCGTTTAATTTCACCTTTGCTTTGCACTCACTTAACGTTGTTCCTGAACCTCTACGCCGTTCGCACTCAAAACTTATTAAGTCATTAGCTAGGTTTTTTTGTTTTACATAAACATAACCGTTTAAAACAACTTTGTTTTTTCCACGTATACTTGCGACAGTTTCCAACTCCATCTCTTGCGATTCTGCTTCAACTGATCAAACATAACAAATCTGGGCAGCTTATATACCAAGAGAAGAAGAGAGTACACACATGAAGGCCAACGAACAAACCATCAGACCTGCTTTTGATTTGACTAATTTCCTAATTGATATCCCTAACTGAGTCTTGTTATTTACCTACCTACCTAACTAAGTCAGATCAAAAGCATTTCTGATGGTTTGTTCGTTGGCCTTCATGTGTGTATACTGTGTAGGTATATAATGCTTTTGATCTGACTAATTGATTTCCTAATTGATATCCCTAACTGAGTCTTGTTATTTACCTACCTACCGCACTGACTAATTGATTTCGTTTCTTATTAAACAACCAAACATCAAAAAGACTTGTTATGCTTTTGATCCCTAACTAATTGATTTCCTAATTGATTTCCCAATTGAGTCATCAAAGTCAATCAAGTAAATGACCGGGGGGAATAGTGGCATATACAGTGATGTGGACAGGGTAAATTAATAATGGCATATCAAGTGACTATGCAGGCATCCCGGATTGGCAAAAATCGAATATTGGCAGCCCTAACATACGTGCATCCTTGAGCAAGTCCTTCACTCACAATTGCTCTGCATCATCTATGTTCTGTTGTATGGTCATGTGCACTTCTGAACTTTGGAAGTAGGGCAATATCAACCGCAAGTTGTATTGTATCCTAAGGTATACAGCATGTATGCCCACATGCAGTCACCAGTTGCACCTTAATGATCACAACTATAAACTCAGAAAAACCAGCTTCATCATTTTCAGATGTTCAAGGCTTTGCCTCTGGTTACTGCATTTGGGATTAGAAACTTCATATCTTATATGAAACCGAGACAGATTTTCAAGTGTAGCACTTCATAGGGAGTGGTGTTTAACAAAATGGAGTTATACCGTCTTGAATGTACTGTGATCAAGAGAGTTTGTTACTCCAACCCAGGCTAGCTAAACACCTAGGACTTGTTTCACATGGATACATAATAATACTAGTGGTGCACACAACATGTAAGTTTGAGCTCCGAATACAGTGTATAGCTGACTTCTTTACATAAGCAGGCTACAATTAATTATCGAGAGGTCTACCTCTGACAGCCCACCGTGGGTTCGCGGTGTGCCACTGGTGGCAAATGGTGGCCATCGATGCAAGTTCAACGAACATCGCTGTCAGAATTAACTATATTTATAGACCTCCTTTCCACGTTTTCAAGATATACAACCACCCCACAAGGACTCCCTTGTTTGCCAGCTTCGTATGCGACCACATGAAACCGTGAAAACGATAGCCTAGACTTCCCTCATTTCAGCATAGTTTACGAGCGTGCGTGTGCGCGTGCGTGTGTGCCAGCGACAGTCTTGGCCTCGCCAGAGTTAACTTACGTGGCTTAGGGTTGAGAAATTGGAATTCCTGCGACCGGGTTCCTTTGTTGTTTTCCTGCCCCCTCGCTCCGGTGGCCACGTGTCCTCCTGCTTCCACCCTCACGGCGGCGGCGGTGGTGGTCAGCTCTTCCGCCCCCGTGGTGCTATTCCCGTGACCTGACCCGAACACAGTCGTTCGACCGACAATCGTTGCAACGCACACTAGTATACAAAGACTGTTCACAGCAGACACATACATGACTCGCACGAGCAATCTACATAACTGGTAGCTAGCTCCCGATCGTCCAACTGACAAGCCTTTACGCAAAGTACACGACTACAATACCACTCCAAGTATCCGGTCCGTCCGCTTCTTCTGGATCGGAGGTCGGCCAAGCAACGCTACTCCGCTCTTCCACGAGGACGACGTTTAATCCACCTCCCAAGTGAAATTCTTAATGGCTGCTAATATCCAAGTGAGTCTGTCGGTCGGTGTGTGCGCGCGCGACAGGTGCGCCGGGCAACCCATTATAGCGGTTGGCTCGCCGCGGGTCACGCTTAGCTTTCGTCACCGCCGCCGCTGCTCTATCTCGCTCGTCACCGCCCGCCGCCGCCGCTCCTCGGTCGCTCGGCGGCAGCGGCGGCGGCTCCGGGCTGTGGCTCGACCGACCGTCAACGTCAGGCTGCAAGGCAGGCGTTAAGGGTCACTTAACTCGGTCGTCGTCACTGCCGCCGCCGCGCTACGGTGGGAGGGAACAGTACTATGCGAGTGGAGTGAGTGAGTTAGGAGCGGAGAGAATGATATGAACACACAGACAGACAGACAAACAGAGGGAGTGAACTAGGGGATATAATTATCGCAGAGCCCATAAAGTTCTCGTTTTACGATCTCCTTCGTTAAAATTAACGTTGCCGTCGTAGGGAGGGAAGCAGCAGAGGGTAGGATCGAGGGTTGGTGATTATGAGTGGCACCTGGGTAAAAGTTGTAATTATCACCTTATTTTTGATCAGCAGCTAACCGTTAAACACTTGATGACAGCCATTGAGAAATGTTTCATTTGGGCCTATAGACCAGCGCAAGCCAACAGGCAGTCGATGCATCCTGTAGTACTACTAACCAATCGCATTTAATCGTCATGTTTTGGTAGTAACGCTTTCAATTAAAAATCATGCAGGCTCTAGCCTAAACAAGGCGTAAACCACAGAGGTTCTACTGACGTGCGATAGTGGTAGGCATAGGCCTACCTATGTGCACTCAGAGGTCCAGAAGTTCAGAAATGTATGTGGCACGAGTGTATTAGAGGCCGTACGTAAATGACGTCACGCACGTAGGGGGAGGGGGTCGGACGATTTGTGACGATGTGTGACATGGTGGGGTGTGAGAAATATGATGTCACATCAGGTCTGTGTAATTAAATTTAACAATTAACAACAATTTCATTTTAACAATAACTGCACTAATTTTGAGTATTAACTTTTCATTATTTTTTTTTATTATTTTAATGTATACGGGCACCATTATTAATAATTTTCTAACTATTTAAATATTTGGTCACCGTCAGATTCTAAAATATTCATGCTCTCCCTATTTGTTCCATGAAGGAGCACTTTGCATCGCCATGGGAAAATGGAGAAGCATAAATTCTGTAAATTGTTGGATAAATTGTTTATATTAAACATTTGAATTCTAATGATTCTACCAGAGCTTTTCATTCTGTGGAATGAATATGTTATTGTGGTAATTCTACCTGGGATTCAGTAATAATAGTCCCAGATTCTACCATTTCCATTTTGCTTAATTGTTCTACTACAAAATATTCTGAACATCTATAGTACTTGGTTAGACGATGAATATTCAAGTTAATTTTATGCTAATAGACATAAGCTTATATCAGCTTTCCAATGACGCCTTTTAATACCTGACTTTCTGCTACAACATCAGAGTGCAGTGCCACATTAAATACTTATTACAATGACAATAAATGTAATTCGAAACCTGTTTTTTATCAAATGGAAATTTGGTTTTGGGGTCAGAGCTTTGTGACGTCATTTTTCAGGGTGTGTTACCTTTTTGTGACGAAGTGTGACGATGGGGCAGGGGGTTAAAAATCGGCTAAAATTGCGTGACGTCATTTATGGACGGCCCCCTTGGTAAAAAATATTCTAGGGACCTCTTTTAGTATTATCGCGGCTTCTCGATTTTTGAAGACTCGAATCAAGATTTGTGTTGCCTATTGTAGGCCTACTGTAGACCTACCTCCAACGCAGACTATAGCTAGTTCAATAGGGACTGCAATGCATAAGTGGATATAATTATGCAATCCGATAGTCACAGTTTAATTCACAAAAACTCCTGTAATTCAGTAGGCCTAACTTGCCTATTACCGGGCCGGACACGACTATCTTGATTTTAGGGCTTACACAATAGGCCTATAGGCCCTAATTGAAGCCTATGTTAGATCACAAATTAAAAGAGAAAATATAACGAACCAACAGACAATGAAGACAATGCTGGCCTGATAAACTTGTTTTCATGCAGTCTCACTAAATTTATGATACCCTTATTACAACTTCAAATAACATATAGGCTAATAATATACCTATAGGCTATAGCCTAGGGCTGCCTAGGCCTATCTCATTTCCTTGGAAACCATTCCAAGCTACGGCGATTCAGCCATGCAAAACCTTCGGCCTTGTATTTTAAGGATCGATATGGAAACCATTTCGAATTTTCGTTCGTGCGGATCCTCACGAAATCATGATGCAGAAAATGCAGGAATTAAGAATTAAATGCATCGAAGGACGTGCCGACATGATAGGATTTATTCACAGCGATCTGTTTTTCAAGATTAAGCTTACTTTCTTCCTACAAATAAAGATCTGATGTTCTTTGCCTGATGCGAGTTGTAAAACTTGCTGCTAACAACGATGAAGTATTTGAATGCTAAATAGGTCTAGGCCTATAGTGTGGGAAAAGTTAAGTTTATCCTTAATTCAAGTGCTCAATCAATCAATCAATCAATATTCGTTTATTCTGAATAACCAAGTTGTCACGACGCAAGTCTTGTTCGTTGCTCGTTGCAAATGCTCGGGAATTAGGAAGTCCATTGTAAAACTGTTACAATATAATATTATATAGCAGCGCCGCCGCTAGGATTTTAATTGTGTACGCACAATCAGCATGCGACCATGCGTATAGGCCGGGCCCACGAAAATATGTGGGGGGGGGATACGAAGAACGAGCGTCCGCACTTTTTTGAATTTCCACACTGTAATGGTAGCAGTTTTAGCAGTCATCTGAACAAAATTGCTCTATAAATTCAGTGCTGGTAGCACCAGCTGTCACTGGTAGCTAAGATGTAGTTTGATTCGTTTTTATTTTGACTGCAGACAATAGGCTACTATAGTAGCAAACCAGACATTTATCGAAATTAATATAAAAGCTAGAAAATAAGTTCAATTTCCAAGAACGCCATCGGCCTAAGCCTTAAGGTATAAACATATCGTGGAGGGTAGGGAGGAAGAGAGCAAATGGAGGAAAGGGAGGAAGAGAGCAATTGGAGGAAGAGGTGCGAATGGGTGGAAGGGAGGAAGAGAGCGAAAGGGAGGAAGAGAGCAAGTGGAGGGTAGGGAGGAAGAGAGCGAAATGGAGGAAAGGGAGGAAGAGAGCTAAATGGAGGAAAGGGAGGAAGAGATCGAAATGGAGGAAAAGAAGGAAGCGAGCGAAATGGAGGAAAGGGAGGAAGAGAGCTAAATGGAGGAAAGGGAGGAAGAGAGCGAAATGGAGGGTAAGGGAGTAAGAGAGCGAAATGGAGGAAGAGAGCGAAATGGAGGAAAGGGAGGAAGAGAGCGAAATTGAGGAAAGGGAGGAAGAGAGCGAAATGGAGGAAGAGAGCGAAATGGAGGAAAGGGAGGAAGAGAGCGAAATGGAGGAAAGGGAGGAAGAGAGCGAAATGGAGGAAAGGGAGGAAGAGAGCTAAATGGAGGAAAGGGAGGAAGAGAGCTAAATGGAGGAAAGGGAGGAAGAGAGCGAAAGGGAGGAAGAGAGAGAAATGGGGAAAGGGAAGAAGAGAGCTAAAATGGAGGAAAGGGAGGAGCGAAATGGAAAAGGGAAGAGAAAAATGGAGGAAAGGAAGAGAGCGAAATGGAGGAAAGGGAGAAGAGAGCTAAATGCAGGAAAGGAGGAAGAGAGCGAAAGGGGAAAGAGGGAGGAAAGGGAGGAAGAGAGCGAAAGGGAGGAAAGGGAGGAAGAGAGCTAAATGGATGAAAGGGAGGAAGAGAGCGAAATGGAGGAAAGGGAGGAAGAGAGCGAAATGGAGGAAAGGGAAGAAGAGAGCTAAATGGAGGAAAGGGAGGAAGAGACCAAAATGAGGAAAGGGAGGAAGAGAGCGAAATGGAGGAAAGGGAGGAAGAGAGCGAAATGGGAGGAAGAGAAGAGAGCGAAATGGAGGAAAGGGAGGAAGAGAGCGAAATGGAGGAAAGGGAGGAAGAGAGCGAAAGGGAGGAAGAGAGAGAAATGGAGGAAAGGGAGGAAGAGAGCGAAATGGAGGAAAGGGAGGAAGAGAGCGAAATGGAGGAAGAGAGCGAAATGGAGGAAAGGGAGGAAGAGAGCGAAATGGAGGAAAGGGAGGAAGAGAGCGAAATGGAGGAAAGGGAGGAAGAGAGCGAAAATGGAGGAAAGGGAGGAAGAGAGCGAAAGGGAGGAAGAGAGAGAAATGGAGGAAAGGGAGGAAGAGAGCGAAATGGAGGAAAGGGAGGAAGAGAGCGAAATGGAGGAAAGGGAGGAAGAGAGCGAAATGGAGGAAAGGGAGGAAGAGAGCGAAATGGAGGAAAGGGAGGAAGAGAGCGAAAGGGAGGAATAGAGAGAAATGGAGGAAAGGGAGGAAGAGAGCGAAAAGAGGAAAGGGAGGAAGAGAGCTAAATGGATGAAAGGGAGGAAGAGAGCGAAAATGGAGGAAAGGGAGGAAGAGAGCGAAATGGAGGAAAGGGAAGAAGAGAGCGAAATGGAGGAAAGGGAGGAAGAGAGCGAAATGGAGGAAAGGGAGGAAGAGAGCGAAATGGAGGAAAGGGAGGAAGAGAGCGAAATGGAGGAAAGGGAGGGAGGAGGAGCCAATGGAGGAAGAGAGAGAAATGGAGGAAAGGGAGGAAGAGAGCGAAATGGAGGAAAGGGAAGAAGAGAGCGAAATGGAGGAAAGGGAGGAATAGAGCGAAATGGAGGAAAGAGAGGAAGAGAGCGAAATGGAGGAAGAGAGCGAAATGGAGGAAAGGGAAGAAGAGAGCGAAATGGAGGAAAGGGAGGAAGAGAGCGAAATGGAGGAAAGGGAGGAAGAGACCAAAATGGAGGAAAGGGAGGGAGCGAGCGAAATGGAGGAAAGAAAGGAAGAGAGCGAAAGGGAGGAAGAAGAGAGAAATGGAGGAAAGGGAGGAAGAGAGCGAAAGGGAGGAAAGGGAGGAAGAGAGCGAAATGGAGGAAAGGGAGGAAGAGAGCGAAATGGAGGAAAGGGAGGAAGAGAGCGAAATGGAGGAAAGTAAGGGAGGAAGAGAGAGAGCGAAATGGAGGAAAGGGAGGAAGAGAGCGAAATGGAGGGTAAGAAGGAAGAGAGCGAAAGGAGGGGGAGGAAGAGAGCGAAATGGAGGAAAGGGAGGAAGAGAGCGAAATGGAGGAAAGGGAGGAAGAGAGCGAAATGGAGGGTAGGGAGGAAGAGAGCGAAATGGAGGAAAGGGAGGAAGAGAGCGAAATGGAGGAAAGGGAGGAAGAGAGCGAAATGGAGGAAAGGGAGGAAGAGAGCTAAATGGAGGAAAGGGAGGAAGAGAGCGAAATGGAGGAAAGGGAGGAAGAGAGCGAAATGGAGGAAAGGGAGGAAGAGAGCGAAATGGAGGAAAGGGAGGAAGAGAGCGAAATGGAGGAAAGGGAGAAGAGAGCGAAATGGAGGAAAGGGAGGAAGAGAGCGAAATGGAGGAAAGGGAGGAAGAGAGCGAAATGGAGGAAAGGGAGGAAGAGAGCGAAATGGAGGAAAGGGAGGAAGAGAGCGAAATGGAGGAAAGGGAGGAAGAGAGCGAAATGGAGGAAAGGGAGGAAGAGAGCGATATGGAGGGTAAGGGAGGAAGAGAGCGAAATGGAGGGTAAGGAGGAAGAGAGCGAAATGGAGGAAAGGGAGGATGAGAGCGAAATGAAGGAGAGGGAGGAAGAGAGCGAAATGGAGGAAAGGGAGGAAGAGAGCGAAATGGAGGAAAGGGAGGAGAGAGCGAATGGAGGAAAGGGAGGAGGAGCCAATGGAGGAAAGGGAGGAGGTGCGAATGGAGGAAAGGGAGGAGGTGAGAATGGAGGAAAGGGAGGAGGTGATAATGGAGGAAAGGGAGGAGGTGCGAATGGAGGAAAGGGAGGAGGTGAGAATGGAGGAAAGGGAGGAGGTGATAATGGAGGAAAGGGAGGAGGTGCGAATGGAGGAAAGGGAGGAGGTGAGAATGAAGGAAAGGAACGAGGTGAGAATGGAGGAAAGGGAGGAGGTGCGAATGGAGGAAAGGGGGAGGAGGTGGGATTGGAGGAAAGGGAGGAGGTGAGAATGGAGGAAAGAGAGGAGGTGGGAAAGGAGGAAAGGGAGGAGGTGAAATGGAGGAAAGGGAGGAGGTGGGAATGGAGGAAAGGGAGGAGGTGCGAAATGGAGGAAAGGGAGGAGGTGATAATGGAGGAAAGGGAGGAGGTGCGAATGGAGGAAAGGGAGGAGGAGGTGAAATGGAGGAAAGGGAGGAGGTGGGAATGGAGGAAAAAGAGGAGGTGGGAATGGAGGAAAGGGAGGAGGTGGGAATGGAGGAAAGGGAGGAGGAGCGAATGGAGGAAAGGGAGGAGGTGCGAATGGAGGAAAGGGAAAGAGGTGAGAATGGAGGAAAGGGAGGAGGTGATAATGGAGGAAAGGGAGGAGGTGATAATGGAGGAAAGGGAGGAGGTGCGAATGGAGGAAAGGGAGGAGGTGAGAATGGAGGAAAGGGAGGAGGTGAGAATGGAGGAAAGGGAGGAGGTGCGAATGGAGGAAAGGGAGGAGGTGGGAATGGAGGAAAGGGAGGAGGTGAGAATGGAGGAAAGGGAGGAGGTGGAAATGGAGGAAAGGGAGGAGGTGAGAGTGGAGGAAAGGGAGGAGGTGAGAATGGAGGAAAGGGAGGAGGTGCGAATGGAGGAAAGGGAGGAGGTGCGAATGGAGGAAAGGGAGGAGGTGCGAATGGAGGAAAGGGAGGAGGTGCGAATGGAGGAAAGGGAGGAGGTGCGAATGGAGGAAAGGGAGGAGGTGCGAATGGAAAGGAAAGAGGTGAGAATGGAGGAAAGGGAGGAGGTGATAATGGAGGAAAGGGAGGAGGTGATAATGGAGGAAAGGGAGGAGGTGCGAATGGAGGAAAGGGAGGAGGTGAGAATGGAGGAAAGGGAGGAGGTGAGAATGGAGGAAAGGGAGGAGGTGCGAATGGAGGAAAGGGAGGAGGTGGGAATGGAGGAAAGGGAGGAGGTGAGAATGGAGGAAAGGGAGGAGGTGGAAATGGAGGAAAGGGAGGAGGTGAGAGTGGAGGAAAGGGAGGAGGTGAGAATGGAGGAAAGGAGGAGGTGCGAATGGAGGAAAGGGAGGAGGTGCGAATGGAGGAAAGGGAGGAGGTGCGAATGGAGGAAAGGGAGGAGGTGCGAATGGAGGAAAGGGAGGAGGTGCGAATGGAGGAAAGGGAGGAGGTGCGAATGGAGGAAAGGGAGGAGGTGCGAATGAAGGAAAGGGAGGAGGTGCGAATGGAGGGTAAGGAGGAAGGGAAGGGAGTCAATACATGTGAAATCTTAACGTGTGAAATACCGTGTAAGTGTCTCAGATTTGACTGTAATTTTTGCTATTTTATTGTTTGATCATTATGTTTGTACATCATATTGAAATTGTCAGAAGACTATCGCCATGTATCTGCATTGGATCATCATCATCACCACCACCATCATCAGTTTCTGACGCCAGCCATTTGGCGGCGATGGGTACGAATAAATTATCTCCTTTAAATGTCGAAACCATCGGAGTCTTCTTTGAACGACTTTGTCTAGCAGAGTTGTTTCGATTCATAATGCTGTCTAATGCCAGCGTTTCTTATTTTCTGAAGTCTTGAAATCCCTGCAATCTTCCGCAGTAAACTAATTTCTGCTGTAATAATAATTATTCTTTTCTTGTCTTGCTTTCGCACTGGCCAACATTCCGACCGGTAGACTAGAGGCAAATCGGTTGTATCTTCGTCTCGTATAATTAGCCTAATTATCTTTGTCTGTTTTTTGGTCTTGGTAAATAGTAATAGGATTGCAAGGGGTGTTCAGGCACGAATGAGGAAGTTTTTCACCTCGCAAGATATAATTAAAATTATGAAATTATTTAATTTCCCAAAGAACTGATGTAAATTGTTATTACTTTTAACCAAAAAGATGGCATCCAAAATGCACCATTATACACACCCAAATAAAAAGTTCCTTAATTACAGCATCTTCCCAGACCCCTCCCCTCAGAGAGGTTGGAATCTGCGTAATTTTGGGGAGGCTCTGGTTACGCCACTGCTAGATGGTGTTACATAGGCGTAACTTTCTATTGTGACGGTGGTGTCCGGTCACCACCACTTTTAAAAGTGGTGGTGATAGTCACCACCACTTTTGGTCCTGCAATGAAATAATATTTTTAACATGAAAGCATAGTCTAGGCCAGAGGTCTCCAAAGTACGGCCCGCGGGCCACATCCGGCCCGCTAAGGCCTTTAATCTGGCCCGCGGAACTCTCCTTGAAGAAACAAACTAAATTGGGAAAATTGAAAATTTTAATGCCGCTGTACTCTGACACGCATACTGCCAAAATCCCTGTCGCCGTTTGTAAGGCACTGTGCCTGATATGCAATGACACCATTGCAGTGCTTAAAGAGTACAATATTCGGAGACATTATGAATCCTAGCATTCATCGCATTACTCACAATTCACTGGACAGCTGCGCACAGAGAAATTTTTTCTTCGGAGTTTTGGCCCGTGAAGCTTTAGAAAGTCAACAATGTGGCCCCCCGCTGGAAAACTTTGGAGACCCCTGGTCTAGGCTATTCATGCATAGGCCTACTTAACATCGCAATGGCGGCAATGCTGATAGAGGACTCCACAGTGTGTCCACACTACCTTACATATGTTTGGTTTCATAATTTGGTAACGTCATCAATTTTGTTCCTATAAAAGGTCAAATTATCGAATTCATATAATTATTATAGAAAAATGGATCGATTCATTGTAAAATTACTGCGAAAGGTTTATAGTTGTGCAATGTGCATGCAATATAGGCCCCTATGATGTTTCGTTGGTAGGCTGTAAGCTCTAACTGCAGTCTATGGTAATTTATCGGGTACGGTAAATCATAGTTTAGGCTGGTAAATTATTTTATTTTGACAAATTAAAATGGAAGCTGGATCGATGAAAATCATTGTTGGCCTAAATGGAAGTTGGATTGATGAAACTAATTCTTTGTTTAAATAGAATTTGGAATGATGAAAATAACTGTTTCCGTAATTAGAAGGTGGATTGATTCAACTAAGTCTTTAATAGAAACTGGATCGATGAAGTTTGTTTGCTTAAATTAATAATTCTTGACTACAGAGAAGTTGGATTGATGAAAATATTATTGGATAGATCTAAATAGAAGTTGGATTGATGACAATAATTCTAGCTTAAACAGAAGTTCGATCGATGAAATATTTTCTCGTAAATGGAAGCTGGATTGGTGACAAATATCAGGGCCATTGGTAGACTGCTTAATTACTTATCAGCGTCAAGTAGGCCTATGGCATTGAAGAGATTAAAATAATTTACCAACCTAAGCTAGCGTTGATGATGACTATTGGTACCATAACGTCGATATTATTGGTAGTGGTAGCCTAACGATATTCATTTAAAAGCCGCAGTAGCATGTCCCTAACGGGTGGCTCGGTCGCAATATAAACGTGGAGTACAATACAATACAATACAACACAATACAACTGGGCGCGGTGGTGTAGGGGTATGTTCGGCGCCTTGCAGCTGGAGGGTTGCGGGTTCGAATCCACCTCAAAGCCGCCGTGTAGGGACCCTGGGCAAGTCCTTCACTCGCAATTGCTCATGCGCTTCGGCGTGAAACTCCGACTCAGCGTCCGGGCAGTAGTCGGGAGCGCCTCTGAATAGGAATCTGGAAGGGTGCTATAACAGGTGTTCAAATACAATACAATACAATAACGATATTTATTTAAAAGCCGCAGTAGCATGTCTCTGAGGCTTCGACGCTGCTAGTCTCTTGTCTCCTTCGCAACTGGACGTGGTACAGCATCTAACACTCTCTGGACAACCCTCTGACTTAACACAAGTCTCCTGCGCTTAGCTAGCTTTCCAGCAGGACATTAAAAATTAGGAGGAGTGGATTGGTCACCACCACTTTCTGGGGCAAAGTTACGCCCCTGTGGTGTTAGACTGTTAGTTTACCTACTATTAAACCTAGTACCTAAGTTATTATAATTTTTAACTTAATAATAATATTTCACTGTTTTCATTTGCAATTTTTCGTTTCTTAGCCTTTCAGCGCTGTACGCACGTGCGTACGTCTACCGGCGCCCCTGTTATATAGGCCTACTGATCGAGAGGTAATCTCGATGCAACACATGCAGGGAGCCATTCTTCTAGAAAGGCTTCCTCTTCAGATTCGTTACAGACTTACAGGGTAGGCAACGACGCATTTAATGGGCGAGAGTAGCACAAACTTTAAGAATCCAGTCAAAACTGAACCTAAACATAGGCCTACATGCATGTGTTGAGATCCTGGATTTGGATTCGAAACAGCAATCGGCGATACCACTGGTAGTCTGGTAACAAATTTCTAATGACCAGTTTATCAATGCAAATATATGCTATGCATGCTTGTTTATTGAACTGAAAAGTGCACAGGAGTTCGAAGGAAACCAAATTTGTATGGGACTAACTGCAAAGACTTTAATGCTTTTGACTTGATAGACGATCGAGGACGAGGTTGACCATTTTTCATCCGGTTAAACATGGCGACTACGGATTATGAAATGTTCCCAACCTCTGCCTAACACGTACGATGAAGACAGTCATATAGCACTTGCTGGGTTTTGCAAATAGATTGGAAACTGATCAATCGAGAAACGCTATATTCGGCTGCAAGAACTGAGGAAGATTGATCTCGTTAAGTTATAAAATACTAAAAATTACTCAAAGTAGGGCCTATATGGGCCAATATGCATAGGCCCTGCACGATCGTCTAAGTGCTAGCTGCCGAGGCTAGCTCCTGGGTGGAGAAAATGCTTCCGACGTCAGATCTTTAGGAGCTTGGTGCCTGGATGTCGTTGAACCGCGCGCCTTCGGCTGAATCCTGGGAAAACCATGCAGTTCATTTGGCTTGGTAATCGTGGGCAGCTCTCCAAAATTGATTTCACCCACCTGCAAGAAATCCTTCTCTGGTGTCTTTTTCTCCAATTACGTGCGTGATCTGGGTTGACCTTGGACCAGAAACCTTTTCGGAGCATATATGTGAAGAACGTAATGTCGAAGACGCTTCTATCACCTGCGTCGTGTTCTTCTGGTCGGCAGGCATAAACTTCATTGTAGGCCAAGGCTACGGACGCAATAGCGTCTACTTTTGTGCAGAAGCGGCACCAGACATTTTTTGTAACCAGAGCATAGCCAGGGCAGTCATACAAGTAACCAGGGCAGGGGCAATTTACGCCCCAAGTAAATTCTCGGCAGGGCAACAATTCTGGCAGGGCAACGATCAGGGCAAAGGCCTTTTACCAGGGCATTTGCCCTGGCTTGCCCTGCTGTAGCGCCGCCACTGCTTTTTTGCTATGCACTGAAAATTAATATTAATGACACAAATGAGACCCTCTCACATAAAATATCACTGCATGAATCTGCATTGTCAGCGTAATTGACACTGAGTATAACAAATAATGTTTTAAATAAGACTTTTGGAGTTTTCGTCTTGGTAGGCCTATATATAGCCGTTAGGCCTATGTAAAGTTCGTTTATGTGTCATTATCACAGGAATGATGATTGATTGACCAAAGTGACTGGCAAACCGAAGGCGCTTTGTATGCCGAGGCCGAGAAAACTGAAGGCGGTTTGAATGCAGAGGTCGAGAAATCTGAAGGCGCTTTATGTCTAAATAGGTTTGCGACTTTGCGTTCACTTTCTTGACGTTTGGCGGCTCCACTGGAAGCAACGATTGATGTTTGGGCAGCACTACGATTTCGATGATTGCCTATAACGTACAGGCTATAATAATAATTATGCTCGTAGAGGTCTCGATATCTGTAGTGATTAGCCTACTGTTGCGAACTTCATAATTGACTTGGCACACTATGGAGCGCCGAGGTGACGATTTTGCGTTGGCATCTATTGAGCTGCTGCTAGGCCCTATAGGAGCATTTCCTCTGGATCACGTGACAATGTTAACGTAAGTCAAAACAGATTTTAAAATGCAGTCGACTTGTGTGAAAGATTGTACGAACAGACATAGAAACGATGAAGAAATTAAATTTTATCGGTTTCCTCTTGGTCGAAAGCGAGAGGAGAAGCTGAGTAAATGGGTTACAGCCATAGGCGCAACCACCCTGTGGGACGCGTCCCCCCCAACTTTCGAACAACTTGGGACCGTTCCCCCCCCAACTTTTGAAAATTGTGAGGCAAACAAGAGCCCAAAATGCACTCCTACTTATGGCCTTGGCGATGCTCCCGCACGCATAAGCCGCTCGTTTATGGAAGACCTCCATCCCTCTCTGTTGTATGCCCGATGCATAGCCTCCATTTTGAGTTTCATGATCAATGGGGTGAAGGCGACTGATCAGGTCTCTCCCTCTTCCTTGGTTCAGATTTAGCCGGGACCTAGTCCCGTTGCCCGAGGGAGACGGCGTGGACGTACTGAACCACCTCCCTCATGCACTCCATTTGGTATCAAATGCTCAAAATTGCGTCGGCTTCTGGGGCCGGAGCCCCAGACTCCGATGGGGAACTTACAACGCTCCCCCCCCCCTATATAGTCGTTAGGAGATTCTTGCCTTCCGCGATCTCTCCCCTCTGTACCATTAATGCCAGTATAGTACAAGGCTCTGGTCTTGGACCTACTGATTTTGTCATAGCCATTTCTAGCCTTAAACCTAAATACAGTGAATACCGTCTCACTAAATATGCCTACGATAGCTATTTGCTGGTCTTTGACAGCACTCTTTCTGAACTTGACCATAATCTCTAACTGGGCATCCATTAGCAATCTTAAATTAAACCATGCTAAGACCAGAGAAATGGTTGTCGAACCGTCGAACGACCGAGGTCCAAACGTATTGCCCTTCCTCCTCTCATCCCTGGCATCGAGCGGGTCCAGGAGATGGTTATTTTGGGTTTCACCATCTCTGATAGGATTGGCTTTGGGCACACATGGACAAAATATGCTGCAAAGCCCGAAAATCCATGTTCGGCTACGTGTTTTGGTCAGACGGTCACCACCTTTTTGACGTTAATTGTTAGGGCTACTAGCCTACTAGCCTACCCTCGCACGGCTACTTTATGCCTCGATCCTCTGTTTGTGGTGACTTGCCACCAGTGATATTTTCGTGAATAAGAAGTAGAATAAGAATAATAATTATTTGATTTTCGTTCAGCAGAAGTAGAAGTAGAATAATAATTATTTTAAGAACGAGAATAGAATAAGAAGTGAAATTAAGACCTTCAGAAGTGAATAAGAATAAGAAGCATAATTATTTTAAGAACGAAAATTAAGAGACTTCTAATTTTTAGGTGCCATGTTTTATTACTTTGATGAAGTAGGTCCCTCACAGAACAGTAGAAGGACATTATACCTGTATTCCTGGGTGTGGGGGTCATATAGCTTTAAACTGGTTTAAACCGGCCTTAGGGGCTAATAATATGCAAATGCCGGCCATTGCCGGGTAAATGCAGCTATTGTGCAGGGCTGAGAGGTTGTCACCGGCCCTCTGAGGGAGCCAGCCAGAGGAGTGAGGTAAGATGTCATTGGCCAGTGGGAAGAGCCAGAGGTCAGACACATGTGACTCAAGAAAGGTAGGCCACGGACAAGGGAGAATCCTTCTTGCCGTGGCTGGTTGTGAAGGAGAGTGGTCGTCTCTGGTGTAGAGAATAGCGTAGAACTGCCGTCCGAGAGAGAAAGCAAGGGAAGGGTCTGGCCAGGGTCTCTATCAAGGATGAAATACATACTAGGCTAGAAGATTTTCTGTAGTAATATCTATGGTGATATTGGTATTTGGACGGTAGAGAGGGCCAAGTTCAAGGAAACGGTCCACCTTGTTTGACCTGAGGTCAAATCGGCCTAAGAGAGGTTTGAATTGGCAGGAAGACCTCTTGTGCCCTTAGTGATATTCTTTGTGTGACCTTCATTTAGCTCTTAGTAATTTAATACCTAGTGTTATCAAATGTTCTCCCATTCCAGCCGGGGTGCTTCCCCTATTGATCCACGGGATAGTTATGTATGGCAGGGACATGAACTCTCTGATCGGCTTGAACCTGGGCTCACTAGCCACGAATCCCCCTTGATCGTGGGACGCGGATGCGATTGGCCTCTTGGCAACGAAACCCATGCCTGCATTCGACCCATGAGAGAGATTAGAACCCGTTTATCAGGTAATGAAATAGGGAATTCTTCACAGTAGGCCTACCGCCATACAGACATATGTTTAAAATGCATGTTCCTTGTTTGGCTTTGACGTGCAACTCTGCGCATAATGTGAAGCTCGTAGCTAATCTCATGAACTCCAACCTACTTTCGCCACAGTTCTGCACTCCTGGCCAACTCAGCTTTAATGAGTACACTGACCGTACACTGTTGGTTGAAAGATGAGACGCCGAGGGAGAGGACTCACTCCCAGCCCTCATTTGCGGAGGTTAAGAAAATGAAGTCGCTAACATTTTATACATATGGCTGCTTCAGGGTTAGTTTAAGGGACTGTTCTTCTTTCTCCTCCTCTTTAGTATTCTCTGTGCATGAGGGAAATGGTTTAAAGGTTTTGTTCATATCTCTAATCTTGATAAGTGCACGAATAAGTAAAATTGATTGATTAAAGAATAAATATTATTATTATTATTATTATTATTATTATTATTATTATTATTATTATTATTATTATTGTTATTATGTGTTAACCTGAACTAGAAGTAAAATTAGTTGAGAACAAAAAGTAGAAGTAAAATTATTTGAGAAGTAGAAGTAGAAGGAGAAGTAAAATTGCTTCAACAGAAGTGAATAAGAACTAGAAGTAAAATTAATTGAGAACTAGAAGTAGAAGGAGAAGTAAAATCGCTTCAGCAGAAGTGAATAAGAACTAGAAGTAAAATTAATCAAAGAACTAAAATATCACTGCTTGCCACTGTAGGGGAACATAAACGCCTTAACGGTATTCTGAGAAAATTGACCCGTTCAGGCTTCCTCCCTGCCGATTTTCCTAGTTTTGACAAACACGGTTCTAGAGCTTATTCTACTCTTTTCCGTTCAATTCTCTTAAACCCTTGTCACGTCCAATTTAATCATATAATAAAGTCACAGTTTTCACAGATCTAGATGGTTTAGGTACTTTTATATCTAAGTCATCGGTGAAAAATTTGAGGTAAAATTTTGTATGCCCAAAATGTACTCCATTTGGCATCATATGCTCAAACTTGCGTCGGCTTCTGAGGCTCCGCCCCAGACCCCGATGGGGGAGCTTACGACGCTCCCCATACCCCCTAGTCGTTAGGGGCTTCTTGCCTTCGGCAATCGCAGCTTCGCGCGATTCGGCGCTCGCAATTTCCCCCACTCAGACATTCTAGTAGGTCCCCCCAACTTCTGGACCGTGGTTGCACCCCTGGTTACAGCTAGTGTTGTTTTCGTTAACGAAAACTAAAAACCTTCGTTAACGAAAACAAAAGGTTTTAGTTAACTAAAACGAAAACTAGAGAAAAACGATAACGAAATAAAAACTAAAACTAAACCAAACTAATAATAACGAAAACACATAACGAAAACCTAGCTTCATAGGATATTCAATGTTTTTGGACATACGCGTTTTATAATCAGCAATTCGTTCGGTAATGTTCCGATCTTTGGAATTTTATCAGATGTCCGAACTAAATTTAGGTGGTAGACCTAAAACTAGTAGAGTATGGGACTATTTTAAGTATCGATTAGAAACACATTGTAGCCAGTGAATCCTTTTTGGTGCAAAAGCTGTATGCGGGAAAAATATTGTCAGACTCGGCGAAATAACTAAAACCCCTAGCATGTGAAACTAATAATAACAAAAACTAAAACTTGGCGAAAGAAACTAAAACTAATAATAACTGAAACACCTAGCATGTGAAACTAATAATAACTAAAACTAAAACTCAAGGCAAAACTAAAACAACACTAGTTACAGCAGTAAATCGCAAGGAATGGCGACCTGCATGGCGCCTTCATTTGGTCGCCATTTACTGCTGTATGCCCAGTAGTGTTGTTTTAGTTTTGCCTTGAGTTTTAGTTTCAGTTGTTTTCGTTAAGGAAGGTTATCGATTTTAGTTTTCGTTAACGAAAACACTAATGCCGAGAAAACCGAAGGCGCTTTGTATGGGGCCGAGAAAACTGAAGGCGCTAAAATTTTGTATGCCGAGTCCGAGAAAACTGAAGGCGCTTTGAATGCCGAGGCAACTGAAGGCGCTTTGAATGCCGAGACCGAGAAAACCGACGGCGCTTTGAATGCCGAGGTCGAGAAATCTGAAGGCGCTAAAATTTTGTATGCCGAGGCCGAGAAAACTGAAGGCGCTTTGAATGCCGAGGCCGAGAAAACTCAAGGCAAAACTAAAACAACACTAGTTACAGCAGTAAATCGCAAGGAATGGCGACCTGCATGGCGCCTTCATTTGGTCGCCATTCCTTGCCATTTACTGCTGTATGCCCAGTAGTGTTGTTTTAGTTTTGCCTTGAGTTTTAGTTTCAGTTGTTTTCGTTAAGGAAGGTTATCGATTTTAGTTTTCGTTAACGAAAACACTAATGCCGAGAAAACCGAAGGCGCTTTGTATGGGGCCGAGAAAACTGAAGGCGCTAAAATTTTGAATGCCGAGGTCGAGAAAACTGAAAGCGCTTTGAATGCCGAGGCCGAGAAAACCGACGGCGCTTTGAATGCCGAGGTCGAGAAATATGAAGGCGCTAAAATTTTGTAGGCCGACGCAACTGAAGGCGCTTTGAATGCCGAGGTCGAGAAATCTAAAGGCGCTAAAATTTTGTATGCCGAGGTCGAGAAAACTGAAGGCGCTTTGAATGCCGAGGTCGAAAACTGAAGGCGCTTTGGATGCCGAGACCGAGAAAACTGAAGCGCTTTGTATGCCGAGAAAACGGAAGGCGCTTTGAAGTAGTCCTAATTATGATTGTAGACTTATGGTTGCCAATAAGCCACACTATTATATATATATAAATAATTATATATATATATATATATATATGCTTTTTATAGTGTGCTATATATATATATATATATATATATATATATATATATATATATATATATATATATATAGGGTAGCATCATAATAATACAGTCCCAAGCACCATTTCCTAATTGAAGAATTTATTCGAATATACAATACAATACAAATGAACATTTATAGCGCGCTTTAACAAGACAAGTCTTGCACGAGAGCGCGAAATATCAACGGGCAGACTCGTATAAATGGCAAGAAACGCAGCCTCCATGCACTTTACATGCATGCATACGCAACAACAGGCTCGAGAAGATAATAGGCCAGCGTGTATACGCAAGGTCTACGTATATACACGGACCATAGATGGCAGAGGAGGCCGCGATGGCGCATACGCCGCAGAGGCTTTGTTTTTGTCGACGGCTGAAAAATGGGCCATGCATGCGGATGTTGTGCCCGCTATTACAGCGGCCTGCCTCGGCGGCCTCTCTGCAGGCTGGCTGAGGAGGGCTGGCTGGATGGATGCATGGCAAGATGGACGGACGGATGAAAACGACCTCAGAGGAGTTTCGGTCGTTCGAGAATGTAGTGGGCGTGTGTGTGTGTTGGACATGGAAGCGAACGAAAGACGAAAGTTTACTCTTGAAACTGTGGCAGGTGAATTACTTTTTTATATTCTTTGGCTCTATATAGGCCTACTAGCACGCCTATACATTTAGGCCAGCCTACATATGCGTAATATATTATATGCACAGTATAGTTGCACAAATAGGTCTATATGCTGCACCTATACACATACAAGTATACTATATATATGCATGTATATCTGCATATCTATTGTAATTGTAATTGAACATTTGTATAGCACCACTCAGAGATTCAGTGTGCAATTAGTGTTCTCTGTCTCTCTCTATCTCTGTTTCTGTCTGTCTCTGTCTCTCTGTTTCTGTCTGTCTGTCTGTCTGTATGTATGTCTGTCTCCCTCTCTCTGTATATATATACACATCTTTAATTTACCAGCTATTGTTATAGCACAAGAAGAATATGAAAAACAAACAAACAAACAAAAACTCAATCACGTATGGCGCACATAAAAATCTGACAATATATATTCAGCTGTATTATGCCAGAAATAATCTTTGTCGGCGGCAACGGCCTCTGTTGTCATAAGCTGCCGTTAAACTGTGGATCCATCATCTGACAACATCATTGTCATGATGTTCAAGTCATTTCTGGATAAATCACTGTCTCCTATAACCATGCAACTGACAGTCGACCTAGCTATAGTATATTTTAGGCCTAAAATAATTATGTATATATAGAACATTTTATATATTATACATGCATATATATATATACATATTCCATGCATATATATATATAATATATATATATATATGATGGGTGTGGCTTGTTATGAGGAAAAGCTTATTTCTGTATAATTTGTTGTGGTTCCATTTCGAAGAGGCTGATCTATAAAAAGAACCAAAGAAGTATATGGACAAAGCCCGAATGTGGGCTCGCGTGTCGATATGGAGCCCATGTATAGGACCCATATTCTCATATGGGTGGCCCACATAGCGCCCATATGGGTCCAATCAAATGTTCATGGGCATATATCTGCAGCAAGAGACGAAAAGTCGTAATCGTAACCGTTAACTCCAAACTTCTAAAGCGCCACTCGAAAACCAAGCGTAGGGCACCAGCTTATTCACTAGCGCTGCGTCAAGTCAGAGGGGTTGTCCAAAGGGCAGTCTGAAGGAGGTCCGAGTCCGGTTGCCAGCAGGGGGTGAGAGTGGCCAGAGTAGTTGTTAAGGTGGGTGTCGTTTAGGTCGAGAATTAAGAGCGGGAGAGAAATGGTTGAGATGGCTGAGTGGCCAACACATCGACCTTTCACCTCTTTGATCTAGGTTCGAATCCTGGGTTTGTCATGCAATATCGACGTCATGCTGGCACATTGTCGAGCGGTGGGTTTAGGGCTTACTCTTCAGATGAAAATCGTCATATAGAAGAAGAAAAATACAATAATATAATACAATGCAATTGCATTCGATATTGCCCTCCTTTCAAAGGGGTTCAGAAGTGCACAAACGACCATACGACAGAACATCGATGGCGCTGAGCAATAATTGTGCATGAAGGACTTGCTCAAGGTCCATAACACAGTGACCGCCTGAGGGAGGCTCGAACCCGTATACTCTCCGCGTTACAGGTCGAACACTCTAAGTCTCTAACAAATCGGCTATTGAAGAACAAATGTAGAAGAAGGAAAGGCCGGAGTCGGGGGGACAAGAGCGAGGAAAGAATGCGAGTCAGAAGAATGACGGAAAGGAACGAGCGAAGAAAGAATGGATTAGAATGTGGAGAGGAAGAAGATTAGAAGAAGAAGAGAGAGCAGTCCTTGCTTCCCATCGACAGTGTACGGTCAGTGTACTCATTACAGCTGAATTGGCTATATATAGGGGACGCAGATGGAGCAGAAATCTCCAGCCAAATTTCTGTCCTGGCGGGGATTTGAACCCCGACCTCTCGATTGACAGTCTATAGCATGCTAACAACAACACTATCGAGCAGCCTTAGGATGTGGACGGGTTAAGTGGGGAACTAGATAATTAATCGATACATGAAGACGCCATATAGCCTAAGAGTTCTTGGGAATGAATCAGAGCACACACAAATACACACATGCACGCACGCACACTCACTCAAGTACATCAATGCTTTATTGTTCAGTGATATATATATATATATAATATATATATTATATATATATATAATAGAGAGAGAGAGAGATAGAGAGATAGAGAGAGAGAGAGAGAGAGAGAGAGAGAGAGAGAGAGCCGAAAGAGAGAGAGAGAGAGAGAAGAAGAGAGAGAAGAGAGAGAGAGAGAGAGCGAGAGAGAGAGAGAAGAAGAGAGAGAGAGAGAGAGAGAAGAAGAAGAGAGAGAGAAGAGAGAGAGAGAGAGAGAGAGAGAGAGAGAAAGAGAGAAGAGAGAGAGAGAGAAGAAGAGAGAGAGAGAAGAAGAGAGAGAGAGAGAAAGAAGAGAGAAAGAGAGAGAGAGAGAGAAGAAAAGAGAGAGAGAGAGAGAGAGAGAGAGAGAGAGAGAGAGAGAGAGAGAGAGAGAGAGAGAGGGAGGGAGGAGGGAGGAGGGAGGGAGAGAGAGAGAGAGAGAGAGAGAGAGAGAGAGAGAGAGAGAGAGAGAGAGAGATAGAGAGAGAGAGAGAGAGAGAGAGAGAGAGAGTTTCTATATAATATAGTATGGTATACAAAATATATGCATCGATAAATTCCATATGTTTCTTGTCATTGAAGTCGCATTAAGAGATTTAGAGCAGCCATGGACATTGGTTCGATTTTGTGCCAAATGAAGATCAAGAGATCTGTCGACTGTCAAGTGTCAACAGACTGATATGGTCTCTGTCAAAACCAAAATATGAAGATCGAACATGGTCTCAGTCAAAGCACATAGAAGAGGAAGACGAAAAAGAAGAAGAAGAAAGAAAATAGAAGGAGAAGGACAATGATGAAGAAATATATATTGGACGGGAGAAGAAGCAAGAGAAAGAGGAATAGGAGGAGGGGAAGAAGGGAAGAGAAGGAGGAAAGGATGGAGGAAGGAAAAGATAAGTAGGAGAAAACGGAGAAATAGGAGGAGAAGGAGCAAAATAAGAAAGAATAGGAGAAGGAGAGAGGGATGGAGGATGAGGAAGAGGTGGAGGGCAAGATGGAAATCATCGCAAAGATCTTTGAACGGGGCGTAAACAGACGGAAGAACGGGAAATTCTAGAAAGGAGGAGGATGACGATAGGGAGAGCGGAGTATATATATCTCGGAAGAAGGAAGTAACTGGAGAAACATGGGAAGAGGAAGAATGGCAGCGAAAGCGTCTATATATCGGAATTTACGTTTGACGTATATATACGCTTGGCGAAGAGATCGTTCTGTGTTTGCATAGTAACGCGATATCTGTTTACATAATAGAAATTATATATTATATTGAGCAACGGAAGAGCAGAGGCGCAACCGGTCAAGGTGGAACTGTATATATACTATAAACGTTGTAGAGGGTCAAACGTGTAGTCTGTGTGTATCGTGTGTTGGAGGACTATTTGCTCTGCGCGCGGAGGCAATTAGCCTTTGTCCGCTCAGCAGATGTAAACAGAGCAATCTGATTCCTCCGCTGTATCAACCAATCAGATGTGGCCTACCAACCGAAGATGTGTCTGTCCTTCGAAACATAGGGTCGTCTGATAAATCGTGTGGGCCACGTGATCTACCATGTTCGCCTCTAATATTAAGCATATTTACTTTGGTCGTAAGGAAATATTATAGAGGCCTATTCCACACAGCCACCTACATTGGGTCCATTAGTATTGGATGTATGTGTTCGTATGTGTGTATGTGTACATGTATGTATGTATGCACGTATGTATATATAACCAGCTAGGGCTGTTTTTAAGGAATTTTTAGAACTGCACTACCCCTCTCTCTGTTTCAAAAGCCATGGTAAATTAACCCCAGTGGGATGCCAATGACCGTTTTTGGCTATTTTTAACTGCACAAAAATGCTTTTACAGTTGCACAAATTCAGTTTGAACCTGCACTTTTGTGTAGAATTGCACACTAAAAAAGCCCTGTATGTAACTATGTATATGCATATGACTATGCATGTGTGTGTAGTGTGTCAAATGTGCTCCAATTAATTGGTAATGTTTGCGGTAGGCATGCTTGATGTCAGGGTCCTGCAAAATGTTAGCTACAGTCGGTTAGGGTTTTTGGAGTATAGTCCCTCCGCGTGTGTGTGTGGGCGCGCGTGGGTATGTGTGTATGTGCATGGGTATGTGTATGGGTATGTGTGTGTGTGTGTGTGTGTGTGTGCGCGCGCGCGCGTGTGTGTTTGTGTGTTGTCAATCACACTGCAGCGCAACTGTTATGCCATAAACTAAACGTTTCTTAGTTAAATCCTTACGACGCCCACAATTAGACACCGCTGTTTGATGATAGACACTTTCGTTTAGTGTCCACGCCCAGTGTACAACACCTACCTTTGCCACTCGGAGCGCAGGGGGTCAAAGGTGAGACGACAAAACACAACCGGAGAGAAAATAGTTCCAGATATATTGTTATTGGCTCACGTGGTTGATAATAATAATATTCTTTATTGAAACAATCCGGTTGACAAACCGCAACCGGTTACAGTGTACAGTTATGCAATTGAAACAATTCACAAGAACACAAATGACACAAGACATAAATCTTAACTACTAACATGCAGAACAGACATCCTGCAATACAATGATGCAGTGTTCTCTTTATTTTTTGACCAGCTGCCAATTTTTTGCCCTCGCTCTGGACCTTGCGAGGAATAGCCAATCTTTTAAGCCAGACTTTTTGTGTAGCGATACCTGTTGGGGAATGTTCTATTTTAAGTCCCCATTAATATAAATAGTCTTTTTCATTAGCGGTTTTGATGGCTGCTGCCACTGCTTTAAATCCAATCCCATTCGCTTTGGCTGATTCCTTGCCTACATCTTGCTTGCTTGCTTGCCTACCTACCTACCTACCTGCCTGTCTGCCTGCCTGCCTGCCAGCCAGCCTGCCAGTCCTGCCTGCCTGTACCTACCTACCTACCTACCTACCTACCTACCTACCTACCTACCTACCTACCTACCTACCTACCTACCTACCTACCTACCTACCTACTTATCTTACTTGTCTTACTTATCTTCAAAACTCCTCCTTTATCTATCTTCGTATCTGTTTTGTATCTGAATTGACGTGATTATCATGGATCGGGCGATGTTGCCCATTCGCCCTATCGTTTATCAGACTTTGGGAAACGTTTTGAACGCTGCACGCTTTCGCGCATGCATATAGACCCTTAATGCAAAAGCGTAGCCAGATTGACACGTTATCTAAGACTTCTTTCAACATAACGGGTTGCTTTGTACCCACTGACGCCAGATAGGACTCGAGATGCATTCGCTAACCCACTCTGCAGTCTTAACTCGTCAGTTTTTTTATCGCAAAAAAAGAAACGGGCATTTTTCATTTTGACGTGTACTTAGGCCTAAATGGCAAAGGTTGAATTTAGAGAGTGAAAACTCGCAGAGCAATCCATTAAAATGTACCGGACAAATAAGAATAAAAATTGTCAGTAAAAATAGGCCTATGTATTGACTATATATCAGTGAGTCAGTGACTGTATTATAAGAAAATGAAGAAGTACGTTCACTGAAGAACCACTGACATGGTGTGTGTGTATAATATTTAAATATATATGTTTAAATATATATATATATACACACCATACACACCATGTATATATATATATATGTGTGTGTGTGTGTGTGTGTGTGTGTGTGTGTGTGTGTGTGTGTGTGTGTGTGTGTGTGTGTGTGTGTGTGTGTGTGTGTGTGTGTGTGTGTGTGTGTGTGTGTGTGTGTGTGTGTGTGTGTGTGTGTGTGTGTGTGTGTGTGTGTGTGTGTGTGTGTGTGTGTGTGTGTGTGTGTGTGTGTGTGTGTACATTATAATGTTAATACTTGCGACTACTTAGTGGCGATTGGTGAAAGGACAGTCCGGCTTATTATATCTCCGTATGATGGATCGCACATCATACATCATCGGATGTCACTGGCTGTCTGTATGTACTCTGAACTCTAACCTCTCCTAGAGTTCAGACCATAGACAGCTGATGAAACTGCTCAAATGACATGGAACGGACTTCCTCTGATGGAGAAATTGCGTATCCTCTATACAGGGTTCCCTCCTCCCCGTTCTATCAGTTGCTCAAGACTGTTCTCTTCCGCCTAGCCTGGGTCGGGAGCGCCTATGAGTAGAGATCTTGAATGGGTGCTATATAAATTTTCCGATTGATCGATTGATTGAATGAATTGCACAAAATATAATACGTTAGCCAGAATTAACGTGTGTATGTATGTGTATGTATGTATGTATGTATGTATGTATGTATGTATGTATGTATGTATGTATGTATGTATGTATGTATGCGTGGAAGTATACACGTATATAGCATACGTTATGGTTTCGCAACAATGGCCTTGTTTTGGCCTTCTTAAACTATCTGCAGATGTAACCATTGAACAGCGTATAAGTATAGGCCTATAGAAGAAGAGAAGCAGTCCCTTAAGCTAGCCTGAGAAGCAGCTGTGGATGTGAAGTATTAGCGACTTCATTTTCTTAGCCTCGGCATATGCCGGCGGGTGGCTATAAAGTCATATCTCTCGCCGTCTCATTTTCCCACCGACAGTGTACGGACAGTGTGCTCATTGTAGCCGAGTTGGCTATAGGGGCGCAGGCAGAGCAGAATCTCGAAACTGCGAGGATTTGAACCCCGACCTCTCGACTGACAATCCAGCAGGCTAACCACTACATTATCGCGCACCCGATCACCATAGGAACGGCATAAAGTTTACGAAACAGGTGCGTGACCGTGCGTCAGAAAACGATGTTGTAGCCTGCGCGATATAATTACATCTTCAAAGGTCTTCCGATAAGTGGAAACGTCTGATCGAAGTTCGATTATAAATCAAACAACCAAATCATGGTTTGTCATACTTATTCTGCACAAGTACAGACTGCTTGGGCGACTGCTTGGGCTTCTATATTTTCACTTAGAGGGGTCTACTGAAGTATTCGTGCACAGTTTCCTACCAGAACAACAGCTTATCTAACGAGGTTAATGAACTCTTAGACGTATACTCCTTAAAATTCGCCGTAGTGGTGTGCGTAGCCAAAAAGAGGGAACACGTTGGCGCCTATCTGTTACAACACCTCCACTGTATGCCTGTTGTGTATAGGCCTACACCAGACGCTGAAATTAGGCGGTGGAAAGAGTGGAAAGGGAGAGGGAATAGCTAATAGAGCTTTTAAAGTCAGAAGAAGGACGTATTCACGCCAGCATACAGGGTTCGTCATCAAGGTCTTTGCAGGAGGCGAAGTAAATTGGGGCTTTACAGACGACAGAGGCCACGGGGGTTCGGGTGTGAACCGTTCCCCATTGCTTCTTACTCACAGATGTTTACTTTCAACGATGGGTGCGTACGCCATGTATTATATTTGGCTGTATACTTGAACATTGAAGGACTCAATCGTCTTAAGATTGGGCGGAGCGAAGTGCGCGAGAGAGGGAGGCACAAACTTGGAAGGGGGTATACTACTCATTCAGCTCGTTAGATGTTTCGACGTCTTTCCTCAGTAAGCCTAATTGACAACCGTCAGTTGAAACAGGCCAGGCGCGTCCAGAAGTTAGTGGAACCAGATTTCGTTCTCGTTATCGCCGTCATCTTTTCACTTCTCCACCTTTTCCACTTTCTGTTAGTTCTTCTCCTCCTCCTCTTCTTTTCGCAAATAGACCTATGCTGCTATGCATGTATGTTCGTTGAAACGTATGTATGCATGTGTGCTTGTATGTGTGGATATATGTGTGTATATGTATGTTGCCTCAGATTCACATATCGGTGTGACCGTGCTCGCGTTACAGATTTAATTACTTAATTAATTGATTGTTTTGTATGTAAGCTATGCATTACGTGAGTATTAGCCTACGTATTAAAAGTAAGGGTAGGCCTATGTATGTATATATATATATATATATATATGTGTGTGTGTGTGTGTGTGTGTGTGTATGCGTGTGTGCTTTCGTACGTGTGTATGTATGTATTACATTGCATGCATGTTCTATGTATTATATAAACCAATTTGTGTATTTTTATGTTTGCATGTATACTTGTGCGTGTCATTTGTGCATGGTTATATCTTTATGCAACATGCATGTAATAACATACATATAAATCCTAATTATCCTTTAGCAACATACACAGATAAATGGCATGCATTGAGTACAACGGTCGCTCGGGGCGCCACGTATAGCAACACACCTTCCGTGATTAACCATTAATACGGGCGAGTTTTTCACATCCGGAAATAATCTCCTTTTTCCTAACGAGATAGCGCTATATAATTGCACTCAGCGTATTCGCCAGCACGCCATTGGCTGCGGCGGCCGTTCTCTCTCCGCATGCGCAGATCTTTGGCTGCTGTACGGACCGTGGCCAGAGCTTATAACACAGGTGCGCTAAATCGTTTGTACAAACTGCAATGGTTGCTCAGGAGTTGTTGCCTCGTCTGCGGCCGTGCTTAGGACTCAGACGGCTGCAGTGTGCAGGGAAGTGGAGGTTCTAACAGCAGAGTCGTGTGCCTAGGCCTCGTTCGGTGTAAGTCTTGGCCGTCTGGGCTGCAGTCCTAACGGCGTTGCTTTGCATGCGTTCGAGACCGTTTCAGGTGAGATATTATGTTCAGACTACGCAACGTTTTAGACCTTGTAGACGTAGCTCTGCATTCGGATGTGTTTACAGCGCGTTGGTTGTCTCGTGCTAGAAGCTGACAATCGGTGGTATATACGGGAACCGTTTGTTCAGCCAGGGTTAAGAGATGGTCGTAAGAGTTTGGGGTCTATAATTAGGTGGAAAACACATGAACTGGTGTGCGACCTTGGCCTTCATGGTTAGAAGGTATTGTGCTCTGCAGGGGTTTTTCCCAGATGACGCGCTCCAGGTGCGAATAGGTGGCGATTGTATTCACGACGCGGTTCGTTACGGTGCAAAACAGGGTTTGCGTACGAAGAGGGCGGCTGGATAGGACGCGTATGGGGGTTGAAGACAGAGGGTTTGGGGTTCATACTGTCTCTAAATGGGGTTGCTTAACAGGACGATGTCATGGGTTAAGAGCTGATCGCACTTTTGCCATATCCTGAGTAGATAATCTTGAAGGGGCGCTATATAAAACTCTGAAAATGAATTGAAATGAGTATTATATGCCTGTCACCATATATTATATGTCGCTAAATATTGCCATCTCATTTTTATGTATAGCTATTGCCATAAAAGACGCATCGGTTGTTAATGCCTCGTTAAGGCATTAGCACACCTGTGGCAAAAGACGAAACTGTGTTATAATTATGTTGCCCTCAGTGATGCGTCAATCCAGGTGTGCATTAACCAGGTGCGCAGGTACTGTATGGGGACTATGGGCACACATTGGACAATTAGATTTGACACCTGTACACTACAGGCAAACACACACGCAGCCCCTATAGGAGGGCGTGGACAGGTGGCCGCGACAGAGGAGGAGGGGTGATCAGCGCATTGTGGACTCAGTGAAAGAGCTCTATGGTTTTTGCCGTTATTCTGTGCTGGCGAAACCTAGTGGCAGGTTTTGGAACTGCTCACCGAGACCTGTTGTGCGATTGTCACAACGGCAATGAATTAGTATGCCTATCACTGTTCCATATCACTGTTATATGCCTATAACTATTGCCATATCAATATTATATGCCTATCACTATTGCTATATCAGTATTATATGCCTATCACTATTGCTATATCCTGCAGTATTATATACCTATAACTATTGCCATATCAGTATTATATGCATGCCATTGCCATATAAATATTATATGCCTATCACTAATGCTATATCAGTATTATAATTGTGCCAATCACTATTGCCATGTCAGTATTATATGTCTATCAATATTGCCATATCACTATTTTATGTCTATCACTATTGCCATATCACTATTATGGGTCTGTCACCACTGCCATATATCTGTCACTATTGCCATGTCACTATTATATGTCCATCGCTATAATTGCCATGTACCGGTACTTTATGAATTCGCTGGTGGTAGGCTATACATATAGAAGGACAGAGAAACAAAGCCACAGACGAAGACTGCGTTGAATAGATAACATGAAATAATGAGGACATAACAAAGCTTCGACTAACAAAGGGATGAGTACGGGCATGACAAATGATCGATGAGATCGTCTGTTCGTACCCATCGCCGCCAAAAGGCTGGCGTCACGAACTACTGCTGATGATGATGATGATGATGACGATGATGATGAATTGTTTGAAATTCGCCGGCCTTCATGAGAGGCAAAACCTGACTGAGTATACCCTACGTGTCGTCAGCATATAACGGTATCCAAACAGCAGAGATCATATATATTGCCACTTAACGAGTCCCCGACCCTTGGTAGCCTACACCCATAGAGATGTATAATATATAAATATATCACTAGAGGCGAGCATCTACTGTCTATGGTGAGGCTGTGACCCTGAGGTCGCTCAACGAGTAACCATAACGGCCTTGACCCATTGGCCGCTCAAAATGAATTACAACCAATTAAAACGCGTCATTTCAATTTAAATTAACTGCGGGGCTCTCGATAGGGTGTTATTATATCTATGGTTGTGGCTTCAAAAATTAGCGAAGGGAATTATACGTCATGTTCCCTCTAGCGATGATAATAATAATATCTCATTGCCTACACCCATTAGTACAGGTACATAGATGATGTCTGAGCCGTTCACCGGTAAACTCCGTCACTGCTCGCACTCTGGCAGTGCCAGTTCCAGGCCTGAATAAAGGAGGAGGGCGACGCTAATCATCTTAGTTATGACACAGCGTCGTTAAACAGCAACTAACCACCGTTGCCATGGCAGCAAGAAGGGAGAAGAGGGGGGTCTGGTTGTTGTCTGAATTCCCTCTGTCATCGGCGCTGAACGGTTCGTTGTTGGGCCGACGCTATTTCCGGAGATGGTGGATTGATGTTGCGCCAGTATATTGTGTTGACCAAAGGAAATAATGTCCGTTTATTTCGATGATGATTTGTTGACGATGGAGAAGGAAGATGTCGCTTTGCATCGGGGGGGAGGATGGGAGGAGGGGGAGGTTGATCGATGACAGATTAAAGGTTTTTATGCTCTGTCTGGGGTTGCAGAGGTGGATGGATTGGTGGTGGGTGGGTGGAATTTGAATGGGTGAGTGGGTGGATGGATGGGTACGTAGGTGGATGGATGGGTGGATGGATGGGTGGATGGATGGGTGGATGAGTGGATGGATGTATAAATAGGTGGGTAGGTGGGTGGGTAACCCGTGGGTTGATGGATGGATGGATGGATAAATGGGTGTGTGGGTGGGTGGGTGGATGGGTGGGTGGATGGATGAATGAATGAATGAATGAATGAATGGATGGATGAATGGATGAATGAATGAATGAATGAATGAATCAATGAATGAATGAATGAATGAAATGAATGAATGAATGAATGAATGAATGAATGAATGAATGAATGAATGAATGAATGAATGAATGAATGAATGGATGGATGAGTGGGTGTATGGATGAATGAATGAATGGGTGGGTGGGTGGATTGATGGATGGGTGAGGGTGGGTGGATGGTTGGTCTTAGATGACAAAAATAGCTCTGTTGTATTCTGTTTCACTGCATTATATTACGATATTTCATCTCTGAACCTATTCGTAAGGGCTCCTTTATTGGCCTGCGCACATGGAGTTTTAGACAATGCTTCTTTGTATTAGGCCATGGAGTCCTACTCATTGTACTAGAACAGAGCAACAAGCAGGCGGTCACGTAGACGCACAGAGACAGACAGACATACAGATACAGAGAGCGCACTACTGAAAGAGAAAGAGAGAAAGAGTAAGATGGAGAATGAGGGAAGGAGGGATGATGAAAGAGATGTAATGAGAGACAGACAGACAGAGACAGAGAGAATGAGAGAGAGCATGAGAAAAAGAGAGACAGACAGACATACAGATACAGAGAGCGCACTACTGAAAGAAAAGAGAGAAAGAGTAAGATGGAGAATGAGGGAAGGAGGGATGATGAAAGAGATGTAATGAGAGACAGACAGACAGAGACAGAGAGAATGAGAGAGAGAGAGCATGAGAAAAAGCGACAGACAGACATACAGATACAGAGAGCGCACTACTGAAAGAGAAAGAGTAAGATGGAGAATGAGGGAGGGATAATGAAAGAGATATAATGAGAGACAGACAGACAGACAGAGAGAATGAGAGAGAGCATGAGAAAAAGAGAGACAGACAGACAGACAGACAGAGACAGTGACAGAGAGAGCGCACGTTATGTCGACTGTAGCAATAGACATTGTATAATTGCCTATATTCTCCGTACATAATACATGACCACACATGTCTGTTGGAAGTGGTCATGTGTGTGTATGTCATTCTCTATCGATGCAGGGTTTCCACGTGTCATTGTGATCTACATACAAAAGAATACAATACAACACAACACAATACAACTGGGGCGCGGTGGTATAGGGGTATATTCGGTGCCTTGCAGCTGGAGGGTTGCGGGTTCGAATCCACCTCAAGCCGTCGCGTAGGGACCCTGGGCAAGTCCTTCACTCGCAATTGCTCACGCGCTTCGGCGTGAAACTCCGATTCAGCGTCCGCGCATTAGTCGGGAGCGCCTCTGAATAGGCAATCTGGTAGGGGCGCTATAACAAGTGTTCAAATACAATACAATACAATGTAAGTCAAGGGCTATCGATAGGACCTGGTGGCGTCTTCTCTTTCCAGCACTGTTGCTCTTCACGGGGGTATACTTTAATAACAATAGAATCCACCACAACCCATAGCACCAACAGTGCCACGTAGAGCCAGTCCCAAGCCTGGAAAGACGAGGAGGGTGACGTCAATGGCCCTGGTAACCGATTCTCCCATATCTCTACATTCATGTTTGAACAACTACATTGGCTTTCTCTTACTGCACGCGTCCAGTTAAAGGTATACTTGTCTTCATTTGCCAATCCGACCCCTAAATAAATAATTGACGAATTTTTTTATACTCGTTTTTTCTAAATGCGACCATGTTCAGTGGAACCCCGAAATTGTTTCTGGGCTACGTCCTTGCGCTGGCGCACACACACACACTTACACACCTACACACACAAGCACGCGTACAGGCGCAAAAACACACAGACATAAGAAAAGACACACACACTCACGTACACATGTAGATGTGTAGGCCCTATAGATATATTTATGTACAGGATTTATCATCATGTATATATACATGCACGAGAGTATGACGTGCCAGACGTCAAAGCTGAGTGAGAGGCGCGTGAATATTTATTTAGGACTGATAGCATCTAAATTTGACGGACGGGAGCAAAAGTGTAGTTTCGGAAATTGTCGTAGATGACCGATTAGTGCAGGGTGAAATTGCTTTCCTTCTTCCCTTCTGCAGGAATCTTTGCATCTCCTCCTCCTTTCCTTCTCCTCCTCCTTATCCTTCTCCTCTTCCTTCTCTTCCTCTTCCTCCTCTTCCTGCTATTCCTTCTCATCCTTCATCAGATTCTCATCTCCTTTTCCTTCTTTTCTTCTTTCTCCTTCTCCTCCTTCTCCTCCTCCTCTTCCTCCGCCTCTTCCTCCTCCTCCTCCTCCTCCTCTTCCTCCTCCTCCTCCTCCTTCTCCTTTTCCTTTTCCTTTTCCTCCTCCTCCTCCTCTTCTATCTTCCCGACAGCGGTCAGTTCGCCCGAAACTTCTCTTTACCTGATGAATCCTTCATACTTGATTTTGACTGAACAACCGAACCATATCCGTATTGAGGGTTATAATAGGTCTAAGCCATTATTAAGGTCTTGAGGGCAAACCGCAAAGGGTATTTGAGGTTTTGAATTTAACCATATCCGAATTGAAGGGTTATAACTTATAACAGATTTAAACCATCATTACAGTATTGAGAGCAAAATTGCAAAAGGTATTTAAGGTTTATTATTTATGAAAAGGCAGAAGTTAATTGTTTAAAAAGTTCTGTCGACGTCAACGGCATTTGTTGCCATAAGATGTCGTTAAACTCTGCATCCAACAGACTTGTTAGGTTCTTGCTTTTTTCAAAGTTATAAAGACATTGTTTCAAGGTTTATAATTTTCATATTTTTTCATAGATAAAGACCGATATTGACCAATTGTTTTCATTCTTACCATTTTTGTTTCATAATAAAGTATTTTCGGCGGTTGTGGCCAATGTTAAGAGTTTATTTTATCTGTTTGTTTATGGTGGTAAAAGCGTGAAGTCATTTACCAAAGCAAACATAATTATGCAGACGGATACACAATAGATGCACAAAGATCCAAAGCAATCACAGGCCATCGCGTACATATACACAGACAGACAAGCGAACATAGGCATACAGATAGACAGACAAGCGAACATAGGCATACAGAGTTATTACAGACACACAGACAGACAATCGTGCAAGCCCAATCCTTGACGTCGTTATTCTAACGTGACCCGAAAGATTGAGATAATATTTAAATTGTATTTGACGATCGATATGCATATTAATATTATACGAACTTTGTTTGAAAGACACCTGCCAGGTTCAATCTGTCTGCATGGTACAAACCAATCATTTCATGCTGTCTCTCTCCCTCCCATTCCATCTGCTTATCGACGTCATCTCTTTGTCTTTCGGGCAAGGTCTGCTATGGCACAGTACCGTGCATTATCGCCGACTTTTGCTTTTGTCTCTGGGTGATGGATTCTACCCCGGGAAATTTTTTTATATTGTATACATTGCCCTATAGGTGATTTTTAGCGCACTTCCGGAGAAAGAAAATTGTTTTCTTGTCAAAGGTTACTTGGTTAGAAAAAGTATTTGAAACTCACGTGACAGTGACTGACATAGTTGTGCAACGTTTATCAATTAATCAATCATAGAATATATATAGCGCCTCTTCAAAGGCTCTACTCAGAGTCGCTCTCAAGCCAGGCCTGATCATAGAGAAAAGTCTTCAATAGGGCGTATACACGGAAGACGAGTGAATACGAGTAGATAGGCGAAGGAAAGATGGCTTATGCTTACATTTTCCGAAATGTCTGTGTGTAGCCTGTAATATATTGGGCATTTGCAAATTTATTATACAGTAGGTCCGAATTCTTCTGGGTGCGACGCACCCACTGAACGTTCTCTCAGGGTGCATTCGCAACCAAGGTTCCCAAAGAGTCGGCGCCTATGATACCGTGCTTTTGCTATTGCGTGCCCTTCCTTTTTGGAATGAACTTCCATTCTCGACCAGTTTTAAGATTCTGGCAGGGGTCTCTTCCACATCTGTCCGCTGCCTTAATACGTTTTTTCTATTTCCCGGGACTCCCACGCTGAGAGTGACTCTGAATAGTTTATGCTATAAGAGGAGGCGCTTTATAAATGCCCAAATACAATACAATTTCTAATCGAAGTCGTCTAAAAAATAAGAATTTAATGTGTAACTTGTGCACTTCAGATCCGTGGTTTATTGAGCGCCAGTGATTTTATTAAACGACTGTGTAATGTGTATACAGGTGTGAAGACAAGTTTTGACATTTCTTCCAAGTATACACTATGTGTTAAATTCTTAACTGTTTCAGTTCAACCTTATGGACTTGTGGAATGATAACTATTCTTCAGAATGATCTGTTCTTTGTCCGAAAGCCTTTGGCCACAATTGTTGCATGCGTAATGCGTATGCACTTTAAAAACTGTTACTGTATAAGCCTTCGTAGCTTGTTGCCAGTGCGTTGAATGTGTGCTCTCTGGGTGCTGCGTTTGTGAAAGGGGGCGGTGAGCGGCGTTGTATACGTGGTCATTGGGGCTTGCTGGTTGCCAGGGAGGTTGCTAGGCGCAAGGAGCGAACTTGATGCAAGGCCTTGTATACTGCATGTGTGTATGTTTGTGAATAGGCATCTGCATTTGAAGGCAGCCAAAAAAAGCGAATGATACGAATGAGGTTCAGAATCCGTTGTACAACATTTGGCAACGCCACGTTAGCAGAAAAAACGCTGCAATTGCAATGAGCCGCCCTTGAGCTATGAGGCTATAGAGATTAAGAGGCCTGAAGTGGCGAGGCCGACAGCACCAAATAGGCCTCGGGGTATACGTATGCATGGCGTGGAGGCCTAAGATCGTTGGAGAAAGCATAAATATCTCTTAACGTAAGGTGAGCTCAATGTCACAAGATACCGTTAAGCACATGGTTAGTACTACTACTCCTAGGCTACTACTGCAATTGGGATTACACACACACACACACACACACACACGCACACGCACACGCACACGCACACACACACGCACACGCACACACACACACACACACACACACACACACACACACGCACACACACACACACACACACACACACGCACACACGCACACGCGCGCGCGCACACACACACACATACACACTATACTATAGAGACAAGAATTCAGACACACATGCATGCATACAAACAGACGGACTCAGCGATACATACAGACGCACCGAATGGCATAAACGACTATTGACTGCACGGCCTGCAGGTATGATCGATTGCAGCGTCTTCTTGTTACTACTACCATGCAGTCCCCACTTCGGTCTACTCAACACTTCCCTTCCAACACAGTCTGCGTTTACAGCGCTGTCGGACTGTTTGGCATGGAGACATTGTCTCAGGGTTCGTATACCTGTAACAATGCGTCTGTCCACTTATCGCAAGAACAATTCGATACGCATTACGCACAGGTTGATATAGTTAAAGAATCGAAAATCAATCTACCTAGTCAAACACCCGCGGCTGCTATTTCTGCGCAGTGTTTAGAAATGCGTCCATATGTTACACGTTTCTTTGATTCAAACTCGTCCAGAAGCACGTACAACTAATGTCACCAGAGAAGCCGGTGTTTGTATTATAGTGATATGTGCATGTTCTGTTTATATGCAATATGCAGCAGATGTATGCGATAACATACAGAACTGCTCTAGCTCCAGAAGTATGCATGTCATCAATGTGCTTCTGTATAACAACATTTATGCGCTAAATATAGTCCCTTGCGTTGTACGTGAACATGTATGAAGTGGGTAAGTATACATGTAATGTAAACAAATTATATGGCGCATTTTAAACACCTCTCAAAGGCGTTGTTTGCATGGATAGAATTTGGTACGTTACTGATCTAAACAAGTTCCACTTTAGGTCACCAGAAAATGTATTTGGAGCTGAATCAATGTTAACAGTAAACGTACAATTGGTCCGACAACATGGAACGATCGAGCTCCCTCTGGCAAAATTCGCCACAGTAGTGAGCTAACAGCGTATTCTCGAACGGAAGTGACGTCACGTGACCTACGCTGGTGCCCTACTTTACACGTCGCCTGCAGGCTGGTGCCCTACTCTACTCGCCACCTCCCTAAAGTTATCTATGTGCTCTCAGTTTCATTTGCTGCTTTCGTCGTATGGCTCATATACAACCATTGAGAAGTAAATTGTATCTCATATCACACGAGAATATTTAAATAACTAAAACTATAAGCAGACGTAATTGTGAAAATGGAAATGTCATATATATGTTTATACTACTTTCTTCCGCTTGGCCTAAGTCGGGAGCGCCTCAAGTAGGAATCCTGTAGGGGCGCTATATAAATTCTGATTGACTGATTGATTAGCCTATTCAAAAGAAGACTGTGCCAAGAGGAAGAAGGTCCAGTGTATACACAAGAAGATCCGATGAACATGCTATAGTGATGTGGGTAAGCGAGGAACTGTAACTCTCCAGGGGCAGCAGAGTATAGTGATTGGCA